>CM051030.1:72808552-73346052 GCA_027627225.1 Congeria kusceri
ACGAAGTTTTGCTAGCCTAATCTCCCACGGTCTGATCAAGAAGCATAGCGTATTTGAGCGAACGTGGGTTCCGACGATGGTTAAAGAAGGAAAAATATTTTTCTTAAAATATATTTTTATTTAATATAGACGATGTTTCATTGGTTCAATGTTTTTTTTAATTTTTGTTTGTGCTATGATTGTCTATTCATCAGTAGAACATCTTTTTTCCCATTGAAGTTTCATTTACAGTTTTTTGAAGCCGGACATTTTCGTTCACTGTGTAGTTAGGAATCTGCATGCATTTCAAGTCGATATAATAATTAACATACCGACATTACCACAGCTACTTACAGTGAATCAGGGTTTCGAACAGCCCCCCGAATCCAGCTCCGCCCGATGACCCGAACATCCCGGATCCCACCGACCCTCCACCGTACCCTTAACCTTAATCTTAATCTAAATTTTGCATTATCTTTATTTTCTGGACATAATGCATTTCGGTCAGTAGGCAAATGGACTTACCGGTATATTTCATAACAGACGAAATTCATATCAGTTTGGATATTTTATTACATCATTATGTAATTTAATAAATGTATCACTTAAACTTTGTTTTACAGTTTTCGAAAGTCAATCACACGATAAGATAATTCACAGTTTAAGGGATTTCTCCTCTTATTACTGTCCGTTTTACTAAGTTTAGACCTTTTATCATTACAGAGACAGTGACGTGTCAATGTTAGAAATAAATCTTTGGACAGTACTGTAATTAAAAATAAGTTATATACTAATTCTTTGTTTTTATTATAATTAAACATATACGCCACCGTCATATAACACATATTTGTTTGTTTTTGTAATCATTTACCGTATCATTTTACACAAGAAATATTTCGTAATTATTGTAATTAAACAATTTTGCAAACGTAAATCATATTGAATACGAACTATATTTAATAGTTAAATATTTTCGTTGATCTTATAATATATTTAAAGTTGCATTGTATTATCATTGAATTTCTTTTTGCCAACAAAAAATAAAATAAAATAAGTATCTTTAAACGACTTACTTGTTTTGGCACAACGGTTTCCCCAACGACTCTCTGAAAGACGTGTGTTCGATACTCGGATATTTCCTTGGTTACTTGACTAAACTTCGTCCCGAAGCGGCATTTATACCGCGCTCACTCCCTCTCCGGAACAAGGAAATCATTTTCTTTGTGAACATATATTTTATTTGTAATTCTCAAAATATATATTCTCCAATATATGGGATTGTTGCGAGGGATGGTACATGTATATGTTTAAAACATTTAAAATATTTAATTATCAGATTTAACACGTTGCTTATGTCAACATAGTTACTCACCGTGTACCGTGAAATTCCCGATGGCATTATTAGTTAAAATCAATTTTAAATCAATGAATCGAGATGGGTGAAGTCTATTTTTAGTTAATATGTTTGCAAAATAGTATTATATCTTTATAAAATATTCGTCATTTTTTTATTGGCATTGTTTTGATTTTCATGGTTTCAATTAATAATGCATAATATTCATTTAAGAAATAATTTTCGATTTTGAGTTGTTTATCTGTAAATAGACAACGATTTTGAGTTCTGATTCTCAAGAGCGCCCTTGTGGTTTTATGTACGCACATCAGAACGAAAAATCGTTGTTTATTTACAGCAAAAACAATGATAAAGCGAAAATTATTTCCATTTAACATGACCTGATATCATATTCTGCAATTACAATGCGAACTTTATTGTACAGTTTTGGAACTACGTTTTCGCGTTGTTTATTGGTAATTTAACAACGGAAATTTTGCGCGTGTCATGTTACAATTTAATTTAATAAATATTGCTATATGTTGACCGTTCTTCATATACTAAATACAGTTCTTTGACACCTTACAGGGCTACGTTGTTTTATCAACAGCTGAGTTTTTCAATCAAAGTCATTCCATTTATTATACACTGTTTAAAATCTTAACGCATATGGAATGATAACCGCCACGAGGTAATCGATATCCAGCCTACAGCGGTATATAGAAATATATAGGGAAAAATTCTTTAACTCGTCATAACTTTATATCGTTTAAATGAATCCTTAGGTGCAAATGGTTTGATTAAATTCAATCTTTTATCTATTTATTGGTATATTTTTTAATGTTTTAAAGTTAAAAACTTTTAGTCCTTTTTAAGTTTGAAATAGGTTACCATCTAAATTTACTATATATTTCTACTGAAAAGCGGAAATTTTTGGTTAGTTTTACTCCAAATTTCTATATATAGTGGAAACTGAGGTTTCTTACCAGTTATATCATCATATATCGAGTCTAAGTCTCCGAAAGGGGTTTGACTTTATGGAAAATAGAAGATCACACCGACATTAAATGAAATCTGAACCTTTAAAATAATTTCACGTTGTTAAATAAAGAATATATTGGAATCTTAATACGAGTTTTTTGACACGTATTAAACAAACATCAATAAAAAAAATACATAAGTTCAATGGAACTAGCGAATATATCTAAATATATTCGAAAAAAAGTCATTTTATTAAAAAAAAATGTATTTTATGAACCTTTTTATTTTGAACGTTGTTTATTGCAGGTATGTAGAGTTTGATGCTTTTTTCTTCTAACACATTGAACAAATAGTAAATTATAGTCGAACAATAAACCTACGGGTGAAAAGCTAACTTTTACAAATGTAGCAGATATTTCAGTACATGTGAGTGGAAAACTCTTGATTGCTATATAAAATTGACTATGTTTATTTCATTTTGTCTATTTAAACTTTTTTCTGTTTTTTTCACTTTCTATTTATTTGCTTAACGGATATTTGTTAGATTTTAAAATAATAAAAATAATAACGATTTTTCAAGATTAAGTGTGCACGGATTAAAAATGTTCGTAAAGTCTACCTATTACAGCATATAAACTATTTTGAAGATACCTAATCAGCTGATAGTTTGACCCTTTTTCAATTGTGGCCCCACTTACGTGATCAACTTAATCCGATAAGACTTTATGACGTTATGATAAAGATGGATATCTGAATACACCGACTGTTATCGGGGATAATCGTGTCCGTTGTGGAGGGATAACATTTATTAATTAATAAAAACATTACTTAATTAATTCACTTAGCTTTTATAATGCGAGGAAACTAAATTTGGTTGTTTTGAGAGGGGTGAACACTTTTGATGATAAACTTAATCTCTGAAGAAACTTCTTTTTATCAAACTTAAACAATGAACAGTATCAATATACAACTTTATATCTAACAAACATTACCTCTCCAATGGTCAAACATTACCTCTCCAATGGTCAAACATTACCTCTCCAATGGTCAAACATTACCTCTCCAATGGTCAAACATTACCTCTCCAATGGTCAAACATTACCTCTCCAATGGTCAAACTGGAACATTAGGAAATTCGCATGTCTACATTTTTTGAAGAAAAAAAAACAACATGATTGTTTTATTAAAACGATATTATTTTGATGTTGGCGTTACTTTTAATTAAATTAAAAAATATTTGGAAGATAAATACAGGTGGATTATTTGATTGTCAATAGCGCACCAGAGTGGCGGTTATTCTTCCGTATGAAAATACATGCTTTATCAATTGATGAAATACATGTCGACAGAAAAAAATCCCGTATTATGCTACTCGCTATTTTTCCGATCCCGTATTACCATACTTGCTGGACTACTTTTTAATGACGTCATAGAGTTATGTAAACAAGTATATATATATGCCTACATTGATTAGTCATTATTGTAATTTGTAAACAAGTACAATAAGGTAAATGCACATTTGAAGTTTATAGTGGCATATAATAAAAGGACTTTACAATGCCCGAGCCAATGCGGAGCCTCTCGTGTGATACGTCATCACACAAGCCACTTGACTAATACTCTTGGAAGAATAGACTAATGTAGTATTCCGTATGTATCCCACCCTTCGGGCAATGTAAAGCGCGGAGCCTCGAGTGTGATACGTCATCACACAAGCCACTCGACTAATACATACTCTTGGAACAATTGACTAGCGTAGTATTCCGTATGTATCCCACCTCTCGGGCATTGTAAAGCGCCATTACAGTCAGTTACACTGTCCGTATGTATCCCACCTCTCGGGCATTGTAAAGCGCCATTACAGTCAGTTACACTGTCCGCGCACACTAATGACTAAACGAACCATAACTGGGGGATTAGTTACGAGACATTTTCTGAGTTCAAGGAGAATCTATATAACTTTAGTTCGCGCAATTTGTAAATTAGATATGAATTCTATGTTTGCTTTGTATAAATGTTGATACTCATGAGTGCAATATTGTCGTGAAGCTCAAATAATACTGAATTAAATTATGTTATAAATTGTCCACTTCAGGCTAGTTTAACAAGAACAACAACAATAGCATTACGACATTTCTATAATTATAGGTTACACTATACTAATTCCAATCCTTATGCAATTTAATGTAAAAGCTATAATTTTAACCAAAAATAAATGCAACATTATGCACATAGGGACCCTCATAACCATACCTTTTCTTAAAGAACATTTTAAGCTGAATTGATTTAAGCAATAAAAAGGGCATGTCATGTAATATGTAAGAAAGAACTCGACACTAAACAAAGTTGACTTGTTTTATCACCATATTTTTACCGGCTACTTTCTAGTTGAATGTAACCCGCCTCAGCGCAAGTGTCATACTGTAGTCTCCGATTTATCGGTGATTTATTAGTGTACACCAATGCTTACCCTACCAACATCTCCAAAAAAGAATTGCAAAGCAAGTGTTTAAACCTAAAACATGTCTTCGAGTTAAACTTGTTGATTTATTTAGAGAGTACAGCCCTACATGACTTATTTATTAAGTGTAATGTGACCATTATCTAAGTTCTGAAATCGTTGTTAAACGTATAGTGATACATGTATAGTTACTTCAATTTCACGTGTTAGAACATAAAACCCAGTTTTTGTGCGTGTGTTTTTTTTTAACGGGAAAAATTGTAAGTTATGTTGTCCATTTCTGATGCCTACAAGTACTGTAATCAAGTTTTATATGTGATGTTAAAGAAAGAATGGATGCAATTTTGGCCAAGCGTCGTTAGGAGTATGCCATAGAAGGACTGCATCTCAATTTGCATTGAAATAAGGACGATTTAACACATATATAATTGATAAAATAGGATAAGCGATTGACAAAAATGTTTTTATTTTCTTCACTTTGATTCGTCGTTTCATAAAGATGCGTATCGTGATTAACAACCCCAGTGTCACTATTGAGAAAATGGCGTTGAAGTTAGAATATCATGTTGTTTTGTTGTTGTTATTACATATTAAAACGCTGACTTATGCATGTATCTGCTAGTGCTACTACTGATGATGAAAATAACACGTTTTCGATCATATACACACGTCAGTATGGTTACACCCTTTCGTGGACACCTGGGTCAAGTTTTAACGTTGAACACGCAATAACGGAAATCCACACATTTATCGGTACGTTGAGGTGTGAATTATTCACAACGTTTCCGATACGTCACGCGAATAGCTAGTTGGCTTGAACGGAAATGCGGTTAGCGAGTTATCCATCCCTAAAATCATTGAATATATATTACACGCATTGCGAAGTTGAAATCAGTAATTTGCTGTGCGCATTACAACACATAGACGTTGAAAGACGTTGTAAGAATTGAAACACATTTGATCAACGTACGTTAAAAGTTGTTTATACACACTATTTCCACAAAACTAGATTGAACTGTTTTCACGAGTCTTATCATTTTGTAAATGAAATATTTATTATTAAAAAACAAACTTAAAACTTAGCAGTTCCCTAGTTTCGATCGAAACATGTTATAGTAAACAATATATGTATGGTGCTTATATAATTGTGACCAATGTGCTATAAATATCGTGTAAAATTAGGTAAAGTTGTTTAATGATCTATCGGTGTTCTTTAGGTTCGATTTTTATTTCAGAATCATGAACAAGCTCGTGGCAGTTCTAATTGCGCAGTGCGCATGCGTCGGCCTCGTTCTGAGTTACGGAAGTGTAGCGGGCACGCAGACGACCTTCTCCAGTGCCTATCCGGCAACCGGATACTCCGACGACTACGGATCTTTCGGAACCGGATATGGATATTTCGGACTTCCGGCAATCGGCGTCGGCGGCGGACAGGGTGCCGCGATGGGCGGGGCAAATGGCATCTTCGGAAATATAATTTACTGTAAGTTGGTGTTTTAACGTACTTCGTTATCAGTATTTTATACAAATATGGTTGAGTTAAATTGTTACTCATTTCTGTTATATTTATTCCTTTTTATTGATATATTATTTGATGCAACTGTCCATCAGTTTAATATACATTAACCATTTGTATATTTTAAATTATTTGCTAGCTGATGATATAAAACCTAATAATACAATACTATTGCATTTATGCATTTTTCTTGGGAAATAACATGTCTTCATTTATAAAAAAAATAAAAATAAAAAGCATAAAATTTCAAAGACTAATTAAATGAGGGACTACGGTATTATTTTGTATTATAGGGGTTCGTATGCCGGGCCCGAATCGTATCACTCAAACCCTTTATCCAGATGTATTGACGATGTAACAGGTTTGCAATTTTTTGCTTGCAGTGTTCCTGTTTGTGTTCCTGGTCAAGATTCTGTTCCCTAGCAAGGGAAATGGCGGCATCCTGGGAACTATTTCCGGTTAGATGACTTCCGGTTTACTATTCCTGTTTGAGTTACATTCCGCCGCTCGCAAGTGCCATTTTCGGAAGTGCCTAATGATCCAAAAATGGAAACCACGGATGCATGCGCTCCAAATATGTTATGTGATTATTATTGATTTCATGTTTATTTATTTCAATAAATCACAGAAATTAAATTCATTGTTATAATGAATTGTAAAATGGAAGTTAGAACGTGCTTGTGGTTAAAATTCATTAATTGATATTTTCCGCCTGAAAACACTTATTGTAAATGAGGCGTGTCGTGGGAAAATCGGGCTTAATGCATTGTGCGTAAAGTGTCGTCCCGGAGCAGCCTGTGCAGTCCGCACAGGCTAATCCAGGACGGCACTTTCCGCTTTTATGGTATTTTCTGTTTCAAGGAAGTCGAATTAAGTATATCAACTGAATTCGCCTATTGAATCGTCTGAGTGTTAAAAATACGACCGATCCTTATAGTAAGGTTAAAGCAATTGTTATATCAGTATGTCTTTCATCTAAACTTAGAAGTCTGCATTTGCCGTATCGAATAAAAATCGTATTTTCTTGTAACCCAACCAATGCGCGTGTATTTGTTGATAAGAAAATGATCGACCGTGGTGTTAAAATAAAACTCAAACAAAACACATTACTTGTGTTAGTTTATTAAGTTATAAAGCTTGTAAAGCAAGCAGTACGCCAACCTTGCGTGCATTACACTGGAAGTAGCAATCTTTCGGAGTATTTCGTGGTTATTAACAAGCAAAGTAAATGTTAAAGACTAATTAGAAAAGTATTGGTCATCCGAGATATGTTATGGGATAGTACGCCATTTTGAAAAAAAACACCCACACACTAAGGTTTTATTCTTGTTTGGTTCCCTTATCGCAGCGATTCTGCCTGTGAAACACCATGTGCTCCTCGATAAGGCGGGGATCCATCTGGCGGGAAAAGCAGACGCCACACGTGAAGCACTTCTCCGCTTCCGCCCGCTGCTTGTGGAGCCTGGAGCGCTGCTGCCCCTCACTTTTCAGCAGTTTCGAGATCTGTTTTTTCTTCATGTGGTGACCACGAGTAGAGGGCTTGGAAACCGACGACGAGTCGGTTCTTCCGGTTACAGCCGCTGCCGCCGGCTGCGTGATCGCCGTCGTGGAGTTTAGGACGGAGTTAGGCGTGTCAGCGTCGCTTACAGAGGAAGACGTATCGGTCAAGGTTCCGGAAGTTGCCATTGACACTTTCTGCGTCTGGGTGGTCGTTTCCTGATTCTTCAATACAAGTACCGATGTTATTGATTATGATTTTTGGCGTCAAACCAAGAGAAATAAATCATCATCTCATATGTGTTAAATCAAAGAAGCGTCCTTCGACAATTCGTTATAACAAGTGAACGAGTACGCAAGGTGAAGTGAATGTCTCTAATCATCATATATCGGTGTAAGCTTCAAATGAATGCAATTACCACCGATGACAAATCTTAACATATCCAATGAAACGCTTACTTGGCTCTGACGCACGAAGAGGCGCCATTCGTTGGCGTGATCCATGTTCCGGGCCGCCAGCACGCACCGGAACTGCTGGTTCAGCTGCTCAGACAGCTCCTGGAATCGATGACTGGTCTCGAACGCTCCCTGTAAAATGAGGTTGATACGTTAGTAACTAGTTAGTAATGCGTCTTTGCGTTAACAGGCGACTACAGTTTTATTGGTTCTACTGCAGTACTTTTGTCGAATATATCAGTATTTCAGTATTAGGATTATGTCTACATGTACTTGCAAAAAAGAATCTTAGAAAGCAAGTTGTTTCCATATTTTAATTACAATGTAGTAAGTTCTCTCCATAACGGAAGTAACTCTCCGACAGATTTTTTACTTCATGCAAAACTTAACAACGTGCTATTCGCAGTTTTGGAACACACATTTCGGCCATGGTAAAAAGGGGGTGATAAAATGCAGATATTTCATAGACATTTGGGAACAGTCAAATTGTTTGCCTGAAGTAGAGGGGGCAAATGTTTTGATTTGTTGCCCCGAGGCCGTTATGTAACTTTTTTTATCGTATGTTGCCCCCGAAATTGAAGAAAACAATTTGACTGTTCCAAAACGACAAGAAATATCTGTTTTATTACCTACTTCTAATACTAAATAAAAACAACATAATTTAATTGTGTTATTTTCCATGAAAACTAATATAATGATATTTGTGATTCACAACTACAAAATAATAGCAATCAGTATCCTGGGTCCTAGCTGCTTGTAACAGTCAGTAGCAGTCAGTAGCAGTCAGTAGCAATCAGTATCCTGGGTCCTAGCTGCCTGTAACAGTCAGTAGCAGTCAGTAGCAGTCAGTAGCAATCAGTAGCAGTCAGTAGCAGTCAGTAGCAGTCAGTAGCAGTAGCAGTCAGTAGCAGTCAGTAGCAGTCAGTAGCAGTCAGTAGCAATCAGTATCCTGGGTCCTAGCTGCTTGTAGCAGTCAGTAGCAGTCAGTAGCATTCAGTAGCAGTCAGTAGCAGTCAGTAGCAATCAGTATCCTGGGTCCCAGCTGCTTGTAACAGTCAGTAACAGTCAGTAGCAGTCAGTAGCAGTCAGTAGCTGTCAGTAGCAGTCAGTAGCAGTCAGTAGCAGTCAGTAGCAATCAGTATCCTGGGTCCTAGCTGCTTGTAACAGTCAGTAGCAGTCAGTAGCAGTCAGTAGCAGTCAGTAGCAATCAGTATCCTGGGTCCTAGCTGCTTGTAACAGTCAGTAGCAGTCAGTGTTACGATGAAGTTACACTGCGCAACATTCTGCGCAGGTGAGCTGAAGAATTATGAGGGCAACATGACGAAACGAAACCATGAAACATCACAAAATGTTGCCTGTTGGGAGAAGCTTGTTTCAGCAAAGTGGTAAACAGTTAAAACGCTGAATTATAATTTATGTAGTAAAGTAGGTAATAACGTGTTTTTCTTTAATAGAATGTTTGACTTCCGATTAGTAACATTTGAACTATTCAACACATCCTGGCCAACATTAACATCAACTTACGGAAATAAGGGTCCTCAGTCGTGCATTTTCCGTCTGAAGCTGCTGCACCTGCTTCCTGTACGTGACGTTTACCTGACGTAACGTCTGTACAGCGCGGCTCTGACGTACAACAACGCGCTTCCACCGCACTGCAAATGTCATAACAATATACAAGTACTAAACAATCTTGGTACGTAATTCCTACTTGCTTTTAAGCCCCAGTCCATGGAATCTAATTCAAAACATCGTAATTTGGCGATAGTTCTTATTAACGTTAAAGGTGTTTATTCGACTGCAAACTGTTTCTTTTTTACGAAAGGCACCTTATACTGTCTCTGTTTGAACACGCTTGGTACGAGCGGAATATACAATAGCGTACATGCTGAGCTACTCCAAAGGCATCACCAGCTGTCGCATACGGAAAATATACGATACAAAAGTTACCAAAAAAAACAAAAACGTTTTTATTGCACCGATTTCAATGCGGTCTTTTGTACTTTGATCCGTAAGATGTCCATCAGAAACAATTTTTGCAGTTTTATTTTTATTAACATATTTCTGGACTGCCGCTTTAAGCGTAAGTGGACCATTTTGGTAAAGCAGTCGATTTCTAAAGTGTATAAAGCAGGATCGGCGCATATATATAATATATATATATATATATATATGTAATCGTGACCATAGGGCGAATAAATTGTCGAACAAAGCAGACTTAAGGCGACCGCGACCATTAAGGTGCCGGTGACTTAATTCTCGAAATTAATTACTAATGACCTAGTTATGCAATCATATTGGATTTTTGTATGGACATACTGTATTACCTACACAAATATTTCAAACGGTATTAGGTTCGTTGTAAAGATAAATATATTTTTCTTTATTTTTGGAAAATATATTATCTATATGGTCGTCAAATCCATGCTTCGGGCGAAAAAATAAATATATCGTTTTTATTCTCTTAAACTAATAATATATCTAATGGGTTTAACCTGGTAAAAAATGCTTTTCTAACACTGCTTTTGGTAGTACTGTCTTTCCGGACATTCCCAGTACCTTTCGATTAAACAAATCCATTTATAAATGTTGAGGTGTCTTCAATTTTGCGTTGTGTAATTTTAACCGGAAAACGTTTCGCAGTGAAAAAAGACTTAAGAAGCACAGCTTCTGATTGCTGATTTCGTTGAGCGATGTTTTAAGTGTGCGTTTTATACTATTGTATTTAACAAAATTATTAAATGTAAACAATACAATGACCCCAGCAAGCAAAATATATGGGACCCATATGGGTTCCACATGGGTATTGCAACCGGGAACCATGTGGGACCCATATGGGCAGCCCCTATGGGCTGAATATGGGTCCTATATGGTTACCATATGGGCTGCCTATATGGGCAGCCCATATGGGTCCCATATTGGCTGCATATGGGTCCTATATGGTTCAATATGGGCTGCATACGGGCAGTATTTGGGTCTATATATGATCCTTTTTTCATCCTATATGGTTGGTATACTGCAATATTCTGTAAGTCATACCTGTCAGAGGTAAACAAAACACGAACGTTATCGATAAGATACAGTTTTAATCAATCAAAAACATTTACAGCTGATCTTGTGATCTTCGCCACATAGAAAAAAAACTGTCGCCTCGTTTGTTTCACGATTTGGTGACTTTTTTTGATCGACAGAAAAACCCTTAGTATGTGACATTTTGTGTAATCATTTACATTAATAGTTTTTATCTTCTTTTATGAAATAACTTGGCTGCTTTATCAATTGCAATAACAATAAAGTATGTTAATTGTGTGGCAATGTAATGTTTGTATGTCTTTTTAGTCTCAAGTATACAGTAGAAAGTGTTTCTCTATATGTGTGAGATTTTATTTACAGCTTATAAAAACTGCTGGGATTATTTATGAAAATTCCTCTATCTTAATTAGTTTTTGTTCAATTTTGGTCTATTTTAAAAAAGCTTATATTCTGAGCGGAATTCAAAGGTAAATATTGGGGGAAAATATACACTCTTTAAGCAGGAGAATGGGGCCAAAGTTCGGCCCCAAATAGGCCCTAAAATGACTGGCTTTGCACGCTCATCAATATACTTTTACCTTTGAACTTTTAGTGTGACCTTGACCTTGAACCATGGGATCTGGTTCTCGAAACTCAGCGTTACACCATGCTTAACACTTCCGCCAAGTTATTTGAAACGCCTTCCTTGCTGGACAAAATTATCATCCGGACAGGGTCTATCAGACTTTACGCTGACAATAGACCCTGCTCCCCCCACCCCTAGCAGGCATATTCGGGACAGTGTTGTTATGAAAGTACCATATCTAAGCTGTCATTTGGTGGTTGGCTGCACGATGGCTGTTGGTTATTTTTGATGCTACGTCATGTTAAAATATGTTACCATTTTTTAAAAGATAGCAAATAGTAGAAGAACGCATAGCTAGGTTTATCTTGTACAATAAATTAATTTATAGGCCGTGTTTTTATTCGAACAGCACAATACAAGTGATTTGTGAGATTCAAGTACACTATCAGTTATTTGTGCATTTTAGGTATCATATTTTATCATTTTTAGCTCGACTGTTCGAATAATAAGTGAGCTTTCCTAATAGCGACGGTGTACATGTCTAAATTTTGTTTATATTTAAAAGTTTTTTAACTGCAAAACTACATAAGTTATTAACTGGAAACTTGGAATATATTGTGTCATCAACTCCAGCATCAGAAGCAACGTTTCCTATAACCCAGTTCACATAGATTTTCTGATTAAAGTTTATATTCAAAACTCTTATATCTGCAAAACTACACAAGTTATCAGCTACAAAATGTTTTCACTTGATACATTAATTTGATGAAATAATTACCATAACTCAGTTTTGTATTTCAACAAATTTATACCCCTTCCACTCCCAAAATACGTACCAACTGAAATACTTTGAAAAGTATAGAGCGTTGTCCTCTGACAGCTCTTGTTTTACATAAAATGCATTTAACTTTGGTGATTGTATATGACGTTACCAAAAAATAAATGCAGAGAAATGTATGTTAAAAGAAACCTTAATTTATTTACTGTAAAAGGGTGTATATAATGTGTATACTATGTGCAGAAAAGATAAAATCATTACAAAAGAAACATTCACTAATTCCATGTTTTATTTATAGTGATTATATAATCCTTTTTTCCAACTATTCAGCCACGCCTGGTTTTTCAACCACCCAATATAATGGATTTTAATTATTATTTCTTATAAAACTTGTGTTAGTTATCTGTATTGAGAACATTCCATTACATAATTATTTTTTTTTTAATTGAAAATTTAGATTTTGTCTGAGGAAATTAAATTTTTTTTTTAGAAAATTTTCTAAAATTGCTACACACTTTGTGAATAACCCAAAACATAAATTTTCAAACAGCGTGTTAGTGTTTGTAAGTCTAATATAGAATACTGTTAATGAATAATATCAAAATTGTTCCAAAATTTTAGTGTTTTCCTATCAAAATGAAGACTGTCCGAAATTGTAGGAAACATCTAAAATAAATCCTAGATGCTGGTGCGTTGCTTGAAGTGTTCGGTAGCTAAGTGAATGGCTAATCTCTCAATTATCCGGCCGTTATTTTGTAGGTAAATAAGTACGACCTTGATCTTGGACCTAGGGACCTGATTCTTGCGCGCGACACACCATCTCATCATGCTTAACACTTCTGGCAAGTAATTTGAAAATATGTCCATGTCAGACAAAATTATCCTCCAGACAGAGTATTAATTCTTTTTTTTTACCTTTGACCTTAAACTGTGACCTTGACCGTGGACCTAGCTTAAAGCGCGACACGCTGTCTTATATCACTTCTACCAAGTTATTTGAAAATGCTGACTCTTAACATGAATTTTAACATGAATACATATATTTGACATTTAAGTGTGACCTTGACCTTGGATCATGGTATCTGGTTCTTGCATGTGACATACCACCTCAGAATGCTTATCACTTCTGAAAAGTAATTCGAAGGGTTAGGGTTAACCCTCCTACCCTGCTGGACAAAATTATACACCGGACAAGGTCTATGGCTTATATTCGTATATTTGACCTTTGACTTTTAAGTGTCACCTTGACCTTTGACCTAGAGATCTAGAGTTCTTGCACATGATTCCTTGTCTTACCATGCTTAGCACTTCTGCAAATTGGATGAACATTGCTGGATATAGAGAGCGGAAACAACTAAAAAGACCAATTTCAGATAATTCAAGGGCAATAACTCCACAATACCTGGAGCGATTTGGCTGGTTATTAGACCAATACCGCGCAATCTTTAATAGGGGGCATAAACATCAATTTTGGTGAAGATAAGATGAACATTGCTAAAACGGTCAGTTTTAGTTAAATAAAGGGCCATTACTCTGCGGTTCCTGTGGCAATTTAGATGATCATAAAACTTGTCTAAGATATTATAATCTCAGATATTTTATTCAAGTTTGGTTAAGATCAGACCGGAAACAGCTAAAAAAGTTAATTCTAGATAATCAAAGGGCCATAACTCTACAGTTACTTGAACGATTTGGTTGATTATCCAACTTCACCGTGGTCACAAAGATTTCCACTAAGTTTGATGAAGATCAGATGACAATTGTTGGACTTGAGAGTGAAAGAGTGGAAACGGCTTAAAGGGCCAAAATCAAATAATTCAAGGACCATAACTCGAGTGCGATTTAGCTGATTATTGCGCTTTGCAAAGAACTTGACTGAGATATTTTATAACAAACATTTTCATAAAGTTTGGCTGATTATCAAACTTGGCCTAGATATTATGCCCACAAACATGTTCATGAAGTTTGGTGAAGATAAGATGAAAATTGTTGGACTAATTGAGCGGAAACGAATATTAATACCAACCAACCAACATTAGCAAACCAATATACCCTGCCATCTTTGATGTGGGGCATAGTTAATAGCTTGATTATTAACAAGAGCTGTCACAGGACAGCGCACTCGATATGTTTGTACTGTTGCACGCAAACCTTAGTTTTACGTACAAAATGCAAATGTTTGCTAAATTGCAGGTCAGAGTTAACGACCTTGGTCAATGACCTTACATAATGACCCTAAAGACATGTGTGAAGTTTCAGTTGAATATCTGTAGTAGATAAAGAAATATGGAGTTGTTGCACGCAAACTTTAACCTGAATTTCTAACTACGAAAAGGGGCATAATTCTACTAAATTTCAGGTCACATATATATATTTTTACACCTACCCTTTAAAAGTAAGTCCGATCAGTTTAAGAACCTACTGTGTACTGACATAATTATAGACATTGACATTGAAAGCGTAATTGTGCAGTTTAGCTTGCAAAAAGGACAGAAAATAAGACTGTGTTTGTTTCAGCTCTACTTGAGAGCAAAATGTTCGAAGTAAAGAAATCTTTTGTCAGTTATCCTAATATGCAGATCTTCATTACTTCATTACTTCATAAGTACAATGTATCTAGTAATGCTCATAATACACCATATTCACATTTTTTTCAAAATCCTATAGTAGTGTGGGTTCTGGGGGGTCTGCATAACTGAAACAATATTGCGAATCCACATGAATATATAGATAGCTACGACCCTGAAATTGCGTCAACTGTGCGCTCGCCCGAAACTTTTCAAGGGGCATTTAACAATGCAAATTTGGCCACTGTGCAACCGTACAAACGGATAAACTTAAGTTTTACATGGCTAATGCACTCCCAGCTGAGCTAAATGTCTTTAATTCAATTCATGAGGTGAATTACACACTCGCGGCAATTGTTGTTATTGTGACTTGTGGGTTCTTTGAGGAAATTACCCCCCCCCCCCACAAAAAAAAACCCTGCTGTGCAGACAATGAAGGACTTAAACATAGGGCATTTGTTTTTGCAAAACTAGTGTGCTTTTCCTCTATCATAACCATGTTTTTAACTATTAGTATATCAAAGCAATTCACAAATTCTATTTCATCAATGAAAATTACAACACTTTCTCATCTAACACAATGGTTAATGTGTTGTGTCACCTTGGCACCCCTTTATTCGGCAGTCATACCGGGAAGATGGCAAGTGTCTGTAAGATTAATCATGACAGGATTACAATCTTAAAATGTAATAACGAAGCCTAAATTATTCATTTCCAACATTTGTGTCATTTTATACCACCATGGTTTGATTAAACTAGCCAAATCCTGCTTCAACATGATAAACATGTCATTTTATACTTAAAGGGACTATGTCAACACAAAGTGATCCCTTTCAGCAATTTAAATGTTTTTATGTTACAGAAATCAGCAATATAAAGGCGTATACAATATATAACGTTTGAATAATTTACTACATTATAAGAATTTTGAATTAAAAAAAAAACATAAAGATAAACAACCTGAGTGGGTATCGAATTACACCCAAGGAACATTTCTGTGAAATTATTTGGAAACCCAACCAGTGGTTTCTGTCAAGAAAATTTGCAAAGTTTTCAATATAGTCATATAAATAAAAATAGTCCCTGGCTTCCATGTTTATCAACGGAGCGGAACCCTTTGGGCAACTTTCATAGATGACTTCCCAAGGAACATTTCTGTGAAGTGTCATCAAAATTGGCCCACCGGTCTCAGAAGAGATGTCATTTTAAGGAAAAGTTTACTCTCGAACAGACGCACGCACGACACAAGAACCGCCATGGCATAAGCTCGGGTGGAGTTTACCATGTCTATTTATATTACGTAAGTAAGTACTTCTTTTAATAAAAGTATATTTAATGTTGAGAGAAAGTTGTGTCCAGATTGCATATTAAGAGAGAACTAAAACTAACATATTTGTTTACTGCACAGTAAAAAAACCCATACCACATGTACTGTATATGCCCATGGGCGCATATGCGGTTCTTATTGTCCCAAGTCAAAACTGAATGTACCGTTGCTGTAGGATAAACAACCAAATAAATACTTTTTACAAACAACAATGGTGAATTAAATAAACAAAAAAAAACATTTGCCCAAACACTGACCAATAGATATTTTACCTGCTTTTAAAATAACACCTTTAAGATACATCAACCCAGTTTCAGAAACGAACCTGATATTATGAAACTAATGGTTGAAGAAAAATCAGACTGTTTAAGAATAGATGATATCAAAATGCGGTTAAAAATGCAAAGCACTTAAACCGGATAGTTTTCTTTCATGCCCCAATGAAAACACCGATCTCAATTTTCGCAATAAAATGTGAAATGTTTGACTTTATGGACGAAATAGGTATCATTTTACCCACCTTTGACATATATGCAGTTGGAAAATGTGGTCCATCATATCTATTTACATTGTTACTGAATACATGAATAAAGAAAGGAAAATAACGTAGAAAATTTGAAAAAGCTAGTCAGTTGATACACTTGAGAACAATTCTTCGGGATTTGTCATGGAGTTATTTCAATCTAATACTGCTTGTGTGGCATCAAAATGTCACAAAAAACTCCAGACATTAACATAATTATTATACTTACAAGTATTACAATATATCTAAAGTATTATAGTACCAAAAGATGTAATCGGGCAGGATGTGCTTCAAAAAATGATTGTGCTTCAAAAAATGATTGTTCAGACAAACAGCAGACACCTACACCTGTTGGGGTGTAACAATATCACTGACTCGCATTTTCTACAAGCTGTAAGCGCTACACTTCGACATAATGCTGGAAATATGACACGATCAACAATACAGAATCAAACTTGAGGTAAAAACTACAGAAAACAACTCAATGCTGGAAATGACAGAAATCGTACACACAATACCGTTAGCTATACAGACACTATTATGCTATCCATACTAAGGAAAATGAATCATTTATTACTTTCAATTAAACGTTATTTGTTCACAGACGATGCGTGTCCTGCAACCCAACATAATACTTCTAAAAAGACAATCAGAGCACCCGAAAGGAATGTCTATTCGGCGAACACATGTAGAACGCTCACGGTCGCGTGGTTAAAATATTCCAAATGAACAGTTCGGTTGCAATTGTTATATGGTAATGGAGAACAAGCCAACACAAGTCAATTATTTAAAGATAATAACATTTGGTATTTTAATATTCGAGGTCCCCTAAGTCTATAGATATATCAAATATACATTTTATATTTTTAGAACTCTATAAATACACTTCATCAAATACACGCGTGAAAAAGAAGTAAATATAATTAGATTGTTGAGAAAAATATGTACATATTAAAATTATATTATCTAGTTTTTCCACACATATTTTCATAACGGTTTATTCATTGAATGCAAACTCATATTTATGTATCGCAGTCTAATTAAGAAAGCAAACCGGAAGAACGTGTTTTTCCGCATCAAGTCCCTTTCTCCCAAGTATCGAAACGAAGTCGAATAGAATTAAGGCCTAAAGGATCAATTCAAATGTTCACCAATGAAGAGTCAAAATTAGAAAAAAAACATTTATTTTCCTGCTACTGAACAAGTTTAAATTGTGTTAAAAGTGCATTTTTATTTGAGTCGTAGTTATTTTAAAGAAGTTAGAAAATTTCGCCATAGTACTGGTTTTTAATACACTTCGCCCTATGGTCACGATTACATATATATATATATATATATACATATATAACTCCAGTCTTCGTGGTTCACTTACCGATTCGTTTCGGTTCTTGTGTTACCCAGAGTTCCGGTGCAGGGTCGGAGTCTGTCGTCTGCTCCACCCGTGACGCCGGCGGGACGGCTAAAACTTCCGTCCCGCGCGCGATGGCGACGTCATAAAGACGTTCCTCGAGGTCGGCGATTTTGCAGCGCAACTTCCGGTTGTCGTCTTGGACCTGGTCCAGCGCCCAGTCTATCAAGGTCACGGCTTGGTACTGACGCTCCCTCTAAAAGAACAAATATTGATTGTTGAATTCTTTTATAAAATACTAGATCATGCATAGATGTTTTCACTTTCGTCGAAAAACAATGACTAGAAGAGGTAGCGCGTTATTTTGCACACTTTAAAAATTTTGAAGGCTTTAGTTAGCCGTCTAAATTGTTGATTCTAATGTATATGTATTAAATGACACCATGCAGAAAAGTGAAGCTGTTTTGTCCGAGTATAACGTCATACCTGAACGCGATTTGCTGACGTCATTCTCTTAAGCTTCGTCTTCAGGCGCTCAATGGTTGCATCGTGCACAGCGTCTTTTTCAACCAGATCACGAACAAGTATCCGCGCAATCTGGAGAAGGAAGGTTACATAGTGTTATGGAGGCAGTTATTGCTACGGTTGCATAGACGTGCCATGTGAGAAAAATAATTTATCACGTGCTCACGAGTTATTAACTCGTGGCCACGACTTACGTAACTCATGGCCACGACATAATAAGCCAGTCAGAAATCCAGTTATTTGGATAAACACAGTCACTATATATAGAAATCGCGGCTCGGATAGAAATTATCTTGTTTCAAGATATTTTCTCGAGTGGCTTATATATCTAGTGAATTTGTTCAGCCAAATAACTTGATTTCTGATTGGCTTATTATGTCGTGGCCACCAGTTACGTAACTCGTGGTCACGAGATACTAAGCCGCGGCCACAGGTTACGTAACTCGTTGCCACGACTTAAAAACTCGTGGACACAAGATGACTTTTTTTTCTTACATGTCCCGTCTATGCCACCGTACTTCGCAGATTTTTCATAATTATTTAGAAAGCACTCAGACAGCACAGACCTCCGTACGAAAGACCGGTGGTGACTTCCTTGTTTATATTTCTTATTTTGAATTATGAACTGTGAAGTTCAAAAATTCCTTTATTCACACTTCGCGAAATCAAGATTTTTTTTTTTTTTAAATCGTGAAGTATGAACTGTGAAATACATAAATTCATTATTCACACTTCACATTTAACGTTTATTTTTTTCAGTATGAACTGTGAATAAATGAATTGTTGTATTTCACAGTTCACAATTTATAATTATGAAATGAGAATAACGAAGTCCTACCGGGCTTTCGTACATCCTTTAAATATCCTGGACCCAGACGGTAACCTGGATCACAGACCAAAATTTGAGGACTGTCCTGAGAAACCCGGGCATTAAGCTTGTGCGTAAAGTTTCGCATTTTTTGAAATATACCATTTAATGTCTTAACTTGACAGATTTAAGCATCGGAACTAAAAAACCCAAGTATTTAATAACTAGAAAAGTATTTAATAAAGAAAAGAAAAAAGGGTCCTAACGGGGTTCGAACCCGGGACCTCCAAATGAAAGGGCTATCGCCTTAGCCACTCGGCCATTTCAACTTCTTCATGTTATCTTGCATAGGAATTTCGAACAATACGAAAATAATGGTAATTAAGAAGTACTTTAAATTTAAGAGATGGTTTCATAAAAAATCAGCTTATAGGTACACGGTTTAAATTTTATCCACATTCTAATTCTTACAATGATGTAAATCCTATTTTTAAAGTCCTCGTCTAAAATACATTCATGTAAGAAAACGGATGTTTTTAATATACATGTTTTTATAATGAAAAGCCTTTATTTACATTTAAAACTCTGCAAATTATTCTCAACGATGTAACACATTTCCATAATGGTCAATAAATACAGTGAATGAATTATCCGATAAATGAATATGGCTGACATGTCTTGGTGAGTCGTATACCTGGCAGTTGATGCATTTCCGGTCAAGCTTAGTCTCAAGGAATGATGAGGGACCGGCCGTCAGCGAAGGTACTTGCGGGTACTCAATCGACGGCGTGAAGGGGCTGCAGAAACAGGCAATGTCGGACGCGGTGCTCCACTGGATGTTGTACACTGGCATGACGTCGCGTGAGTGGTACGGAACCACGGCGAGTGACGTACTTGGTGACGTCATGGATGTTGATGGCGTGGGGCAACAAGATACTACAGGGGTACTAACGTCATTGCAGTATTCTTGGACGATCGGCTGCCAGTTGACAAATCTGAGTTTTTCTGCCCATTCTTAAAATATGAGCAACGCGTTAATTTGAGACAGTTGTTTGTCAAGTTATTCACAAGTATCAGAAGTTAGTATAAAACAACATTTGTGTATTTTTCCAGTGTGAAAATATGTGTGTAGACAGCTCTGCTGCGTATACGCCACCCACGTAACTATGTCGTACAATAATAAGTATACACGAGTCCGATATGGCGTAGGAAAAGGCGAGGCTTGCCGAGCCTTTTCTTAGCCATATCGGACGAGTCTGATATCACATGATATCAAAAGTCAACAACCATATATTCTATTGATTATGCCACTTTTTTGCAAATGTTGTTTTCATAATACAAAGAAAATAAACAAATAATCGCAAACATTTAGTTATTTACAGTACTACACAATATGCAAATGTGACAGCCTGATGACGTCTACTTGCGTCGATGCATAGTTACGCATGAAAAATAGTTCTAGATAAAATCATCAAAAATAACATTTTTACACACATTTAATAAATACACAAAAAAATTGAAGCGAGAAATTGTTACTCCTTGTACCATTGATCACAATACAAATAGATTTACCTCATTGTATCTATTAACACACACAAGAAGTAGACTGCATGCGACATGAACGACTTTTCAAAAATGTTTGTGTTATGTGAACATTCAACAACGTACAAAACAAAACACAACAACAGCGGATTTAAAAGTGAAACAACTCAGTGGATTTATTAGCAATTGAGTCGTTAATCAACATTTCCATCAGTGCATATGCGTTCAAAGTTAAGATATTGCTCTGAAGAAATATCCCCGCGTTTGATATCAAAGTGGGTGGGGAACGCAATTGCAAGGATTTAAAGATGCAGCTTGCTGTGGTTGTGATGTGGGCTCGCATGATGTGGACTCTTTGCTATTGGCACTATGTAATGGCTTATTAAAACAAGTAAATAAGTACAGATTTAAAGATAATTTTAAACGCCGGGGTCTGATTTTGCGGTGGTAAAGCAATTAACCTACATTTGGAAAGTGGGTTGTGCTTATCAGACAGTGATTGGTGATAAGAGCAGTCAGTTTGTAAACAGAGACACGTGTTTGAACAAGAGAGCAGTGACAACTATGCAACTTTCTTGTCCTGCCATCTATCAGATAAGACCAAGCATGTAAACACTGCACTGAGTCAGCAGCTTTCTACTGGCTGTGTAAAGTTCATGACCTTTTTGTGGGTGGGATTATCTTTTCCAGGGAAATTTGCATTTTCTAGCAGACAACAAAATATTTTATTTGAATAAAAACAAAGCGACACCGCAGTTGCGACAGCAGGAGAGACCTCTTATTAGCAGCCCGAGGTCCTTTATTTATGGCAAGTGACCAACTGCCAAAAAATTACACAGCACATCACAATAACAAACAGAAAACACACATGAATAAAACTGGGGTCACCGCCTTGGAACGGGGGTTTAAACCGGTTTACGTGCGCACGAACCTCACACTTGGCCCAGAAGTATTCACAAAACGTGTAAGCGTAAATAAAAATTAACCTCATAGCATTTCAAATTAAACAGCACTAAAAGATAATACTATTCATTTTAATTACCATTTAATGACTCAATGGCTAGATGCTAACCAGAGTAGCAGAATTGCAACTTTCTGCGGCACGATGAAACGAAACAAGAAACAAGTATCAACTACATGTCGTCTTTTTATAAAAAGCTTTAAAGACATAGTATCATATAGTTCAAATTTCAGTTTCAGGAAGAAGCCGTACTGTTGGGTGTAAAAAGCAAGATTACATAGCTTTGTTGTATATGTTTATTTTACACATATATTTTATATATGTTTAAAATAAACATATTTTATTTTGAAAACAAGGGTAAATTGTGTTTTACAACATTCATTTTTAATATGCCAAAAGCTTATTTGTTAATTTACCTGTGTGCTAAATTTCAAAGAAAAATATTCATTAAAACCAGAGAAAATAGAAAAGGGGTTTTCATCCTTCTGCACCTGACAGACCAGTGTTTAACTTAAGAGTAGGCATTTTCTAAACCTCAGGCCCTTTTATACTGATACCCCGGTGTTTAGGTTTTTATAACAACATAAGCATCCCTTTTTATAAAATTCTAACTATACGTTTATTAATCACAAACGGTCATATATGCAAGCTGACGTAAAAAGACAATCAATATGAATGTTCATAATTAACATAACAGCCTTCAAATTGATATGCCAACAGCATTAAAGTACTTCTATTTATAGAATTTAACTTTTCGTAATTCATATTTTTGTAACTGTCAAAATAGGAATTAGTTTTGCAATAAATCACCAATAATTTTTGGAAAAGAAAATCAACACTTGTCAATGCAGTTGGCATTTTCGTTTGTTTCCATAGGACTTACATTGACACAGATTTTTTTTTTAAATATGGAATGCTATTACACAAGCAAAAGCACCTACGCAACACAAGTTTAAATCAACAAATATACGATATTTATAAAGGTTTCCAATCGAATATGACTTGTTTTGCAAAATGTACACAGTATTTCACAAATTGTGTATATCCGATTTATATAATTAAATCAGACAGGAAGAAATTTACTGGAAATACCGAAATATCCACCGGGTTACTCTTCTTTAGCTATGTTAAAATGCGGATTCGCTTAATTTTAAGCCACTGTCATATTTGTATACATCGTAATTTTAGCAACAGTTCTTATGAACGTGTATAGTGTTTTAATACGTCCGAAATCCGTTTCTTATTTACGAAAGGCATAGTTCGAAAGCACTTGGTACGAACGGAATATACTATAATATACATGCTTGTTTACTCCAGAGTCATCACCAGTTATCGCATACAGAAAATATACCATAGCAAGTTACTAAAATGTTAATAATTCACAGATTTCAATGCGTAGTTTTTGTTCGGTAACATACCCATTAGAAACACTTTCTGCAAAGTTTTATTTTTATTAACATATTTCTGGACTTCTCCTTTAAAAACCAGGCGCGATCGTTAAAAAAATAGTCAATAAATTTTTTTGGCCATAAAAACACGTTGCGGCGCTGCCTGAGAAACAAATCATTAATTTTTCTTAGCCTTAATGTGGGCGGAGCTAAAAAGTGTTATCAGTCAGTGACATGGTATTACAGAAAGTGAGAGGAGTTAATTTGTGTTATCGGTCAGTGGTATAATAATGCTTGAAAATATTGGGTCATCACCTTCAACGTAAATGTGCACTAGTGGCATAATAAAATCGTCGAACATAGAACGTATCGTCAACGACAAACGCCAAGAACGTCAAGATAAACAAGAGACGTAAATTTTCCGAAATATGTCGCCATTGCGTTAATGTTACATAAAAATCGTTTATAACAACCATATGGAAGAACAACCGCCACGAGATACCTGATATCGAGCAGTGTTCATGCAAAAAGTTAACCATTTACTTTAGAGACCATCATGTCATCATGCTAACGTAACCCGGCTAGCTTAGTTGGTAGAGAGTTGGACTGTTAATCCGGGGATCGCAAGTTCGAACCCCAGCCTGGCCACATAACTTGTGTTAGGATCGGTCATGAAATTATTTCTACGGATATTCTCCCCTTACATCTGATTCAAGTAAGGCAGTTGTCAGTTACTGGAATAAGTATGAGCACTTAGTACTGGTAAACCGCTTAGATCGGCTAAACTTGCCCAGGAAAAGTGTGAGTAGGTTAACTGACCGCCGTGATATGACTGAAATACTGTTAAGAACGGCGAAAAAAACCAAACAAACAAACAAAAGCTCACGTAGTTTACGGAAATATAAACACATTAATGAATTTACAAGCTCACCAGTGAAACTGGGGATGTTAACAAGCGTCTCGTGGTCTCGGAACACGTTCAGAGTCTTCTCCTTCCGGCGAGGACGCTTGCTGGGCACGGGACACGTAAGTTCGTTCACCAGTTCGTACGAGTCCGAGACGGGACTGTAAGCTACAATAAGTTTTACGTCGTTATTATTTTTCATAACAGTCACATTTGCTCACAAAACCACGAGAACTTTCCTGCAGTCATGTATAATGTATAGATAATATTTGTTTGTTGCCGGTGATGATATCACGCGTTATTACACCGAAAACAAACAAATTTTCTTTTTATTGTATGCTGTATTAACCTATTTTTTACATTTTATTGGAAAATATCGCGGGAATCATAACGCCATGACGTCAAAATAATGTCGTCATTTCACAGTTATTGGCCCGGCATCGATGACGGTCCGCTTCATTTACTGTACTAAATCGGGACCAAAAAAAGTAGTCCCTCACTGTGAGTGATATAGGGATATATCTCACTGATATTTTTTCTATATTTTACTACTTAGAATTAAATAAATACTTACATCATACAATGTGGGAACTTTTTGATTATTCAAAATGTTATGTAATGTATCATCTGCAAACAATGTTCAAGCTGTTCCCTAAGCAATGTTTGCAACTGTTAAACCCTAATACAGTTCTGTGAACAGTCGACATAATTGTAAATACATTTGAGGCGCGTCGTGGAAAAACCGGACTTAATGCATGTGCGTAAAGTGTCGTCCTGGATTAGCCTGTGTAGTCCGCACTTTCCACCTAGAGTGGATTTATGTTTAGAAGAGACTTCCTTGAAACAGAAAATACCATAAAAGCGGACTGCACAGGCTAATCAGGGACGACACTTTACGCAAATGCATTAAGCCCTGTTTTCACACGACACGCGACATTTTATAAAAAGTATGTACACATTGATGACCAAGCGTTCATTGTTCTTTCTGTAAAGATTATGTATGTGTCGTCTTTGACAGACGCCACTGTTTTCTGGACAGCAAAAACACGTACACGCTGTTAAAAGTACACACGTTCGCATCCAATGTGATTTTAAGTTTGTGCAATTTTTAGATTTCTACCTTTCTTGCATTTCCGTTTCCCGCCCGACGCTGGACGCTGTCGTGAGGTCAATACAGGCACGTGGTTCCACGTGTCAACAAACAATCTGTCAATGTTATACTCGTGCATCTCGTGCTCGTCGAACACGCGGAATGCACGACTCGCTCCGAGCACGTTGTTGCCACGTGACACGTAGAGAAGTTGGTAGAAGTCACGTGGATGGGACCGCATCTGAAAAAGATTGAAGGGTACAACATAAAAATGTTTTATAGACATACAACTTAATCATATAAATGATTACACGGGGAAATGATATACTATGTAACCGATACTTTAGTAAAAACTTCAATGAGAAATAAACATGGTCCTCATTCTAAAATAATGTCTGGCCAATGAAAAATGTCGTTACATCATTATGAACTTATATTGTTAGCCGGGGTCAGTTGGTAGAGTGCTGGACTACAAATCCGAGGATCGCGGGTTCGATTCCCAGCCCGGCCACATAACTTGTGTGGGGATTGGTCATGAAATTATTTCTACGGCCATTCTCCCCCTACCTCTGATTCAAGTAGGGCAGTTGTCAGTTACTGGCAAAAGTATGTGCACTTAGTACTAGTAAACCAGCTTACCAGCTTATATGACAGGAAAAGTGTGAGTAGGTTAACTGGCAGCCATTATATGACTGAAACACTGTTGAATACTGCGAAAAATCCAAACAAACAAACAAACAAAAGCATTTGTGTAATATACTAATATTCACAATCAGAATTAAAGGTTAAGACTGCTGAAAGTTACGGGACCTGAATGCGTTTGATGGTTAAAAGAACTAGCAAACGATAAAAACCGGTGATGCATCTTTAATGACAAACTGACACACACCCTTGCTAAATTTTTCGATCTCACCTGATGCATCTGTGCGGGGAAGACCACTGCCCGCCGGCGGGGCTCGGTGCAGTCCTGACCCCTGGGCTGAGCCCACGTGTAGACCTGGTAGTCGCCCAGGCAGCTCCAGCCCACCGGGAATACGCCCACCCAGTCCCAGCCCGACGGGCTAAAAATAGAAAAACGTCACGTGACTGCTTGAGCCCTGGGCCCGTATTCAACAACCCATTCTTAGACTTGAAGGGACTTGTTCACATACTGAAGAATTGAAAAGTTTCCAACTGTTTGTCACAGGTTCCAAAAGTTAAAAAATAGTGCATACGAGGACCCCATTGGTAATAAGCATACAGCTTAATGGGCCATCCATAAGAACATAGCACCTTAAATGTTCTTGCTGTTCTAACCTAACTATTAAGTAAGTGTACCAGTTAACCTCAACTCATTAACGAGTGTGCTCGAAATAACTTTTAAATGAAACCATGTCAACTGTGATTTTGTATCAACCGTGCGTGCGTACGTGGGTAATAATGCTATGTCATAGAATAATGAATAGTATATATAATAGATAGGAGCGAAATAACACTACCGACATGGACATTTAATGTTAATAACACTACCGACATGGACATTTAATGTTAATAACACTACCGACATGGACATTTAATGTTAATAACACTACCGACATGGACATTTAATGTTAATAACACTACCGACATGGACACTTAATGTTAATAACACTACCGACATGGACATTTAATGTTAATACTGTTTCGTTAATGAGTAATCGTCAGTTGAAATCGATACAATTATTCAGCGGCTTTGTAACGCTAAACGATGGAATAATTTGGAATGTTTCTGTTGTTTTCGTTACGATACAATTATTCAGCGGCTTTGTAACGCTAAACGATGGAATAATTTGGAATGTTTCTGTTGTTTTCGTTAAAATTGTTGACAACGCGCGGATCATTTACATAAAGTAAAAATTGACATTTGAATATGACAATCGGAATGGCCGAGTGGTGAAGGCGCTAGCCTTTTGATCCAGAGGTCTGATGTTAGTTGCCCAATGGGAGCAACTTTTTCTTTCTTTTTTTACAATCCGTTTCGTGAACTATAAAACTTGAGGTATTTAGTTCCGATGCTTAAACCTGTCACGTTAAGACATTATATGGCATACTTTAAGAAAATACAAAAATCTGTGAACAAGTCCGGACTAACCGGGTAGACTCAATTGCGTGTGACAATATTTTGCACACCAATGTTATTTTGCAATTACCGTTCTAAATAAAGAATTCTGCAATTAGAGTGGGTGAATACGATGTAAGATTCAAATTTACACCGCTCTTAGAATAATTAAGTTTCAAGAATGTTCTTTATTATAAGGCCTAAAGGGACTATGTCAACGAAAAATTGTCTTCCTATTGCACTATAAATTATATTATTTGATAAAAATGCGCTTTACTACGACATGCGCATTAAATACATACAAATAATATAATACACAATAAGATATTTGATAAAAACACATTTCCAAAAAAGCCTGAAAAAATTAAAACCCCAAGAGGGCATCGAACTCATTACTTAGGAGCCATACGAAGAAATGACAGTAGACAGCGCTTTAACCAACTGCGCTACCATGCTAGGTAAGGTGTCGATAGTAAACTATGGTTATACAAAATGCTCACAATCTGACGTCAAAATGTAACCAGGAAAAGGGCCAAGCAAACACAACCCATAATATAAATTGATATTTATCTCAGAATGCATACACTCTTTTCTCATCTTATATACCCTGTCTTAACCGTTATTATATGATATGCCAGTATCAATATGTGAATTTCAGATTTTTTACAGAAATTACCCCCTTGAGGCCCTTTTCGATGACATAGTCCCTTTAAGTCTAAGAATCGGTTGTCAAAAACGGACCCACGGAGAAACTAACAGACGTCATGCATCATTGCAACACACATATTTTTTACATTTCACTCACTTGAAAATTGCATGAATAAAAAGAGGATATTTTGTTTGTTTTCAAAACAAACTTTTTTATTTTTTTATTTTACTCTTTTTAAACGTTTTATTACATGTTATTATTCAAATATCACGGGAATCATAACGGCATGACGTCAAAATAATGACTTCATTTCACAGTTTTGAGTCCGGCATCGTTGATGGTCCGTTTCATTTAATGCATTAAATCGGGAACCGAAAAAAAGATATATCTCACACGAAGATTGCATGGGAAAATAGGAGAGACAACTCTGGACACCGAGAGCTATTCACTATCCAGAGTTGTCGAGCTTGATATTATGCAGATTTTTGCTATAGAAAAAGAATAAAAAATATGTTTTTAAATAAATGTCACATATATAATTGACTAGAAAACGTTATTATAATATAGTCACTTATTTTTTTTTCTCAATTCATACATTTGTGGAATTTTATAAATATATTGCACTTTACCTTTGAATTATGAAAAACGCTATTTACCTGTCCGCTTCACAGTTGTATACTACACTCTTTCACAACATCTCAATTGTTTATACAAATCTATATAACCTTCAAATGATGTGACCCGAATTTAGCGGTATTAATCTTATGCTGCCAAGCAAGGTATTTTCTTGAGATATTTTCATCGATACAAAACATGTTTAAGTGCTTTAACTTTGTACATAACATTATTATAAAGCCAGTACTACAAATACAGCGACATCAGTCGGCCGCGTGGCCTAATGGATAAGGCGTCTGACTTCGAATCAGAAGATTGCGAGTTCGAGTCTCGTCGTGGTCGAAATTTTTTTAATAGCTAGTTTTCAGATGTTCAAAACGACCATACTTTTGTAGAAAGAAATCAATAAGTGAAATTGAATAGTTTTATAACCCTAAATTGACTGAAAGGTACATTACCTTCCAAAATTTAAATAAAAAAGAAATAAGGACATAAAATTAAGCAAATATAGTTTGTATTAGATCTAGTTTGATTGTGTACTTACGTTCAAAATACTACACAAACACAGCTTAGGTAGAATGAAAACTTTCCATTATACATATTACTAATTGATTTATAAATACTATCTTTGTATAAATTTTGTTGAATATACTCATTTAAAGTAGTTCAAATTACATCTGACCATTATTATACCTTCATTTCGTATTTTATTATGCAACTGACGGGCAATTGGTGAAGCCGGCTATTGTATCTTTAACAATTGCTGCGTATATAACTTGGTCTGTGGCAAAGAAAAATTGCTTACATCACTTCTTCGCCGATGACGTAATTGGCGGTGATAGGACGGTCGCTCGGGTAACAGCTAATGACGTTGTGGAAGAGCACGAGGTCGATGTGCGGGCTGACGCGAACAACGTCAAACTCTGTCGGCGACGTAGATTTCCGCTCCATGTTGGACTAGTGACGTCACGGGCAAAAACGAAACAAAAACTAACTATTATCAGTTAATACAATAGCAACAAGAAATGCAGATGCGGTGAAACAGTAAAATAGGTTACACTGCGATTTTAGTTATTAGATACCTGATATACCGCCTACCGATGTATACTGTCTACCGGTGTAATCCGAGATATGCCGACTATGATCGAGGCGAGGCAGTCAGTTCTTGTGACCCATTGCTCTGGATAGGCTGTTATTATCTGGCAAGATTACTACAGACTGTACTATTCAAAAACTATGTTGTCTGTTTGTCAATAATTGCTTTCAGGCAAGTCATATACACGAGAGGTTTAGTACAGCAGCTGATCAAGAAACAAGGGAGATAATTACAGTTGCACCGGTAATCGGTACATTCGTCATAAAACGAAATAGCCGAGCTTAGGTTCAACAAATAGGTCACTGTCGCACTTATAAAAATATAAAATCGTACGAAAGTGCCAAATTATGAACGGTAACATTATTATAGTAAATATCATTCACTATTCTACAATATAAATATAATTTCAGTCATATTTAATCGTATTTTAAAGCTTAATGCACCGGTAGACGGTACACCCAGTATACATAACGAAATTAAAAATAAAAATTGCACAGGCATACAACAAAATAAAAAAAAGTTTTTAAACATTTATTGTTCCGAAAATACAAAGAAAACATAGAAAAATTCTGTCTTAAAAACAACATTTCCGTTGACACATAGCAGCAAATAACATTTACTTTTAACATCATTTTATCATGATACAGCAGTAGTGTAAGAATAGTATACATACAAACTTCAGTATATTTTATACAAAACAGACGTGCATGAAAAATGGTATTATTAATTCAAAGTGGCAAATGACAGCTAAAGCCATGTTTACGCCTTTCAAAATATAAGGTTTTAGTTGTTGTGATAAATGTAGTAAAATCGAGTAAATTTATTCTATTTCAATATTCTATTATTTTTAAATGAATTTTAAATTGTCTTTTTTATTTAAATGCTTTAATTTAACTTTATTATTTGATATAGTTTTAATTTAAGTTAGGTAAACATAATAATCATAAATAAATAAGACAATCAGCATACCTCCTGTCCAATCGGACTGACGGCTTGATTATAGTGGAGACGTCACAAAACAACGGATGTGACGTAACGTTATATTTATCGCGCTAATGGACGCGCCGTCGTTTTGCAGTTTTGGTTGAAACAAAATTGCATCTCAATACTTACAGTTTTTGGCGACGTGATTTAGTGGAAAAGAAACGCGACAGGACTTGGCATTAACAAGGTTATACGTTTAACATTTTACGAAAACAAATGCGAAGTGTAAGCACTTACATCAATTAACACATAAAACACAAAGCAAACAGGCTATAATCAAATTATTAATGATACATATCCTGAACTAAAAGTGTTTACTACGAATAAACATTTCCAGAAGCATCAACCTGTGGAAAACAAATATGTCTTTATTACTCATGCATAAAGCATACAAATTGCATACAATTCATGTTATAAAATGTTAACTATACTATTTTTTCGTAAAGGAAATGAAAAAGTTAATCACACGTTTTTTTTTTCTATGACAAAACACAAATGGGCTACTTTACCAATCCAAAAGGGGAAATGTTCCTTGGAGCTGTTATTGGTGCCGATTATGGGGCTCAAAGTGCATCTGGGAAAGACAAACACAAATCAGTCAAACATGGCTGTTGGGCGAATAGTATGCTTACATGTAAACCATGTAGTTTGTTTGTTTGGATTTTTCGCCGTTTTTAACATTATTTCAGTCATATCACGGCGGTCAGTTAACCTACTCACTTTTTCCATGGGCAAGCTTAGCCGATCTAAGTACACATACTTATGCCAGTAACTGACAACTGCCCTACTTGAATCAGACTCCGGAAAAAAATCAGAGGAAGGTGGAGAAATAATTTGTCATGAGGCCGGGCTGGTGTTCGAACTCACGATCCCCGGATTGATAGTCCAGCGCTCTACCAACTGAGCTAGCCGGGAACGTAAACCATGTAAATAACAGTATATATAATAATTATTCCTAAGCACAGAAGACACAAAATGATGCTCAGTTTGAACAATGATTCTAACATGAAGTCGGGCAAACGTTGAATGCATAATTAAAAAAATGAGAAATTATATAAATGAGGGCTGTTCTTAGGCTTTCTTCCATCATTCTTACTTGTAATGCCCGTCGTCTGTCGGAATGCAGGTTCCAAACGAACATGGGTTTTCTGCGCATGCGCTTGAAGTATCGCATCCGGTTCCGGTCCATCCCTCTTTACACGAACAATGGTGTGTGGCGCCACCTGACGGGAGATTGACGGGGGCACACTGACCCTTGGCGTGACACGGATTTGACAAGCAGGGGTCTAGAATTAAATATTAAAATAAATAACGTAGCGTTAGGCTAGAAAAACAACCAGAAAAGAAAACATCCAAAACTATGCCTGGCATTGACTTTTTATTAAAATCGATTCCGATGAATAAATTAGTTTCTGAAATGAGGCCGCTTTTCCATATGTCCGTATCCGCATAAATATTATTACGGACGCACTTTTCCATGAATCCGCAAATAAACTTCGAATATTTTAGTTTTCTTCATATTTTCAAATCATTACCATGTCTGAGTAAGAAGCTTTAAAACATTTTAATTACATCGGCTGCAAATATTTATGCCAGTATGAGAAAACATTTACATGTGGTGGATTTTAAGCAATATAGAGCATCCAACAATTATATTTACAGCGTCAGTCATGACTCATTTAACGGTTACCCGTCTTATGTTGAGTTATCCAGGTGTATCTAGACTATTTTTCTATTGTTCCAACGTTTTATGTATGACAGACATTTGTTTAACATGCTAATAGACACCATGTCGTCCGCATCCGCATTAAATCGCTCACCGCGCGATTTCTTGCGGGTGGCTTTTGCGGATGCGCTTTGCGGATACGGACTGCGGACGTATGGACAATGTGGAACTGATTTCAACTTTCAACTGATTTTGATTTTTTACGGATGCGGATTTGCGCAATGCGGAAGCGGATACGGACATATGAAAAACGCCCTTAGTATCGTGTTAATTTGTTTGATTTCGAGGTACTACACAATTATGATTTAAATGCTTACAAAAACTCATTAATCTAGGTACATGTCACTAAATCGATTAGAAATACTCGTTAAGAGAAAAATCAAGCATGAAATTATTCTTATAGAGTTCACGATTGTCAGGGTAATGATTCGAGCTATTCCTGTTGAGATAAACGCTTAATAACATTATTTATTATATACCTGTTTAAAATCTGAACAAAATACATGCTTTATCAATCGGTGAAATAGATGTCGACAGAAACAAAATCCCGTATTATGCTACTCGCTATTTTTCCGATCCCGTATTACCATACTAGCTGGACTACTTAATTTATGATGTAATGTAAACAAATATAATCTATACCTAAAATGATTAGTCAGTATTGTAGTTTTAAAAAAAATACAATAAGGTAAATGCAAATTTGAAGTTTATCGTGGTATATAATAAAATAAATATTACGCTAATTAATTGACCTTACGACGAGATTTGATTGACAATGTGTTTAGCCATTCAGAAACCTTGGAATTATTTGTTTGACGGACATGGCTCGTGAAAACGTTCGTTCACTCTCAACGGTGTTTGACGGACTTTATCCTAGCGTATCGTCAATTGTTCCAAGAGTATGTATTAGTCTCGTGGCCCGCGTTATTTCGTATCACACGAGTAGTCTCGTGGCCCGCGTTATTTCGTATCACACGAGTAGTCTCGTGGCCCGCGTTATTTCGTATCACACGAGTAGTCTCGTGGCCCGCGTTATTTCGTATCACACGAGTAGTCTCGTGGCCCGCGTTATTTCGTATCACACGAGTAGTCTCGTGGCCCGCGTTATTTCGTATCACACGAGTAGTCTCGTGGCCCGCGTTATTTCGTATCACACGAGTAGTCTCGTGGCCCGCGTTATTTCGTATCACACGAGTAGTCTCGTGGCCCGCGTTATTTCGTATCACACGAGAGGCGGAGCTAATACATACTTTTGGAACAACTGACTAGCGTAATATTCCGTATATACCAATACTTGATACTAGGTGTAGCTACGATCGCACTCAGTTAAGTTTTTTGTCAGCAATTGTTTTATCTGAACAAAACCATGTACGAAACAAACCTGCTACGCGGCACAGTTCGCCCGCAAAGCCGACTTCACACGTGCATGTAACGCTTCCGGGTGCGGAGTCCGAGCAGTTTCCATGGCTACATGGGTTACGTACATTGCACCCCTGGAAGTGTTCGCATATCGGACCATTAAAGCCGGGCCAACAGAGGCAGACGATCGGGAAGTCAGCATCACAAGCGCCATATTTGCAATGACAGGTGGTTGCCGGTGATGTCATATGTTGTGATGACGTAGTGGCGGTCGTAAGTACTGCGGTGGTAGGTGGTGTCGTGGATGTTGTAGGTGGTTCTACTTCCCCAGGTTTATACTGACAGAACTCCCCATGGTACCCCACTCCACAAACACACACATAGCTGTTGTTACCAGGGGAACAGAATCCGTATATGCATTTGTTTCCCAAACATGGATCAATGATGGATTCACAATTTTCGCCGGTGAAGTTGTTCTCGCACTGACACGTATGGCCGCCGTTCTCTTGACTCACGCATGCTCCATGCGCGCACGGGTGTTCCGCACAACTGTCAATCAACGTGTCACACTGAATTCCGGTATAATGTTCAAAGCATTGACACTTTGTGGCTCCGACGACCATTTCCACACAGGTACCGTTAACGCACGGCTGATTTCCGCAGTGCGGAACGCCCATGCCGCAGTCGGGTGCCGTCCGACCGCCTTTGCAGACGCAGAAATGTGACGTCACTGTATTGATACAGATTCCGCCATGACAGTCCGCTGTTTCGCAATGGTCGATTGTTTCGTTGCAATATCTCCCCTCGAAGCCTGGCGCGCACTTACACCGGAAGTCATCCTCGTGGGATTCGCATTCCCCGTGCACACACTCTACATGGGCACAGAAGTCCGTTTTGTGATCACAGAAAAATCCAGAAAAGCCGAAATCACACGTGCACGACGGCCCGTCAGCGAAAGACTGGCACGAGCCATGCTTGCATGTAGAAGGGCTGCAGAAGTTTATAAACCTCGTGTCACAGTGCTCCCCCGTGTATGACGTGTCACAGTTACACGTGTAGTTATACCTGTCCGTCGGCACACACGTGCCATGCAGGCATGGCTTCTTATAACATTCGCCGACGAATGTCTCGCAGCGTTTCCCGCCCATGAACACTGGGCATGCGCACCGGAAGTCGTTCACCATGTCCGTGCACGGGATGTTGTGTAGGCACGGGTTGCTCGCACATTCGTTGATGTTCGTTTCGCAGCGTACGCCCTGGAATCCCTGTCTGCACTGACACGCAAACGTACCACGTGACAAGTTTGGATGGCACGTGGCGCCGTTCAGACAAGGGGAGCTCCTTAACGGATACAAAATAAATATTTGCAACTATTCTATACTATAAATGACATACTGTATCACATCAAATGTGTTTGATGAAATAATGAGAAGCCTGCATTTAAACAACCTTTCTACGCATAATCAATCGACAACACGCAAAATGTGATTCACGGTGTATAATTATAGTCACCGTATACTGATGAAATACAACTACTTTACTTTTATAACGAATGGATGGGCACCGTATACTTATGCCCCCAAAACATAGTGCAGGGCAAGAAAATGTTAATTTCTCCGGAGTTTCATCATTATTTAGACAATAATATACGGCAGAGCTGGGCCGGGCATCTATAATCGGCCCGCTGCCGATATAACGGCCCGAGGGCCGTTATACGGATAGGGCCGATTATAGACGCCCGGCCCAGCTCTGCCGTATATTATCGTTTATAATTCATATTATCCTGTCAAAAGAAAAGAATCATGTTACTTTCTTTATTACACAAAATGTTAACAACAAAACTTTCCGTACTTTTATTTAACATTCAACTAATTACGCAATACGTGACGCAATTCTAACGAATGACGTAATTTATAAACAGAAAAACAGTGACGAAACAAACCAGTTTTCGCTGGACTCGCAGTTTTGTTGTGACAACGTTATGTCGTATTTGCTTTTATTTTTAGTAAAATACATTACTATTAGTTTAATAAATCATGCATGGACGAATTCTGAATGATGAATGTGTCAGTTGGATAAATAATATATTTTGAGACTTTGAATCGAATAAAATCAAACGTTCTGACCAGTCATTGCGATTTCGTAAAGCGTGTTTCTGGTCAGAATGGTTCACATTCAATTAATATCATGATTGTTAAAAATTAAGGCTTATGGATACAAGAAAATGGATTTGAAGTGCTTACAGTATTGTTGGATTTTTATTGTTGGAAGCAATGGATTGAAATTGAGGTACAGTAAAAGTTTCCGATCTGTTCAATTTTGTTCAGTGATTCTTTTTCTCAAACTAAAAGATGCATAGGCTATAGATCGTATATATATTTAATCAATTTAACTACAAACTTTCGTTAATATTCAGTATTTGCATTTTCGGATATAACCGTTTAATTTTGACTAAATACGCCATTCGTGGACGTTGACGTCGCGCGATCGGATTCTCTTCGATTATCGAAAAATCGGCCGCGTCCAATTACAATTATATCGGCTCAGCGGAGCCGCGTAACGGCCCATAATCGACGTCAAAATGTTACTATTTTTAGTAACTCTATGTATTATTTAGACAATAATATACGGCAGATCTGGGACGGGCATCTATAATCGGCGTGCTGCCGATATAACGGCCCTATTATAGACGCCCGGCCCAGCTCTGCCGTATATTATCGTTTATAATTCATATTATCCTGTCACAAGAAAAGAATCATGTTACTTTCTTTATTACACAAAATGTTAACAAAAACACCAAACAAACTGTCCGTACTTTTACTTAACATTCAACTAATTACGCAATACGTGACGCAATTCTAACGAATGACGTAATTTATAAACAGAAAAACAGTGACGAAACAAACCAGTTTTCGCTGGACTCGCAGTTTTGTTGTGACAACGTTATGTCGTATTTGCTTTTATTTTTAGTAAAATACATTACTATTAGTTTAATAAATCATGCATGGACGAATTCTGAATGATGAATGTGTCAGTTGGATAAATAATATATTTTGAGACTTTTAATCGAATAAAATCAAACGTTCTGACCAGTCATTGCGATTTCGTAAATCGTGTTTCTGGTCAGAATGGTTCACATTCAATTAATATCATGATTGTTAAACATTAAGGCTTATGGATACAAGACAATGGATTTGAAGTGCTTACAGTATTGTTGGATTTTTATTGTTGGAAGCAATGGATTGAAATTGAGGTACAGTAAAAGTTTCCGATCTGTTCAATTTTGTTCAGTGATTCTTTTTCTCAAACTAAAAGATGCATAGGCTATAGATCGTATATATATTTAATCAATTTAACTACAAACTTTCGTTAATATTCAGTATTTGCATTTTCGGATATAACCGTTTAATTTTGACTAAATACGCCATTCGTGGACGTTGACGTCGCGCGATCGGATTCTCTTCGATTATCGAAAAATCGGCCGCGTCCAATTACAATTATATCGGCTCAGCGGAGCCGCGTAACGGCCCATAATCGACGTCAAAATGTTACTATTTTTAGTAACTCTATGTATTATTTAGACAATAATATACGGCAGATCTGGGACGGGCATCTATAATCGGCGTGCTGCCGATATAACGGCCCTATTATAGACGCCCGGCCCAGCTCTGCCGTATATTATCGTTTATAATTCATATTATCCTGTCACAAGAAAAGAATCATGTTACTTTCTTTATTACACAAAATGTTAACAAAAACACCAAACAAACTGTCCGTACTTTTACTTAACATTCAACTAATTACGCAATACGTGACGCAATTCTAACGAATGACGTAATTTATGAACAAAAACAGTGACGAAACAAACCAGTTTTCGCTGGACTCGCAGTTTTGTTGTGACAACGATTATGTCGTGTTTGCTTTTATTTTTAGTAAAATACATTACTATTAGTTTAATAAATCATGCATGGACGAATTCTTAATGATGAATGTGTCAGTTGGATAAATAATATATTTTGAGACTTTGAATCGAATAAAATCAAACGTTCTGACCAGTCATTGCGATTTCGTAAATCGTGTTTCTGGTCAGAATGGTTCACATTCAATTAATATCATGATTGTTAAAAATTAAGGCTTATGGATACAAGACAATGGGATTGCTTACAGTATTGTTGGATTTTTATTGTTGGAAGCAATGGATTGAAATTGAGGTACAGTAAAAGTTTCCGATCTGTTCAATTTTGTTCAGTGATTCTTTTTCTCAAACTAAAAGATGCATAGGCTATAGATCGTATATATATTTAATCATTTTAACTACAAACTTTCGTTAACATTCAGTATTTGCATTTTCGGATATAACCGTTTAATTTTGACTAAATACGCCATTCGTGGTCGTTGACGTCGCACGATCGGATTCTCTTCGATTATCGAAAAATCGGCCGCGTCCAATTATAATTATATCGGCTCAGCGGAGCCGCGTAACGGCCCGTAATCGACGTCAAAATGTTACTATTTTTAGTAACACTATGTATTATATGACAATAATTTTAGTTCTACGGAACACAGTGAATATCGCTACTAAATATTCTTAAAACATATTTTCCTGAAATTCGTCCCTCGTCATAGACGAAGTGAAAAAGTGTCAATGTCTTTTACTAAAATTGAACGTTTATATGTGGCTTAAATCATATTTTGTTCCGTGCAACTTGTGGTTTTATCATAGAGTATATGGATTGTTAAATATTTGAATTTAAATACACATATCGTGCCTGTTTAACGACTTTTTCCACGAAGTATACTGTGCATTCTAATTTTATTTCAGCAGTATGCGGTGACCATATGCACCGTGTGATTGCTTCCTCGGCATAAAATTAAAGTTTTGTTAACGTGAATCATGTGAATATTTACATTACAGATAAATATTGCTTCACTAAATTAGAAACAGTCTGAGTATCGTAGCCCTGGGTAAATCCGTTGAAAGTCGGACATAGTTGAAACTCGGACAGTTGACAGACAAAAACACAGTTTAACCAACCTGTTCTACCTTACCAATTCCAAAAGGCTTGTATTTAGTGAAATATAGCCCTTTTCTTTGTTGAATAACACAGCTTGATTTAAACACATTAACACCTTTTTACGTGAACACCTTATTAAGTGACGTAACACACACATTCTTTCGACGCATAAGAAATCGTTCAAAAGGCGGGTAATTTAAATCCTTAGGTGCGTTCGGTTTGGTTGGTATTCACAAAAAGCCTTAGGGAATAAAAGCTCGAGTTATATTTACAGTTCCAATTTCTGATCAAATATCAAGTGAAGTTTAACAAGGGGCCACTTTTCACTTTTCGACTTAAATACTATTATTATTTTAAGAAAGTCACTCTTTTAGTTTGTATTCAACTTAGGGATGTATTTGCGAACATCGGCCCAGGTAACGTGTGTAGTTTCAAACCTGCACGGATCCGGCAGGGCCACCGAGCAGTTCTGACCTGTAAAGCCCGGTTGACACGTGCACACGTAGTCGGAAGTTCCACGTGGGGAGCACGTGGCTCCGTTAGCGCAGGGATGCGTGTAGCACAGGCCGACGAACTCATTGCACAAACGCTGGTTAAAGTGAAATGAAATACGACATTAATATCGTGTGACAATACTAGCTTCTTAATAAATCTAAAGGGAATAATTATTTTCGCATGACAATAAATAGAGGATATTTGTTTGTTTTCGGCTTGATAACGCGTGATATCATCACCGGAAAGGGAGACGATTAATATTTTCACGAGCGCTTGCGCGAGTGAAAATATGTTAATTGTCTCCCTTTCCGGTGATGATATCACGTGTTATCACACCGAAAACAAACACATTTTCTTTTTATTTGAATGCTATTGAGTATTATTTACATTTTAATTATTTTGAAGGGATTTTTAACACGATGTAAGTTTATGTCAGTACTATTTTCTCTATAATGCGTAGTAATCGATGTTAGTAATAAACATTCCTGCGCCATGTTGGATTATGATAAAATGTGCCGTGGATTAGTTAAGCAATTTAAAACGCAAAATTTTTGACTTTAGGCATTAGCATGGCAGCGTGTATAAAGCACAACAGTCTACTATGCTGAACAGTATATTCAGAGGCAACGCTGAATCCAGGTTTCTAAATTGATTTAGGCCTATTGAACGCTGAACACTTTTACAATAACACATTGAATACTTAAATACTTCAGCGTGGTTACAGGATATAAAGGCCTAATTCACACAACACAAACTAATATATAAGATGTGGTTACAGGATATAATGGCCTAATTCACACAAACTAATAAATAAGTATGTGCTTGCTTAATGAACACAAGTTATTACTTATGGGTACGTTGGATTTTTGTTGGATTTTGGAGAACCGGCAATACAGCAATTATGTAATAAAAGGGAGACTACTGTTCACAGCAACAGTAAACAAGTGCAAGTGTAGTATGGGGAATTAATAAAGTACAAAGGATAAAATAAATACTTGGGATGCTTATATGTATTTGGACAAAGGTGACCAGCTCCAATGCCGTTTGGGTAAAACCTGTACCCGCTAGAAATTGTCTGTTAGTCTCCTTGGCTCAATACGACTGAGGAAAATCCACGAGAAAATAACAAGAAAGACAGTTCAATATATCAGAGAGGTACTCTTAACATTTGCTGTTATTAATCTTTACTACTTTTTTGTAATTCTGTATGATAAATGGTGACAACTCCTACACTTAAATATTGTCAAAATAAAAACTTTTTAAAAAGTAGCCCCTCACTGTGAGTGATATAGGGATATTTCTCACTGTTATTTTTCTATATTTCACTACTTAGCATTAAATAAATACACTAATTCATTACTTAATTTGATTACTTTCACAACTAAGTGATCTTTACGGTGCAATGTGAAATAATAGCGTATGTGGAAGTTAAAAAAAATCACGGAAATTTCATTAAAATTAATGATGTAAACAAATTACAAGAAAAACATTGTATTGATAGTTAGTGAAACGTATTTATTTCCTGATATATGATATAAAAAATGATAGTAGTATGTATTCATTTTGTACTAAGACACTATGCGCTATGACACCTAGATGTTTCAATAATACTTAACATGGCGGTTTTATATTTAGTCACACATAACAACAATATTAATAGCTAAACCCCCATGTGAACGACTCTATTTCCATGTTTAAAGCATTACGTGCATGTTTTCCGATCTCTTTCAAACAACTGAATCTACCTGCTATACATGTATGTTGACCACCAAAAACTTAAATAGATATTTGTTGATTTCTGTGTAAGATCGTATTTCATTTTACCAGTGTTCTTAGAAAATATATATTTTCTATGATAACGAGTGAAATAAACAGTAATACTCAAATATCTTTGGTTTAAACAGTATGTATTATTAAGACAATTTGACATGACATATAGATGACATGCATGCAATAATGGATAAGAAAACAAGTTACTGAAAATTTATATGAATTCTTCTCCACAAGTATCTTTCTTTATAACTAGCAAGTTTTTCGCAATACATTTTTTTGTGACAATCACCCAAACTTTGTCTATCTAAAAGTAGTCCAAACAGAGGTTACAGAGTTTTTTTCTATTTACATGTATATAATTTCTTACACTTTCACTGTCCAACACATGCGCATTGTGAACGTTCTAAAGAGGAAATATCTTACCCCTCCGAGGAGTCGTGGACACTCGCACCGGAAGTCGTTCACGAGGTCCACACATTTCCCTCCCAGCACGCACGGGTTGCTCGCGCAGTCGTTCACGTTGACTTCGCACTTACTTCCAATGAACCCCGCTGCGCAGGCGCAAACCACAGTTCCATTCTGCAAGACGCTACAATTCCCGCCATGTTGACACGGACCGCTTTCGCAGGGATCGTAGTCAACTAAAATGTATGGCAGGAATAAAATATTCACATAGCGTTGATGATTTTAAGGTAAATGTCACACTAGACAGATTTATATCTAATTCATATGGTGGCATAGAACTGCCTTACGATAACAACTTACGGTTCGCGAAAACTTTCTTATTAACTACTTTAGGTTCGCGAAAACTGTCGTTTGAACTACTTAGCGTTCGCGAAAATATTTGTTTTACCACTTATTTATTACGATATTTATCTAGAAATTAAGTTAGCGTTTGCGAATATATTTCTGCTAGATATTTTATTATTATACTAAGTGGCCTAAAAGTGCCCAGAACTGACATTAGATATATTTTCTTGGGGTTGCGAAGAATTCCGTAGTATCTTACTGACGCGAGTTCTATCACGATAATTATTTGACAACGCAAATGTTAACACCTTAATATTGCTAATACCACTTAAACGCAAACCAATTCGTGTTATCTAACACAAATATTATCACGATAATTATCTGACAACACAAATGTCAGCACGTTATTAATCCTGTTACCACTTAAAATGTGCCCGAGGTCTTCCGCAGTATCTTACTAACGCGAATTTTATCATGATAATTATCTTGCAACGCAAATCTCAACACGTTAATATTCCGGTTACCACTTAATTTGTGCCGGAGGTCTTCCGAAATATCTTACTAACACGAATTTAATCGTGATAATTATCTGACAATGCACATCTTTACATATTAATATTCCCGATACCACTTAATTCTCATAAATGTAGTCGCAAACCAATTCGTGTTATCTAACGCGAAAATTATCACGATAATTATCCGACAACACAAATCTTAACACGTTAATATTCCTGTTACCACTTAAAATGTGCCCGAGGTCTTCCGCAGTATCTTGCTAACGCGAAAATTATCATAATAATAATCTCGCAACGCAAATCTTAACAAGTTAATATTCCTGATACCACATTAATTTTTATATTAACTGCAATGTTGATGTCAGTTTGGGGCACTTGTATGTCTTTTTTTTCGTTAAGCAGAAGAACAAATTCGCAAACGCTATCAAGATATAAGATAAATAACACGAAATTTAAGTGGGAACACGAACATTTTCGCGAACCTTAAGAAGTTATCATAAGGCAGTTCTATGCCACCATAAATTCAATTCTTTTTTTTGTTAATACTTTTTATTCATATGTATTAATTTTAACCAGTTAGTGAACAAATAACTCAAATAACACCCATTTCTATTAAATTATCTTTGGTTATTGAAATTATCTAAATAGTATGTTGTTTATACTTTCAATTACCCTATCTGCCCAATAACTTTACTACCACATTAAATTATCTTTACTTATACATGTATTTGTCGATGATATAAAATACCATAAAACAGTCGTTCGTCTGAGTTTGTATTCATACATTATATGTAGCTTTTAATTGATCGTAGTTTGAACATGTGGTTAGACACCCGTGTTTCATGGTGTACGGGATATGACTAAAAAGGCAACAAAGTATTTTTTTAAAATCCATATGTTATGTTCTCTTCTATTACTGCTGCTTAATGTACAGCCAGTTAAGCACTGTATTTTGAAGCAATAATCAAAGCCTTACAGAAATCGAATACTCCCTTGAACGCCATGGGAATGGATCCAGTTGCGAAATGAATGTACAGATATCCGGTCGACGAAAGAAACCGACGATCGACGAAGTTTTCCGAAGAGCAAAGTCGGGACAATTCCGGGGCAGTCGGTGAATTTCCGTCATAGATACGAATACCGGACATTTCCGAGTCGCAGATGCTCTTCTGGGTGAAGAAAGTTGAGAAGTTCAGTTCGACCTGCTTGCCGATTGGAGCCTCTATCTCGAGATAGCAGTTCACGTCGGTGACGGAGGCGTAGGGAAAGTAGGGGGAGGCTATAGCCCGCGGCGTGTAGTTCCAGGGAATACTGGCGTTACATGGCCAGGCTGTAAAAAACAGAGATGTTAATGTAGTCATATGCATCATAAAAAATGAACCAACGTACTACAGTGCTATTATTACATGCATGTTGTGTCCTTCAAGCAATTATAAAAAGTAATAATAAAATGTCCTTCTTTTAATAAGTATGTAATATGTTATACTCAACAATTTAAATGTGTACAGTGTATGTCATGTTCGTTGCACTGCTTCAGTTTCCCGAAGTGCTTCTTCATGCATAACCCATTCACACCACTGTGGACATGTATATATGTGGCGCGTCGTGGGGAAACCGGTCTTAATGCGTGTGCGTAAAGTGTCGTCCCGAATTAGCCTGTGCAGTCCGCACAGGCTAATCCGGGACGGCACTTACCGCTTTTATGGTATTTTCAGTTTCAATGAAGTGTCTTCTAACCATAAGTCCATTCAGGCGGAAAGTGTCGTCCCGGATTAGCCTGTGATGACACTTTACGCACATGCATTAAGTCCGGTTTCCCCACGACGCGCCACATATAGTGTTTGATTTTATTTAGTATTTGTGCCTGAGACCATAGATTCAATCCATTGAATGGAATAAAACTGTTGCATTTTTATGTATGTTATATTTATGCATATATGTCTGTCATCTTACACGTGAAGTACTGGTAGTGCGTGTAGGCGGCGTTGGGGGTCAGCGCCTGTTGGTTGTCCGCAGAGTGGAACACGCGGCTCAGTCCGCAGGCCTAAAACACATACTCGCTTGTTAGTTGTTATATACAACTAACAGATCAGAACTTATTTAGTTAGCAATATTTAAAGAAAAGGCATTAATACTAGCAATCTATTTTTATATTAGTATTTTAATTTAATTGTAAAAAATCACCGTCCATAGAAAATACTGATATACATAATGAGTGTTCACTTTAACCTTTTATTGAAATTCTGTGTATATGATTATGTTAATATGTTTGTTTTTACTGTTACTATGTTCACTTTTATGTGACCAAATGTATGTAAAACTACCGGTATTCAGTGTTTAGACGATGGTCCCTGTACACGTCTTAATAAATTTTTGTCTTGTCTCGTTATTGACACGTGTGCCAAATGACATAGAGCCGCGAAAATAACGTATGTGTATAGTAGATTTTTATCGAGTGCACTGGGCTGGTATTCACAAAGCTACTAAGGGAAATCTTAACTTAGGTTGTACTAAGTGAAATTTTCACATCAAATGTTCTGTGTAAAATCAAATGATTTATAATTATACAAAGAAGGCTGCAATAATAAACATATAAGTAATATTTACAATTTTACAATGTTTTAATGTTAAAAGACCTATATATGAAACAGCCAGAGACACACGTAAAACGTTTGTAAATGGGTATTACATTTTGTGTAACGAAATTGAGAAAGATCACTTTAATCACTTTATTATCAAACTGCCTGTCCTCATAGATAATCTTACAATTAAAGATAGCAACAATTAAATGTGTGTCATCCTATCTTATGAGTTATGATATGGACACGACAATGTCAGCAATGCAGTTGTAATACCGGTATTTGTATTATTGTGTGTACTAGTATTTATACCGATTATTACTGAAACAAAACTATTGACTTTATTGACTTGAGGTGACTTTATTTTACTTCTCTTGACTTGACCGCCTACCTGTTTGGCCGAGCTATAGGAGAAGGACATGCACGTGTCACGTGTCTCGATGAGGCAGTAGAGGGCGCACGTCTCCAGCGACATGTTGTGGAAGACGGCGAAGTACGTGCCCTGGTCCTGGAGCGTCTGGCCTGGGTATGGCTGGAACAGGTTCACGAAGTGCACTGCAAAAGGAGGGCCGATCAGTGGCTGGACCATAAAAGGTCATAAGAATGCCATGCATGAGATAAAAACAAGCAAACACAATGGACTGACTGCTGACTGACTGACTGACTGACTGACTCACTCACTCACTCACTCACTCGCTCACTCACTCACACTCACTCACTCACTCACTCACTCACTCACTCACTCACTCACTCACTCACTCAGGCTTAATAAGGACATGTACTTAAATTGGTATGAACATGTAATAGTAAGCCGTGGGGGAAACATTTCACAATAAATTGCATAACAATGAAATATAATCGCGCATTTATACATGTAAGTACGTTTGCTGTATACGGGTGTATAAAGTGTGTCACAATAACAAGTATGGTGTATGTATGCAGCTCAATGTAAAACGCTGATATCCATTACATGCAAACGAAAACAAACTTATGGCGACATTGACAGCCAATATCAAAGGTATTATCGTAAACAGTGGTATTGTCTTATTATCATTATCAGAGTAAAATAAGGAGTAGATATGTCATTTCCTTCACCTGCCTATGAGGCTTTGGGTATCTTTGTTTATCAATATTCGTTCATAATTAAACCTTTCTTGTGATAGCAGTATTAGTTTTAAAGAATTAATTGCATTTTGCTTAATGACTGGTAACAACATACCATTGTATAATAAAGCTCTGTGGGGCCATATTTTTCTCAAATCATATTTTTCATATCTGTGAAAAATAGGATCTCATTCCTCACAGGTGTGACAATTGTGATCTTATTCTTCAAACATCGCTGTCTTATTCTTCACATTTTCTGTGAATTTGTGATCGTATCCAAATTTTGATATGCTGTGATCCTCATGAATACTCCGTTTTGGGCAAATCACTTTTCTCACACTTAAAAGTGTGACAAATGAGATCCTATTCTTCACAGGTGTGTGAAAAATATGATTTTAGAAAAGTATGGTCCTACAAAGCTCTGAAAAGTGTGTTAATACATGTCCATATACATCGGAGAGCAGGCCATCGGCTTAACCAGCAATTATAAATATATCGGGTGCATCTTAACCGATACGCTTGACTTCTCGGTAACCGCCAACACGCTAGCGGAATCGGCGGGCAGAGCTCTCGGTGGGATTTTAAATAAAGCCAAAGCAATTAACGGACTTACATTTACCGTCTACACCAAACTTTATAACAGCAGTGTTGTTCCTGTCATGGACTATAGCTCAGGGGTGTGGGGATACAAAGCATACTCAAAATGTGATACTATCCAACATAGAGCGATTCGAGCCTTCCTCGGAGTTCACAAGCACGCGTCAAATGTTGCAATTAACGGTGACGTCGGGTGGCAGACGCCTACCGCCAGACACCACCTCGCGATGCTGCGTCTATGGAACCGTCTTGTCAAGATGCCAGACGATCGGTTAACGAAGAAGATATTTGATTGGGACTATACTCACAATAAAGGATGGAACTCCGACATTCGAAACATATTTAACGACTTGAACCTCCAAGACCTATTTACATCAAAATCGATGTGCAACCTTTCACTAGACAGCCTGCTTAGCCGGGCTGCTGAACACTACAAAAACAGTGATGTCAATAAATGGACGCAGGACCTCGAAACACAGCCGAAACTCCGAACGTACAAGGAAATCAAACAGCAATATGGATGTGAAAATTACGTTAAAATGTGCCTTCCGAAACATCTCAGGTCGTTATTAGCTCAAATCAGAACTGGAACGCTGCCATTGCGTATTGAAACCGGGAGGTTCCGACACCTGAAGGTCGACGAGAGACTTTGTTTATTGTGCAATGAACCAAACACTATCGAATCAGAATATCATTTTCTATTCGAATGTTCGTCTTATGTTAACCTAAGACTTTCCTTTTACAATCAAATAATCACGATAACTCCAGATGTAATTCACATGAACTATGGTGAAAGGCTTAAACGCCTTATGACTGATAAGCGATTAATTTATAAATTTGCTTTATTTATTAACGACTGTTTCTTAAAACGAGAGAGCAAACTGTGTGTGACGAGTTAATTTCAAATTGCTTATTATGAACCATTATACACTAGTGCCATAAATAAGGTAACTATGAACTATATTCACGCAAGCGAATGCTGTAACTGTGTCACAATTTATTCCATGAAATGAAATGTATAACACTACTACACTTAACCATGTCTGATTAGTGACTCATAAGCCATTTGCATGGCTGGGTAGTACTGCAATTATTTACTTAATACTTTTTCTCAATTTAATTTATATTTGATTACTAACATTGTTCATAACTGTAACTGATGATATTATATGTATGTACTATGTGTCACTTAAATAAAATATGAAACTACTACTACATCCATGTTTACGTTTATATGTTTATTTCTGTCAAAATTACGAGAGAAGTTTTCCAAACTTGACTTGTTGTCAATACACAAAATAAACAAGAAATGTCTTTAAAAAAGACAATCGGCCTTGAACTCAATATTGAGATGTCATTTTTGTCCTAAATATATATAATACAAGAGGACCAAAATGATTGGTTAAGTGACTTCACGGTCACCAGATTTGTCGGTCCCTAAAAAGGAGACTTCTCGGAACCCAGATTGTTCGGTCCCTACTAAGGAAACTTATCGGACACTAGATTTTTTGGACACCACAAGAAAACGTATCAGCCCCAAAATTAATTTGAGATAAACTCAATCATTATTAATATCTGAACCGTGAATAAACCGATCATATACCGTCCCATGTTTTCACCAGTGATACAAGAATAACCTAAATATTACTAATTTACGTAAACATAATTTATACATGAATTTGTCAGGCAAATGTAACAAATTAACATTGTCAATATATAAGCGGAAAGTAAATGAAAATTATTATAACGTGTACATAGTTATGCTAAATAATATACTATATGTATCATTAGTATTGCACATAGTGTATTCATGCTACGCAAATGAAGTTAAAGTAACATGAATAACATTTAGACGTATTTACGAGACTTCTTTCACCTCATTTTACTTATATACAGATGGTGAACATTTATATAACTTGAATAAACATCTACTGGAGAAGTTGATAGAAAGGTGCAATTATAAACGATTCTTAATAAAATGCAACCACAATTCAAATATAAATTAACATGCACAGTAAGTTTATACATATAAATTCCCCATTTAATGAAATTCTCGGGTTTAGGATTCCTGGACGCCAATTGATGCGTGTGTATTCACACAGCTTTACCGCGCGCTATTTTTAGAATGATTGACTATCCTGCTGGAGTGTGTTGTACTCGCTAGAATTAATTCACGGGCACGACAGTCGGTCACAACGTACAATAATATGTTTACACAATGATAAAATAATCGGAAATATAAGCTCCATCAAGTTTGCAAATATTTTTTGCTTATATGTCAGAAATATACCAGAAATTTACCGCTTTATGTTTTGTGTTTGTCACAAGAAACCTTAACACTATTGCCAGGCAGACGTGACGCAAGCTCAACAGGCAACATTGTACGTTGTGGCCGACAGTCGTGCTCGTGAATAGTAGCATTGTAATTGCAATTTATAGATATGTAGATTATATGAAAGGGTTGGGTTCTCTTAAAGGTCAAATACTACCAAAACGGAAGTCACACCCTAACTGTCAGTTAGTTAATAAACACAAGGGTTCAGTGTATAATGCATATGATTTTTTAAAATACAGTTTAAATGATATGTTTTGGTATCAATTTAAAGGTATATATTTAAGAAATAAGAAAAAAAGACAGTATAAGGCACTTCTTTGTCTTAGTGGTTCCCAGCTTCATAACTGTTGGCCCATGTATTCATGCACAAAATGACAGCCCCCATGCCTGTCAAAACCGGTGTGTTTATTCTAAGGTAAATATTTTGAGTTACAACGTATAGAAATTTTTGACATGCTGTTTTTTCAAAAGGTTATGGCATTATCTGTCCAACAATGTATGGTGATATATTGGGAAGTCGCTTGGTCATGGGGAAAATTGAGATAAAACATTGAATGTGTTTATATGTAATAAGGAATTTATTTGCGCATGCGTAACCTGCAAAATATTATTTATTCTCAATATTTGTAAAAAGTAACAATATGCCGAAATAAACGTTCAGTGAAAAATTTCCAAAAATCCAGCAGTAAACAATCGCCGGTTAAAATGTTTGATTGCAGTATCATAATTATGTCGGTAATATTTGATTTGATGTAGACCGCATACATGTAATTTTATTTAGTAAGACAAACAGGTAGTCCTGTTTATTTTTCCTAATTATCGCCTTATTATCACCTTTTGTTTACATAAGAACTATCAAGTGTTGCCGGTACTGAAATAAAGAACTCAAAGATTGGCTACTTTTGTTTTCGCAAAAAACATAACTGTTCAGAAGTTTTATATGCGATATTATTTTTTTCACTTTTTAAGACGCAAAGCACAAGCATGGAACGCTCATTAAGAGTACGTAAAAAAGTAATGACTAATTACTGAAGGTGACACACGGTGTTCATCCTGTATATTTGTATACAACATGGATCCAGATCCGTGTATACGGCAACAATATGACACCGGCTAGGATTAACATGCCACTTAATAAAATTTTAAAAATAAAACAAATCCATTTAAATTGAATGTAATCATAAACGGAAGTTTTATTTAAAAAATAAGATAAAATTATGATACATTAAATCCTGAACTAATAAATGAACATAATCATAAAATAAATAAAAACAAAGTATATTTTCAATGTTCATCCGCTTGTCAATCTATTGTATACTTAATCTAAATTAGTACCTAAATAGAAAATCAACTTCCAATTAAGTTTCAATACTAATTTAACCAATATACGATAAATCATAATGTCAGTTTATTGCCGATACAAGACCGGAAAAAGCCGAAGGCCGAGATGGATTTCGTACATTTCCGTGATGGGGTGAAAATTACCTCTAGAATCAATTACAAGTGATACTTAACGACGTTCGCAACAAAAAGAAAATAATTGGGTCAATTTCTCCTTTTGCTTCATTTTTTCTTTATTGTATATAGGTTACAAAATACTAATTTCATCTCTAACATCCATTCAAAATAAATATTTTTAATAGTAAAAGTTTATAAAGCTTATACAATAATAAAAAAACACACTATGAAATGTATTCCAAACAAATTTAGTTCAGAAATGATCCATTAAATATCTTCATTCTATTGATACGTTGTTTATGTATGTTAAAACGAAACAGGAAAAAGGCTACACAGGTACCCTATATGAAATCCAATATTCCCAAAACAAGTTTGGTGAGCCATTCTTTTTATTAATGTTTTGGTGTTAATATACATTGGTGCATGTCTGTGCGAAATTTTAAGAAAATCTGTAGTTTGGAACAAAATATGCATTTGATAAAAATCAAGTTTCAGAAAGCATTATTAGTTCCCATTTGAAACACTTAAATGTCCAGTCAAATTCATTACTTAACGTTTTATTTTTAACATACACATGTTTATTGCCAAACAAAGCATGAACAAACATATCAGTTGAAAGAACCATAACCTTGTTTGAAAAATAACTATCCTATATACCTAAAACATTGATAAAAATCCAAACTGAAAAAGGGGCTTCGACAGGTACCGTATTCAAAACCAAATATTTCCGGAACAAGGCCGGTGACCCCTATTTTTTAATACTGTTTATGTTTTAGTATACAATGACGCATGTATGTGGGATCTTTTAACAAAATCTGTCGTTTGAAACAAAAGATATTCGTATATTTGATAAATTATTGATTTTTTCACAGGCAAATTTAATGCAAAATTCACCTCGTCAAGCGTCCATTACAAGTCATTTGGTAAATGATAACTGTAGATAAAGCGCGTTTTATCATTAAACTGCACTTGTATATTATCAAACGAAACATTTAACAAAAGATGCATTTAAAAATCTCAATCTTTGTTTGAATATAAACGGTTTATATAATTCAACATTCTAAGTAACACAAACTGAAAAAAGGCTTCGACAGGTACCGTATTCAATATTCTATATTTCCGTTATATTCTAGTTTTCAAAACGAAAAAATACCATTGTTTAGAGAAGATATTATATATTAAAATGCACCTGTACAATTTTGATATTTAAATTATTAACACAACTATGATTGTTTGAAATACGCAGTTCTTAATTTTAATATTCAATTCAATGTTAAATCTTATCATCGATTATTGATTGATTGTGATGAATGATACTAATTACACGAACAAAGATTATAAATCAGTTTTGCCTTGCATAAAAAAAAAAAAAACGTTATTAAAATCGAAAGACTAATGGCTAAAATCGTGAAATGTCTTGCTAGCAAGAAATGTTCCATCAACTTCTCAGGGAATCGTAGTAGTATAGCCAAGGCATATGCCTGTTGTAAGCTGTCTAATTGATGTTTCGTCAGACATTCATGCAAGTGTCATGTTCGTAAATTTTATTTAAAAATTTGCAAGCGTAATGGGCACAAACAGGTGTGTGCAAATCCTGTTTGCGTTTTCATCATTCTGGGATAAAGTGCGCTGTTCGTAGCGACTGCATCGATTAACTCTTTATAACAAAATATACAGTAGAATTATATCCACATAAGGAAAATTAAATGTTGATTTGTATTTCATTAAAAGCAAAATTAAGCTTTAAATGAAAAACAAGTCAACATTTAACTTTCCTTATGTGGATAACTAGCTACATTATTTACCGTTTCAGGTGAATCCATTATGTAACAATGTAGTAAGTTTTTTGTATTGTTTTTGTGCAAGTAGGCTTTCGTTTAAGAGAGAAATACTGACATAGACACAGAATTATTCAACTTTTGTTAATTCTTCAAATACTAAATGTGGTGGTTTTAAAACATACGAAGAAAAGAACGGATAATTTTCTAGTCTTGATATTCAATCGTCTGGTGCTTTCAAATACGGGGGTTCTGTCTGGTAAAGAATGAAAGAATCAGAATCGTTACTTTTGTCACTTTTACGCATTCGAACTTTTTATTTTCGTGTATAGTTATTATGTATTTAAAGAGTTTGTAGTTGTTTTTGTTGAGCATACAAACGGCGAGTAGGCATCAGTTTTGAGATTTTTTTTTCGGGTATTAACGTTTGGGCAGTATTTAAAACAGTATATATAAATAGCGGGGTGTGTTGATACACGACCAGTCAGAGGTTGTATGGATATAGTATAATAACTGCAAAGTATAATAACTGCAAAGTATAAGAACTGCAAAGTATAATAACTGCAAAGCATAATAACTGCAAAGAATAGACAGGAACCAATGATATGATTTACCTTTAGACAAAAGAAAAGCGTAACTTTATAATGTTAACATAACATCCGTACTAAAGAAAAGTATTGAAATCATGATAAACAAACATTTGAATCAAAATTATTGCAAACAACTCCCAATACAATCAAGAATTATTTTAAACCAGTTTATCTTCGAGATGCGCTGAACCGCAAATGTGGCTTTTTGGTGACAGGCCATGAGTCGTTTACAGCCACCGCCATCCAATGATCACCTGCGTTCCACAACGAAGGAAATTTGCACATACTTTATATAGTATAGGTGAAGCTATTGATGACACTTGCTCTCAAATGTCAACAAAGTGTAATAGCTCACCCAGTGTGTGTGGTGGGACTAAGTCATCTTGTTCCATAGTGTCGATAAGCAGTTAATATATATCCGGGTCACAAAATACCGGTGAACGAAACTGTACGTCGTCACAACAAGCATCGATGTCCTCATTAGACACTTGGCACAAATAATTCCGTGTATTCCATAGTCCCGGAAAATGATACAGTCTGTTGGGCTGTCCAGAGGGTGCGTTTGGGTTGCGTGACCTTCTAATCGTATGAAGATTCCACATTGTCATTGCTAAATCTAGTTCCTCCTAAAATGAAATAAATATGTGTCTGATGTATATAGCAATGATGAAGTAAATGGTATAAACATGTTTTGTGTAAATAAAGTTTGTGAACTGCATTATCCTACAAACGCGCTGGACTATTGTGTTGGGTACTTAAATGCAAAATTTATATAAAAAATACAACACACATGGCATAGATAACAGCTTTACTGGAGACAAATATTATTTCTACAAATCGTATTAAAATATATAATATATATGTTTATACTTTATTAGCTATAACATTGTATAATGTTTATGCAATAAACTTTTTTTTTTGTGGACTTGGACTTAAAATATATAAATGTATACTTTTTATTCTATTGAACACTGTATTTAATAATATGTGCATGTGTGTTATTAAATTATATTATTTGGTCACTGAAACCTATAAAACAATCTGATCACTTGTTCAAGTTACAAGAAAGGAATGGATTTTTTTCAAGAAAGAAAACTCCGTATATCTTCAATTAATCGACGAATCCCATATCTTAATCGACTAATTAATCATTACCTATTAGTCGTTGATTAATCGACGAAATGATTAATCGGCACAACACTAATCCGACTACACTCACCGTTAACATTCGGCAATCTGCACGTGATATTCTGCACAAAACACGAGAAACTTCGGCTAGTTTCGTAGTGTTCAAAATGTAAACACCAAACTTAACTTTAAACTGTTCACATACCATTTATTTTAAGAAAATATGTAAAAGTGTTAAGCCAATAATGAATTGTTTTATGTGTTTCTAATCTAATCATTAAACTTTCGACATTACGTTTAACGTGCATCACCTTGTTAGTGTCTTTAAATTATTTATTTGCAATTAAAAAAAACAAAAAAAAACATTGATTTCACAGATGTCTGCTAGTTTTTTATAGTTGTAGTTGACGAGTATTGTAAGCAACTCATGTTTTTCGGTGCTCTAATGTTACTACTGGTCTTGTGCATTTTACATAGAAGAACCATTAAATTTTCTGTTTGTTCATACATACATACATTGGCAGAAAAAGTAATTAACAGTTCTCCGAGGTACAACGTACAGCGGAGAACTATTGTCCTAACTACACGGATAATAAAACCTGTTTGACAGGTTTCTTGTGTTAAATGGTCTAAAAAAGCTAGCAATATGAAAAAGTATGCAAAGGAGATATTTTTTAACTCAATTAAATTTAGTATAAACGATGTTTCGTCAACAAATCCAAAGAAATATTGGAAGCTTATCAAATGCCTCATGAAAGACAATTCGTCTAATTGTGACCAAATACCACCGTTGATCAACAATGATCAAGCATACTCACTTACAGATTTTGAAAAAGCAACTACACTCAATGACTGTTTTGTATCCGTTTCGAATGTTGAGGAGAGAGACATAAAACTGCCAACTTTTGACGTTAAGACGGATATGATTTTAAGCGATATTAACATTTCTGAACAAGATATTAAGGATGTATTAAATAATCTTATTATCAATAAAGCAAGCGGCCCTGATGTAATCAGTCATCGAATGTTGAAGCAGAAAACGCATACAATATGTAAACCGCTTTGCATTTTATTTAACATATCTGTTAAAGAAAATATATTTCCTAGCTCTTGGAAAAAAGCAAACGTAATGCCTCTGTTCAAAAAGGGAAATAAAGAACATCCATCAAATTACAGACCCATCTCTTTAGTAAGTTGCGTAGGAAAGGTTTTGGAACGAGTTGTTTTTAAATATTTGTATAATTATATACACTCAAAATAACTAATTTATAAATATCAGTCTGGTTTTCTGCCGGGGCACTCAACTACCTATCAACTAATTGACATCTACAATCAAATATGCAAAGCGTTTGATGACAAACAAAGCACGTGCATGGTCTTTTGCGACATTTCAAAGGCATTCGATCCAGTCTGGCATAAATGGCTTATTTTCAAACTTCACCAGTATGGTATATCCGGAAATATTTTGAATTGGCTTTCAAACTACTTATCGGAGCGCACCCAACGGGTTTTTATCAATACGACATTTTCTCACGACAAATCTTTAAAAGCTGGTGTACCCCAATGATCTGTTTTAGGTCTTCTCCTATTTCTTGTATATGTTAACGATATCGCAGAGTAATTACTTAGTAACTTAAGACTTTTTGCCGACGACAGTTCACTCTCAGTCAAGTCAAATGATCACACTTTTATTGAAAGCACTCTAAAAATGATCTAATGCATATCAACAACTGGGCCAAAGAATAGCTGGTTACCTTTAACCCATCTTAAACTGAACTTGTCTTTTTCTCATTATCAGACATTCCTAAACCACATTTGCTATTTGACGGAAACCAGTTGTTGTTCGTTGAAACCCACAAACACCTAGGTATTTCGTTTAGCCAAGAGGGCCGATGGCATAATCACATTAACTCTATTCTCAAAAGAGCATCCAACATATTAGGATCCATGAGAATATTGAAGTTTAAGTTACAACGCCGAACAGTAAATCAAATTTACATATCATACTTACGCCCTGTATTAGAATATTCGTCGATCGTCTGGGACAATTGTACACGATACGAAAAAGATCTTTAAGAAAAAGTTCAGTATGACGCAGCTAGAATAGTTAGTGGTTTAACTAGATCTTCCTCAATCAACAATTTACTTACTGAAATTGACTGGGAAATATTGGAACAAAGACGTAACATTCAAAAGCTTATACTAGTGTACACACATATTCATGGTATCCTCCCAGAGTATCTTTCTAATCTGTTTCCTACAACTGTAAACGAAAATGTTTCTTATAACTTACGAAATGGCGATAATTTACTTACACTACCTAGGTGTCTTGAAATATACTCCAACTCTGTTATTCCATTAGCGATCAAATTATGGAATGAACTTGATTCTAACACACGCATCTCCGATAGGTTAGGCGAATTTAAATCAAAACTTAAAGAAGAATTTAAAGCACCAATGGTGCCTATATATTATCTACATGGAGAAAGAAAATATCAGGTAATGCATTCTAGAATAAGGAACAATTGTAGTGACCTGAAAGCACCTTTTCGAAAATAACATAAAATCGACTCACCTAATTGTTGTGGTTACCACACTGAAGATGCAGATCACTTTTTCTTTAATTGTCCTCTTTATCATGGCGAACGGTTACAAATGTTTAGAAACACTCGTACATTCCATCCAATAAGTGCTACGAAACTCTTGTATGGTATACAGAATCTTAATTATGCAAATAACTCTAGCTTTTTAATGAAGTTCAGCATTTTATTAAACGTACGAAACGATTTAATGTATAATCGGATCATTGTATACGCGTATAACCATCCCCCTAGCCATTAACATTGTTGCATTAGTGTCAAAATAAACGAATACGGTCGAGCTAGTCAGCGGATAGTAACTTTTGTTTTGTGTGTGTTCTTCCTGTGTTTTTTTTCATGTGTTTTTTTTTTCTTGTTCATATCTTTTCATATGAAGTTAACATAAGTTACATAGTAACTACTTTCTCAGTATAAGAATGTTGCCATTGGCATCTTGTTAACCTTTACAATAAGCTGCCATAATGGAAAGGGCCCTTCGATGATGTTGGTATAACTAGGCCCAATCCATTTGTATACATGCAAATATAATTTTCTATACTAGCTACCATAAATATATATGTATGTAAAATAAAATATGTTTAAACTAAATGGTCAAACCAATTAAAATGATTGTTGTTGATTGATCTAACCAATGAAAAAAAATTGGTATATGTTAGATGATAGGAAGGTTTACGATGAATTTTTTTTTTTGAATTCAACGATCGAACATGAACATGTATAGAAAGAGTGTATTATATATGTTTTTCGTGTGCTCAGCCATGGTCCGTAAGAGCCGGTATTCTGAGAAAACGATTACGTTTTCTGTGATGAATACTCGATTAAATCTGTATAAAGTATTATTGTATAGTTACAGCTTCGTGGTCTTTTACGACGCAAGAAAACGTTGATTTTAAAACATAGTAAGTGATTAAACATTGAATATTCTGACAGATTTGATCGAAGCATACATATGAGTCTAAACTAGATTTGTTGGTGTATCAAAGTTTTACTACACATGGCAAGTAGTGTCCGTATGTAAACCAAATAAAAGGATCTCGTGATTGCAACACAGTGTTGTTGTTAATAGTTGTATAGCAGTATAAGTAAGGACTACCTGTACCAATGCCATAAAACAAAACTGCAACAGGTTCTTATCAAGTTCACTTCCTGTGAATTTGCTTGCCTCTCGCACATTCCAAAATGTATCAAGCCTGAACATTAAATGCTGCCTTCTCAGATACCCCCACCAGGACTCGAATCTTTGATTCTTAGTGCTTGCTCCGTCGATATAAGCATTATTTGCTTCATCATCCCTCCTGAACCAGTTTTGAAAATCTCGAACCAAACAATTTTCCGTTCCAAAATCGGCTCTGATGACACGGGCAGAACCACCATGCCTTTTTAGTTTGTACTGTCTCCAGAAAGTAGCAAGCAATTACTCTGGGATTGTTATTTGTGTGATATACATTAAGCCACACAATTTTCCTGGAAAATCCACAGATACAGCCATGTATGCAAAGTCCATATGGCTTTAGTTTGTCGTAGCCATCCATATGCCCCATAAAATTTGGATCGGGTGAGAAAAAAATCGTCAGTTGAATCGTATAGCAGTCCTTTGTTAGTCCACCTAAAAATAAAACACATAAAAAAACGGATACATAACTAACTAGCTAACTAACTGACTTGCTAGCGTACTCTGACGAACGCTCACATGTTTTTATTTTATACTTACAAAGTACGATATAATATATAGCCTATATATATAGTAAACCCACGATCACAAACGTTTTTTTCACAGCGGGATCTGCAGATATAATGCTACAGATATAACAATTAAACTGATGATGCCTAAATCAGCAAGAAATAATAAAAACGCATGCCTTTGTTTTTAAAGAAAATAATCATTGGAATGGTTTGGTGTTTTTCAGCTGCAAAGATGAAACTACTATTTATGTCAGTTGTGTACTTTTATTATATTTATTAAATTAAAACCAGTATACCCAATACATATACCTGTCAGATCACATACGCGTAGAATAATGGCCACATCTTGTATTCGAACGCTGAATCCAATTGCCATTCACCGTTGTCGCATAATTCGGTAAACCATGCTGCTGTCCAGAATGATCAATCTCTCTCAACACAAAGTCAATGGCATTTCGAATATCGCTATAAACACTTCATCTCAGGTTAAAAGCTCTCAGTATGCGATGCAATTGCCGACGTCTCAGCAATATACCATGGTCTTCTCTTAATGTAATAATCATTTCTTCATATGTAAAACCATCATGGAAACATAGATATTGTTTCGAGTTTCCATTCTGTTTCAGTCGCGAATTTCAATTAATATAGTCGGCAGTTCTGATTGGATACTTAAGTCGTGGCCACGAGTTAATAAGTCGTGGCCACGAGTTATTATGTCGTGGCCACGAGATAATTAAGTCATGGCCACGTGTTGTTATCTCGTGGCCACGAGTTATTATGTCGTGGCCACGAGTTATTACGTCGTGCCCACGAGTTATTATCTCGTGGCCACGAATTATTATGTCGTGGCCACGAGTTAATATAAACACACACATGTCACCTCTATGCCACCGTAGGTTTAGGATTCTCCAGACGCTAATTGATGCGTATGTATTAACACAGCTTTACCGCGCGCTATTTTTAGAATGATTCTTCTGCTGGAGTTGTACTCGCTAGAATTAATTTACGGGACGACAGTCGGTTACAGCGTACAATAATATTTTTATACAATGATAAAATAATAGGAAATATAATCTCAATCAAATGTGCTATTGTTTGTTTTGCTTATTTATCAGAAAAAATACCAGAAATTTGCCACTTTATATTTTGTGCTTGAGAGCTCAACAGGCAACATTGTACTTGTGACCGGTTGTCGTCCCCGTGAATTGTAGCATTGTAATTGCTATTTATAGAGCGCGCCGATTTTGTAGGCTAAACAATATAGTTATTTCATTATGTTAATGAATATAACATTCTGATCATGACATACAATGAGCAAAATTGTTCATAATTATGTTCATTTCTAGAGAGTATGTCGAAGATATGTTTATAACTTGAATTTAACCGCTTATGTAAACAATTATGAACATTTTTAATCCCCAAAAGTATGCAACAGTTATTGGTATACGTTAAACCATTGTTCGAAGTTTGCATTACCTAAAATTAGAAAATTTGCCCAATTCTATTGGCTTTCAATTTTCCCGCTGCATAATTATCGCACGAAATCTATGTCAAAAGTGATCTTAGACAGCTACGCCGAAAAATACCCATACAACAATCTATTTTCTAATCGTATGGATGAATTATTACAGCGCAAATTTTGCGGCGAATCGTTTAATCAAGCTATATATGGTTTTGACTTCATTGAGGCCACCACATTCCGCTGGTTGTCACAAAACTCTATATGCAATTACTATGCACAGGTGCACAAGCTCACATGCTGATAAATATATATGTAAATTTTCATCACTCTAGCAGTTATACTTTACGAGTTACACGCACAAAAGTCCAAATAAGTCAATTTTTACTAAAAGGGCCAAAACTCCGATAGTCTCTGACAAATCTGCAACCAAATACCCAGGTGCACACGTTCACATGCTGATAAACATGAAGTTTCAACACTCTAGCAGTTATACCTTTTGAGTTACACGCGACACAAGTAAAAAACAAATGTAAAATTTTGCTTGAAAGAGCCATATCTCCGCTGATCTATGACAAATCTGCACCAAAATACAAAGGGGCACAAGTTCACATGCTCATTAATATGTATATCAAGTTCCATCACTCTGTTATGCAGCGACAAAAAAAAAATTAGACGGACGGACGGGACGGACGGACGGACGGAAAAGGACAATTATTCTATATGCCCCCCCCCCCCCACCCACCCACTGAAAGTATGGACATAAAAAATATACAGCAATCGACTTTCTAATCGTGTGAATTAATTATTAAAGCGCAAATTTTGTGGCGATTCATTAATTGAAGTTATATATGGTTTTGACTTCCTATGGGCGCAGGTGGTGGGTCATTTGACCACGTGACAGACTGACCTTTCGATTTCTCGTAGTAGTCCATATTGGGGTTGTTAAGCAGACCGAGGTAGCCTCCCTTGAGCACGAGTGACGTCACGTTGGTCAGCACGCACATGGAATTGTGGGACAGGTACTCGAAGGCGTAGCAGTCGAACTTCGTGAATAAAGAAATAGTTTTGCGATATATCAAACTACTTATTTATCACATGCTATTCCTTGTTTTCCCGTGTAATACAACCATTACGAATATTTCTATCTTACACATGTGTAAGATAACACTATAAGCGTTTTCATTGGCTACGTATTCTTTGACTGACCAATCGCATGACGTTATTTTGGTGACATGACGTCGTCAACATGAAATGACGTCACATCAGTACACAACTTTCAGAATTTATTTTGTTAAAATTAGAAGGGTTTTATTTCGTTTAAAAGCATGTGATAAGAAAGATCTGACACTCGTTGTCATTTCATACCATATTTATTAAACTCGTCCAGGAAATTCGTTAGTAAACTCGCCAAAGGCTCGCTAACTAACAAAATTCCTGAACTCGTTTAATAAATTATGGTATGAAATGACAACTCGTGTCAGATCCTATATATACAGGCATATGTAGTTTATTAATATCATATATTAAAATGGCTGAACAACAAAATGTAAAGGTGTAATATAAACTACAGATCTGATGTAATAAAATACAAATCAAACTTTCATAATGCCAAAACACATCTGTATATCAAAATTGCTTTAAATGGTGTTTTTAAATGCGCTGTATAATGGAATTCGGCAGGTAGTTACGAATTATAATTATTATGTAACCTTGTTTTTTTGTTTTTTGTTTTTTTTTACATATTATCATACCAGTGACTTGAAATGTGTTATGTACGACATTTCAAATTCATTAATCACAAGCCAGTTTGCAGCTATACGGTTACCCTCGAAAATTCGAATTCCTGTATATTAGCTAAAAGGCCTATATATGATGGCCAAGGTTTTAGGCATCAAAACACCTATATACACGATGCAAATGTTTGTTTTCAATTGCCCAAGCGTTCCTGTGTTAGGGGTATTATAATATGTTAGGCAGAAGATTGCAAGACTTTTTGTTGTAAGGATGTAAGGATGAAATTATTGTTCAAATGAAAAAAACCCACATATATTAACACTTTGAATGACTACTATTACGTTTTGCTATTGTTGTAACAAACGACGGCATACCTCTTTCAGATGGAGCGCCAGGGAGCATTCGGCCGCGCACTGGGTCAGGGTGACATTCCGGGACGCCTTGAACGAGTTGGCGGGAATGGGACCCGGAAGTACCTTCCCCGGGGCGGACACATACGTGCTAAGAGCGCCGGGAGCTGGTGAATTCAATTACAAGATACAAAAGAAAACACTCAAAGAGCGTAGACCTCCGCTATGGCAGCTCGTTCCCGCCATGCGTTGTGCAATTTATGAATTATATAGCATAATGTAGCAATACCCCCTCACCAGTAGTGAAGATTCTTTCAAAAGAATCCTGGATACAGATGGGGAGCCGGAAGACCACACAATCTAAGGATTTGTTTATTATTCTATTGCCAAATTGCCAGAAAATTTCATGCACATACGTTCATATCTTACTAACAAACAAACAGGCAAACAAACAAACGCCAACAAACATAAACTCGTTCTTGTAGGTAATTACCAGCATACATTGAACAACCCTCAACAATTGTCATGTTGAAACAAATCGCTGAGAGGGTATCCAAGTGGTCTTCTACACAGGCAATTGAAACCTCGACATTATTGCTAAGTTAGATAGCTTCAATGTCATAAATGGGTCGTGGCTTTATTACTCATCTAAAATAATAGTTATAGACTACATTTGTTTGTTGTGAGTTACTTATTTTGAAAGACAGTTATGTAAACAATGCGTTCATCTTTAGTTCTTTCTACCAGTTGCCGATTTATAACTGAGGCGTGTCGTGAGAAACCTGGGCTTAATTAATGCACGTGCGTTAAGTGTCGTCTCGGATCAGCCTGCACAGTCCGCACAGGCTAATCCGGGACGGCACTTTCCGCCTACAATGGATTATGTTTAGAAGATACTTCTTTGAAACAGGAAATACCATAAAAGCGGAAAGTGTCGTTCTGGATTAGCCTGTGTGGACTGCACAGGCTGATCGGGGACGACACTTTACGCACAGGCATTAATCCCGGATTTCCCACGACACGCCTCAATTATGTCTATCATAAGATGAAGATACTCACTTAAGCCGTGAACTAATCCACATATTTCAGTCACCAAATATAAGCAGAGACCCACAAGTTTCATCATTGTTTCTTTTCTTAAATGTTAGTTCATGTTAAATTTCAACCTTCTCAAGTTAGTGGTAGATATAAAACTGAGAATACTGGGTGACAACTGGTCGGGCATGCTTTCCTATTTCCGGTGCACCTGTCACGCTATCGCCGTCTTCGATAATTATTCTACGTCTGGCCCGTTAAGTCTTCAGAATTACCAACGCCTATATTCGCATGACATGCAACGTTTAGATACCGGAGTTTCACCGATATCAGTATACAAAACAGGATGAGTGTTGACAATCATGTTCTAATTTTCATAATGCAATCCATCGTCAAAACCAACGGTATGTATTCCTTTAACACGTAAACCGTTTGCGCGAACGTGGCCTCCGACGACGAGGGCAATCGGGACTAAAACAAAAGAAATCGTCTTCCTTTGGGTACAACGCATGGACTTTCACAACTAAAAAATCTGCGTCTTGTTTTGATACAATGCCAGTATACGTGTATTTTCGACACATATTCGCCATCAACAGTTTGAATGAGCATTGATCACCCATCTGAAATATATGATGTGTTTCGTGGGAAAACTGGGCTTAATGCATGTGCGTTAAGTGTCGTCCCGGATTAGCCTGTGCAGTCCGCCTACAGTGGATTTACGTTCAGAAGTGACTTCCTTGAAACAGAAAATACCATAAAAGCGGAACGTGCCGTCCCGCATTAGCTGATCCGGGACGACACTTTACGCACTTAACGCACACGCATTAAATCCGGGTTTCCCACGTCACGCCTCATAATTTTCAGCATATTATTATGTGTATGTTGGTGTTTCCGGTTGTTATGGTGCTGCGTATGGTAATCTGTGTAATTTCACTTTGCATTTTAAGTTTCCTTTATATTTCATACAGTGTTCCGTTGTGTCTATTCAGTTTAACAGACACTCAGAGTGACTTTTAGGGACGTATTTAAAACTTGACGTATTTGTTTGAGAATTTCCCAATCATACGAGTATCTTATCTACAAATACTAAAGTATCTGCAAAGTATCAGCACTAATCAATATCATTGAGACGTGTTGTGGCAAAATCGGGCTTAATGCAAGTGCCTAAAGTGTCGTCCCAGATTAACCTGTGCGGTCCGCAAAGGCTAATCCGGGACAACACTTTCCGCCTACAGTGGATTTATGTTTATAAGAGATTTCCTCGAAACAGAAAATATCATAAAAGCAGAAACGCACATGCATTAAGCCCGATTTTCCCACGACAAATCTCAAATAGAGTAGTATTTATAAAATGCATTAGAAATAGAATCTCAAACCTACGAACACTGGTTAAATGTCTGTCTCGCTAGGCCAGTCGGAGATATGTAAATTAACGTTTATTCAAATACCAATATGTCGTTACAAATGCTATAATAATTTTAACCATTTCATTCAGATGATTATTCCTCAGTGACATATTATTTCTAATATCTTTCTTGTCTGTAGTGATATTTCGCTACTGTATAAATAACATACATTTATTTTTATTTTTGGAAAACTGACACAAACATTTCGAGGTATGTATACCGCCGGCGTGTCCAACAATGGTTATTTGTTAATATTGTTCACATTGATATATTTATTGGCGGAAAATATCTCGCCTTTTTTTCAATACGCGTCAAAAACATTCATTTCAATTTTTAGCAGGAAAATATTTCTGTAAAACATAATAGACCGCGTTTCGTCTACAATGTTTAATAAACAGGCTTATTTGCAGTGTTAATAAAAAAATGCTTTATAAATATTAAATCAATGCAATGTTATTAGGCTTTATTCATTCTGGACTACTCGCTGGAAATTCTCACCGGCAAAATCTGATATTATATTATATAGGCCAAAAGTTGCGTTAGACAGATACGCCGAAAAAGCACATAGGAGGCGTGTCGTGGGAAAACCGGGCTTAATGCATGTGCATAAAGTGTCATCCCGCACAGGGTAATCCAGGACGGCACTTGCCGCTTTTAGTGTATTTTCTGTTTCAAGAAAGTCTCTTCTAACACAAAACCACTGATGGCGGACTGCACAGGCTAATCCGGGACGACACATTCATTACACAATGCGCACATGCATTAAGCCCGATTTTCCCACGACCCGCATCAATAAATTAAATTTAGATAGAAAAATAACGCGGATAGTAAGAACGGCTTCGGATCATTAATTTCTGACTGCACATGTACGAGTTCGAATCATGACAGAGCTTTTATTATTGCATAGCTATTTACTAGCACATATCTTCAATTTCTCTTTAATTTTGGCTCGCGTACCGTTGCAATAACGATACACAGCTAATGTAAACCCGTTTTATTTCGTCGTTCTCTAATTTTCGTGTATTTCGCGGTCAAAACAGAGCGCTTACATTTCCATTTTGAAAGATCATTAAAAATGTCCACACTGAAAATCAACTAATGGTAGAAACGAAATAACAGTGTCAAAAATACACAATTTTCTTACATAACCGTTTAGAACACATCAAAACATTAGACATGTGTGTTTTTATTTACCTGAAAACAATGATTTTATGTAGTTGTCCACCTTTTTATCATCCAGAAATATAAAGCGTCCGCAGACGATATAACCCATCGAGTAATTTAAAAATAGCGCCGTTTATATCTAGGATAATCACGTGACAGTTTTGTTTTATCGAGTTGTTAAATCGGGAATACCGGGTTCAACGAAAGTGCGAGCTCAATCAATTTCTGATTTTCAATGAAATACGGTATACAGTTTATGACAGTATTTGATCGTGTTCTATACAAATAGCGATGTTTTACTCATATATTTACCGTTTAAGCATTACTACAAAAAAACGCACATGGTTATGCCCATCTGGAGTTCAGTATCTTAAAGACCTTGCGATTTGTCAAGAATGCACGAAATGTAAACACAGCAAAATAATAAGATGTTACAGTAAACACGGGTCAACATTGAAAACTGCACGGTTTGATGCAATGATTGTGACTGTATTTGTTTTAAACTTATTTCAATGTGTAGTATAGACGCGATACTTCTGTTTAAAGTAGACCCCCGTTTTGCGGCTGATAGCGGAAGTTTAACCAATAAATCTAGTCGCGACCTCACTTCGCATTCTATTCAATTGGTTATACGAAAAATATTGTCATTTATCAAATGACAAGAGCATTGAGTGAAGTGCACAAGTGGATTTGTGATTTTCATTTTTGACGTCATGTGTTTAACTTTGAATGTGTACATAAAGCGTTCGGTGTACAAGTAACTTATTCTAGTAATGTGTGTTTTGGAATTATACCGGTTTAAAATGGATTAAAGACGTTCGCAACATTTTTTTCGATTTGTTTTTCCAACGACAGATTTTTTTTTTAAATTAGCACAAACATGTGTCATTGTATCTTAAAACTAAAACAGTCTTAAAAAATACGGGTCACCGGCTTGTTCCGGAAATATTGGGGTTTAAATACGGTACCCGTCGAAGCCCTTTTTTCAGTCTGTGTGACTAGCAATGTTCAATTATATAAAGCGTTCATATTCAAACAAGGACGGAGATTTTTAAATGCATCTTTTTTGTAAGACGTTTCGTTTGGCAATATACAAGTGCAGTTTAATGATAAAACGCGCTTTATCTATAGTTACCATTTAAGAAATGACTTTTAATGGACGCTTTAATGAGGTTAATTATGCATTTAATTATGCATTTAATATGCCTTGCAAACATCAATAAATTATCAAATATACGAATATCTTTTGCTCCAAACGACAGTTTCTCCATATGCATGTGTCATTGTATACTGAAACTATAACAGTGTTAAACAATAGGGGCCACAGGCCCCTATTCAGGGGTTTTGGGGTTTTGAATACGGTACCTGTCAAAGTCCCTTTTTCAGTTTGGATTTCTAAGCATATTGAAGAGTTTTCTTTCAAAAAATGTTATGGTTCGTGAAACTGATATGCTTTCACATGTCTTGTTTGGCAATATACATATGGTAATAAAAAACGATGTACGTACAATTATTGTTAAAATGATGAATTTGACTTGACATACACCAAAATATTAATGAAAAGAAAAGGTCACCGAACTTGTTTGGGAAATACTGGACTTTAAATAGGTCACCCGTGTAGCCTTTTTCATATTTCGTGTTTACGTAAACAACGTATCAATTGCCAAAATAGAATGGATATATTTAATGGATCTTTTTTTATCTAATTTGTTTGGCATTACATTGTAGGGGTGTGTTTTTGATTATTATAATGCTTTATGAACTTATAACCATTTACTGGAACCTAATGACTTCCAAAGATTTATATTTATTGATTGAAATTAGTATATTGTAACCTATATTCAATAAAAAGATAATGAAGCCAAAGGAGAAATTAACCCAATTATTTTCTTTTTGTTGCGAACGTCTTTAAAATGATATTTGGTGACGTGCAGGCAATACTTAAATTCACAGTTTCTGTTCGCACGCTCGTTTGGGATATTTTCAATAACTCCTTATTTAAACTTTAACCAAATATGTATTTAAAAAACATGTGCATGCATAGCGATGTCGCAGCGTGCTGTATCAGTTTATGGTTTATACATTTCAAATGTTTCGTACGTGTATACGAAGCCTGTAGTGTACACATATTTATATGACAGGCGGTATCAACATGACCGAATGATAGATGTGAATTCCGTAAATAGATCGTGTGCACTCGCATACATTCGTATAGGATAATGTTTGACAGTCGTTGATGATCACATACTTTACTAATTACCTTACATGCCGGAGGTCGCATTAGTAACTCGTTATTTATTACGAACGCTAAATCGCTGTAAACATAATTGAGGCGTATCCTGGCAAAACCAGTCTTAAGGCATGTGCGTAAAGTGTCGTCCCGGGTCCAATTCTGATATGAATTGACAGCATTCTGATTTTATAACATTTTAACTTACTGTGTCTTTAAATTGTGGTTGTTTACGGCTTAACAAGGAAACTTCCTGCTTAGAACACGTGCATCTGTCACTATTCTGAATACGTATAGCCCGGATAAATATCATGTTCGGACTTCAAAACGGTAGCTAAATTATCGCATTTCTATTTAAACTTCCTGTACAAGATCTATTTTGTAAGCAAGCACTGATCAGTTCGGCTTACATGTACGTAGCTGTAGTATATGGCGTACCGTTTGGGTCAAAAGTACATATACGCACTACAGCTAAATATAGATGTAACTGTTGTTATAAAATTGTAACCGCAGTTACAAATTTATGACTACAGTCATAAATATGTAATAGCAGTTACATTTAAAAATATAACTGAATTTACAATTTATACCGAAAGTAATCAGTATGACAGTTGTCATAAAATTATTACTGCAGTTACACTTTTTCCGATTCATTTATTTTCGAAATATGTATATTTAAATTGATTTTGTGACTTAAAAATTCACATTTAAATAAATAATTGCAATCTTGAGAAAAATCATTATATAAGACATGATTTAATTTGTCAAACAGACTTAGAGCTTAAGTTTAGCAATTTGTCAGAAAAGTGTAACCGCGGTTATAAATTTATGACAACTGCCATATTTTATGACTGCAGTTATGTTTGTTAATGTAACTGCCGTTACAAATTTATGACTACTGGTACGCCTTACGTAGCTGTAGTAGGCAGACTTGTGACCTACTTAGGCGTTAAAAAAAGTTTGTTTTAGGTAACCCGACCTACCCTAAAAAAATGTCCCGACCCTAGAACATTTTATTGGGCTTGTCAGATTGATTTTTGTTTTATTTACCTTTTTCAATAATTGAATGTGTTTTGGATAAATAAGTGTTTTGTTTTCATAGTATCCTCTTATAAACAATATTTAAGGATATTGCTGATATGTTTTGAATATTTATTCAGTTTTAGAATCTTTAAGTTGACCATTTTCACACACAAAAAAATTCGACCGACCTACCCTTATTATTTTGGGCACGTTACCTGAAACAAACAAATTTTTTAACGCCTTATTAGTCGATACAAACCTGTTCAGGATAACTTGGCCAGAAGTTCCAAATTAATAAAGAAAATTAATTACATGCAATTGGTTTAAAAAGTTAATATAAAGCGTATATATGTTCATATATGTATATTTGTTAATATTTGGAGAAATAAAAGGAATCTATCCATCTAGCTTAGACATGATTGATTCGTAGCAAACTATTATCATTTAGGAGGCGTAGACTATGAAATTTAGGAGGCGTAGACTATGAAATTTAGGAGGCGTAGACTATGAAATTTAGGAGGCGTAGACTATGAAATTTAGGAGGCGTAGACTATGAAATTTAGGAGGCGTAGACTATGAAATTTAGCCAAACGTATTTGAAGCTGTATAATACAAAAAGAAGTCAATACAAATGCTAGTGGAGATGTCAAATTAATACTTCAATACACCTGTCATGTGTTTAATATTTACAGAGAAATGAACGTTTTTACCGGTCAAAGTACCACAGTCGAAACCTTTTTAATAGAAATTTATATTTTACTGTGCTTCTTTCTACCTTGGATAGTGTTATATGATAACAAACACTATACGCAGATGTTCCTTTAATATCCTAGCCAGAAAAAAACGGACGTGAGTAATTACTGAATACGCTAAATGACTTATCATTAAGGAAAACACTCCATTTGCCCTTGTACACTGGCGTTTACATCAAACCTATGTTGCATTTGTTAACTTTGCAGAGATGAAAGATTGGACACATAATTATATATAAAGGAAAATCAAAAAGGGAAGCATCGACACGATAGGAATAGGAATTGAAAACAATGACAATGAAAAATATGGAGTAATTTAACCCGCTGTTGGTCTACGTTCTGTGAAAGGCCAAGTTAAAAATATTTATGTGACTGGATAAACGTGTGGGTGTTTATATGAAATAACATCGTGATATTACAACAAATACTGGCAACAATGAGTAAATTTTTAGCTGCAATTCGAAAACTGTTTTCGAAGAATCAAGAAGAGAAGAAAGGTATTTTATATTGTTGCTCATTGATGTTTTTAATTTATTGTGCATTAGACATAGTATATCACGTTTGTTTCCAAACAGTTCCCCATCAATGGTTAGTTTATTAGTTTTATTTCAATCTCTTTCTCAGATGGGTATTATTCAGCTATCATATTACATTTGTTATATATAAAACATTATACTTGAATTTCCGTAAGTTTCAAATAGCAACAATGAATACTATAACTATATTGTTATTCTTAATGGTAACATAATCTTTCTCCTCTAATAAAAAACACACAAGTATATCCTTTTTAAATGTGTTCACTTTGTATGACTATATTAAGGAAATATTTTATATATCTTGTTCGCATATGTAAATATTTTATGCTAATATAATGCCATCGTTTTAAAGAGGCATTTAACAGGGATATAAATGACCATAGATTAATGGAAATAAGACCATATATACAGTATGGAAAAATCACTAATATGCTTAAGTTGGTAAAACATTACATATATAACAATGGCGAGGATAACTTGAATGCGCAGTTAAATTTTAGTAATTTGGTTCTTAAAATATGATGTACTTACTAGTAAAATATGTGCGGCGTGTCGTGGGAAAACCGGGCTAAATGCACAGGTTAATCCGGGACGACACTTTACCCACATGCATTAAGCCTGATTTTCCAACGACATGCCTCATACCATTATTGACTTGACTACAACGAAGACATGTATGACCTTTTTAAATTGTTCTACAAAGCTGATTCTGGACCATAAACCATATGTCATTGCCAATAAATATAAGACGTATATTCGATAACTGATCTGACATATTCGTAGATATATGTTTGTATAACACGAACTCTACTTCCTTGATTCTAGCTAATGCACCTATCAATATTTTCCCCCAGCGGCGGGTAGACCTAGGGGACTTTGACAAATGTGTTTTTGTGGGGTCTAATTCCCGACTCTAGAGCCAAGCATATTTGTCTAAATGCCCTCAGTGGGAGATGCTATATATCTATCAAATGGCCGGGGCATATATTACTGGGATCTAAATTCCGACCAAAGTTTATTTCCCCGGGACCCAGAATCATTCGGCATGTCAAATTCCTGCCTGTCAGGAATCGCTTGCAGTCTAAAGTCCCCTATGTGCCCGCTGCTCCCCCCCCCGGGGGAAAACATTGATAGGTGCATAATACATGCATACAAACTTGGGCCTTGCCAGTCTACGTAGATGTAGTTGGCCATCGACAAAGAACCAGTTGACTTAACATTTGGTTATTGCCAAAACGAATGTATGACTGTACAAGTTTGTCAGCACACACGCTTTCGATTGATAGATTACATTGGTAGATCCGCTACATACTTGGCTGCAATACGCGTTTACTACTCAGTGATTACATTGGTAGATCCGCTACCTACTTGGTCGCAATGCGCGTTTACTACTCAGGGATTACATTGGTAGATCCGCTACCTACTTGGCCGCAATGCGCGTTTACTACTCAGTGATTACATTGGTAGATCCGCTACCTACTTGGCCGCAATGCGCGTTTACTACTCAGGGATTACATTTGAATACAAAATACCTAATGCGCGCTAAATGATTGCAAATGTTACACTTACGCATAGAACGCATTTAGATCATTCAAGGGGGAAATGCAATGCATGTTTTAGTCCGCGTTGTAATACCGCCTTGAGGTCAGGTATAACGGCGTATATCTTTGCAGAACATTAGTATGTATACACCGCAGTTTATCTCATTCTTAAATTTCACGGTATTCTATACCACAAATTATTCACATATTTCACTCCATTGTACATACTTAAGAACTTTACACAGACAGAAAGTGATTACTGCTTACAATAAGGAAATTCACTGAAAAATACCATAATTATATAAGCCATGTAGCAAAGTTAAATTACATATAGATATGAAACGCTTGGTTTTTTTTTAATTATGCTACAGCTACAATTGCTGCTGGAATAACGTTTGTTATTGATAATGATGATGATGATTATGATGATGATAATGATGATGATGAAGGCGCTGACATTTCGATGATGATGATAATGATGATGATGATGAATACTGATGATGATGATGATAGTGATGATGATGATGATGAAGACGATATGTCGATGATAATGATGATGATGAATAATGATAATGATGATTGTTATGATGATGATGATGACGATATTTCGATAATGATGATAATTATTATGCTGATGATGAATGATGTTGTTGATTATGATGATGATGTTGATGATGATGACGACGACAACGACGACGACGATGTCCTCAAAAAACATTTCCATTTCATCATTTAACACTTGTATCTTCAAGCACAAATAGCATAAAATCCTTGGATTTACCATGAAGTTAAAAGATAATGTGTATTAAACTAACATTCAAAAATCCCCATTTAGATTAAAATGCTCGTTTCAATGTCCGGGGATTACCCGAGTGATTAAAATATAGTGTAAAATGTACAAACACGTCTGTATTCGCATTCATGTGTGTATGATAACAGTTTTTAAAGTATAGTTTTTAGCTATAAATATTGTTGGCCAAATAGTTAATTTAAATTTACGTCCTTTTCTGAAAATTATATTTCTTGATTGCCTCGCGAAAAGAACAAGATGTTCCGCATCTCCAAAGTGGCGGTGATCGTTATAGAGCTGGTAGTCATAGCAATTAGGTGTAATGTTTAAGCACAGTGTAGATTTGAATGGAATATTAAATTTCCTTCACAAATATTTCACCGGCATTGTCTATTAATGAAGACTGTACATTAAATATGGTGAATTGAAACAATAGAGAGAGAGAGAGTGAGTGAGAGTGAGAGTGAGTGTGTGTGTGAGAGAGAGAGAGAGAGAGAAAGCATCTTAAGTAATTTCTTAAATATTTTCACTTAAGTGCACAATTTGAATGTATTATATTTCTTCACTTAATAAACAGACGCATATGTTGATATTGCACAAATAATACTTTCATAATGATGCTATTTTAAAGTGTTACTTAATGCTAAACTATTTCTTTATGGAATTATACAGTTGAGGACATTTCCAAATTTAAGGATAAGGATAAAATTTAACTTCAGATGCTTCGTGAATACCACCCCAGGCATCGTAAAGATGTAGTAAACATCTGTAGTAAACGCCCACATGTAACCAAAAGACATTGTTTTCTTTTTGTTTTAACTACTATTCATTCAAAACAAATTTCCGTTATAATTAAATATAACTAACACGGTAAACATGCAACATTTTGTGCATGTGTATATGATATTGAATTACTTCTATTCTGATAGAAAGCTAACTTTGTTTTTGCAGTGTAGCTGATGTAACTCGATTTCAATTTAAAAATGTAAATCAAATATCACCAATATATACATATTAAACTGCTTATCCATGTTTATGTGATTTTGTATTAAACTGTGGACTACTTGAAAGGACACCTTTAATTTGCTACACAGTAACCCGAATACAAAATACATTTTATGTAAACGCAAGAGGGAGTTCATCTACACATTTGAAGTGATGTCCTTTCCTTTCAATGAGCAAATGTACTTAAATACTATTTACAATTTCTTTCCGCTCTTGCGCTGTCTCATTTCGTATTTTATTTCCTTATCTTAAAGCATTTTCGGAGTTTTATTTATGCCTCGAATTGATCGTTGAATAGCTTTCAATTAAAGGGACTTGTTCACAAATTTTTGTATTGTTGTAAAATGTCATGTAATGTCTGAACGGCATAAACTAAAGCAATTGGATTAATCAAAAACAAATATTCTGTAAAGAAAATAAATATAATTAAAAGATTTACCTTCGCCCGGACTCGAACCTACGACCGCCGGGTACAAGTGTATCACGCAGTCTGACTCACAATTATATTAGTGCCTTTTTAACGCTATGTAAGAAGTATAAATGTTTTCCAAAATACCGATTAAAAGCGTAACAAACGCTTTATAATTTTATTCATTTCATTCAATGATTTTCACACACAAAAACACGACACTATATTTCCAATATATTTCTTTGTCAGTTTTGTTATTTCGCCTGTTATTAAAATAAATGTATTTTTCTCTTTGGGATCTACGAAAAATATAGAAAATTGTCAATTTGCCAATCTGTGAACTGGTCCCTTTATAGTGTTTAGTTCAATAGCTAAATAGTTTATGCAGTTAAGACATTAAATTACTCTTTAAAAAACAAATACGAAAGTCTGTGAACAGGTCCCTAGAAGACTGCATCCTGATTCGTACAAGATACATACATCTTCAAAACCATAATTAAAACACCCTTAATGAATGAATAAAATAATAATCAAATATACTCTAAACTATTATGGTTGAGTAAATAAAGTTATAATTATACCATGGTACTACTTAGAAAGAGCAAAGCAATGTGTTATTATTAAATGCAAAATGACAAACTTTTTGCACTGCACCCCCTGCGTCCCTCACTATGGGGTGTTTGGAAACAGTGCTCACACATTTTTTAAAAGTTAGTCGCTTTTTTGCTTTTGTTTCTATTATGTATACATATTGTGCGACTTGCTTTCACTATATCAGATTTGTATCTGTTGTATTATTTCGATATTATTTACACAATAAAATTACTTTATTCGTATTTGCTAATTAATACATTTCACTATAATAAGCGCGGCCCCGTCTGGCCCCTTGTATCGCTATCTTTTTAACTGTTTGCCCTTCACTTTTCCCCTCTCTTCTGATAAGTGATCCTCTGTCTTTTTGATAAGTTTTGTCTGCTAACTCCGTCTCGTTTGTTTACGCCCTGGAATCTTTTTGCCGCTTTTTAACTAATAAATTATTTCACAACCTTCTAGTTTACCCCTGTTTGTCTGTTTTACCTCATACTCTCTCTCACCCACCGACCAAAGCTTTTAGTTTGCCCCTTTTGTCTTTTTACCTTATCACTTCTCTTACCTAACTGGTCATGATTTTAGTTTGCCCACTTTTGTCTGTTTACCTCATAACTTCACCCACCAACTGACCATGAATTTAGTTTGTCCCTATATGTCTGTATACCTCTTCACTTCCCTCACCTAACTGATAATGTTTTAGTTTACCCCTTTTTGTATGTTTACCTCATCAATTCGCTCACACAATAACCATGCTTTTAGTTTGGCCCTTTTTGTCTTTTTACCTTATCATTTCTCTCACTTAACTGATCATGATTTTAGATTGTCCCTTTTTGTCTATTTACATTACCACTTCTCCCCCACTGACCATGCTTTTAGTTTGCTCATTTGTGTCAGTTTACCTTATCACTTCTCTTACCTCATTTATCATGCTTTTAGTTTGCCCCGTTTTGTCTGTTTACCGTATTACTTCTCTCACCCACTGGCTATGCTTTTAGTTTGCCCATTTTTGTCTGTTTACTTCATCACTTCTCTCACCCACTGACCATGCTTTTAGTTTGCTCATTTTTGTCTGTTTACCTTATCACTTCTCTTACCTTACTGATCATGATGTTAGTTTCCCGCTTTTTATATGTTGACCTTATTACTTCTCTCACCCACTGACAATGCTTTTAGTTTGCCCATTCTTGTCTGTTTACATTACAACTTCTCTCTCCCACTGACCATGCGTTTAGTTTGCTCATTTTTGTGTGTGTTTAGCTCATAGCTTCTCTCATCCACTGACCATGCTTTTAGTTTGCCCCTTTTTGTCAGTTTACCTTATCAATTCTTTTACCTTACTGATTATGCTTTTAATTTGCCCCTTTTTGTCTGTTTACCATATCACTTTTCCCACTTAACTCATCAGCAGTGGTGTAGTGGTAGGACGCTGGCATTGGCATCGAGAGGTCCCTGGTTCGAATCCAGCCCAGACCACTGGAATGTTTCTGAGCAAAAAAAAATCCCACACTTGCCCTCTCCACCCAGGTGTATAAATGGGTACGTATGAGGGAAACAAGCCAATGTGCTGTGGCTGCATACTGTGCCGAGTGTAAACGGACGACTTATGACCCAGTGATGGGGGTAATTGTCGAAGTCGCCTTAAGATGTACATGTATATCGATAGCAGACTATAAACTGAACATTAACCTTTAACTGATCATGATTTTAGTTTGCCTCTTTTTGTCTGTTTCTCTCTTTTGTTTGTCACTTCTCTCGCCTCACTGAACATGCTTTTATTTTGACCCTTTTTATCTGTTTATCTTATCACTTCTCTCCCTTTAACTGATCATGATTTTAGTTTGCCTCTTTTTGTCTGTTTACGTAATTACTCTTCTCACCTAAGTGATCATGCTTTTAGTTTAACCCGTTTTGTCTGTTTACCTCATCACTTAAACACACCGACCATGCTTTTGGTTTGACCCTTTTTGACTACCTCATGGCATCTCTCACCCACTGACCATTCTTTTTACTTGCCCCTTATTGGCTGTTTACATCGCCTCTTCTGCTGTTTACCTGCTCGAACACATGTGTAAATCCCGTGTGTCTGTTTACACCGTTCTTTCTTTATACACCGACCGGCGGTTTATTCCCTCTGCCTATTTTACACACTCAATTCTGTTTCAGAGAAGGACGAATCTGATGAACCTCGCGAGCCAAACAAGTACCAGAAAGGTACGCGACTTTTAAACATATGTTTTAACTTTTAAGTTAAGGTACCGTAATGTTCAGAAAATATAATTATTATACCTCACCATTCTGTTTTCCTTCTTTATTCATATAAAAACGGAGCAATCAATAATTGGAAAGATCATAGTGCAATATCACCCACTATAACGTCGTGTCGATCGGCAGTTTGATCGGGGTTAATAACGCGCTTATTAAACATTTAGTAAATGAATCCGTGTTACAAAAGCGCATTGTTTATGCAGACTGACATCAATGTCAAAATGGCAAATGAACTTCTAGCTATAATGTACGGTTTTAATTAGCTGTGTTCTTTTTCTGTTTTCATTATTGACTGCAAACGATATATAAAAAATCCAATGATGTAGAAAAATTGCACTGAGTTGCATTAAATAAGTAAAAGTTACAAACACGTAATCCTTCCAGTAGTATAGTCCCTGGATGATATAAGTGTCGATATAAGTGTAATAACTTATGATCGAACATTTCAATATGTTTATTAATAATAATACTGAAACAGTTCTTTGAACAGTGTTGGCAAATGAAATGTTAAACACTTTGGTGGTCTTCAGCGTATATTGTTAATTTGAATGCCTCCGAAAATGACCCTTTGACACAGACAGTATTTTGCATATTCCCGTGGAACAAGCTGATGGCAGCTAGTAATTGTTTTTAAGGCGGCCTAAAAAGTCCACTAAGACTGGCCGCGCCAAAATCTTTTGTCAAGTCTATGAAGGCAACACCCATAGGTACATCTGCTGGTCTTGATATTTCTCCACATGCAGGGAGAACATCATATTTATAATTAAAAAAACGGTCATGTTCAGCAACCCTTGGGTCTCTTGGTAAACACTTGGTCCTTTATTTTCATGCAGGATAGATCCATGCTGGAATATGCCTTCAAAATTATACTGAGCAAGAAGTCACTGGGTAGTTGTAGCCTGTTTCTTTTCTAAGGTATATATGATGACATCACATTTTGTAGAGAAATACCCTGATCCAATCGCTTTAAATTATTCTGATGGTATTCAATTACTAGCTGAATTCTTTCTAAAAGCTAAGCAGTCAAATGCTTTGCTGAACTCTTCTGTAAGAGTTGTATACTAGTATGGTCTGCACATCTAAGCCAGGGCGGGCAAGTCTGGTATGGCATCTAGGGCGGCATGGGTAACACTATTTTGCGTCACAACTAAACGTAGTACCCAACCATGTATTTAAGCGGCATCCCTCCTAGGTTATGATGATTTTTTGTATTTCAAAGGGCATAGTTGCTATGTGGCAAGTCAACTTTTGAACCCAATGTTCATCATTTTATTGTATCTAATGTGTCAGGAGCTGTCTCGACACTACTGCAAAGGTTTAACCAGTCTGAGTTGGCACAATGTCTGTCTGGTATTTCTACTGTCAATGAGTTGGGTTTGATTTGTGTGGATTGTAGTCTGGTATTTCTACTGTCAATGAGTTGGGTCTGATTTGCGTGGATTGGGATTGTGGGCGAGAAGCATTTTCAGTGTAGTTTGCATTCTTCATCAACTGCTAGTTGAGGCAAGCAAAATTTAGTATGAATGTTCCTTCCCTTGAAAGTCAAGCTTAAAAGTTGTGTAGATATTTTAATACTTCTTCAATACAGTTCCTTACATTTCGCAATGGTATTACATTGACCTTCATGTTTAAACAAAATTCTGGTCAAACATTTGTAAGGTCAGGTTTATTTTGGGATCTGTATAAATCACCAAAATGTACCATTTTAGAAATTACTTAATCACTCTTAGAATATAATTATTTATATACAAAACTAAATGTAATAAAAATATTACAAAGTAGTTTGTATATGATCCAGTAAAACTGACATAGACAATGTACATTTTAGACATTATTTCCATGCACATTGTCTTTTTTATTTCATAAAAGTTCATTGAATACAGTACAATGTATTATGTCAGAAAAGTAGTGCCAAATGTTACAACCCAGCTCATTTGTCAAACAATAGCACATCCCAGGTTAATGTAAGAGATGACTCTCATTTTCAATAAACACTGTTATCCACTTTGCATATTTCTCAATACATTATACATATAATTGTTTGATTCTTTAATGCATGTATTATGGGCCGGAGGCCTTTCTGTACAAATAAACCATTGTCATTGTCATAGTCATATAATATCAATGTGACTATGCCATTACTTCAATCATTGTTGTACAAACATTTGCTTACAATATTTTCTAATATTTATAATATTTTCTTCTAGTAACTACCGGGTAAATTAATCAAATTTGACTATGAAACCAAATGTAAAAAGCAATTTAGTTAACAGATGAACTCCAAATTCTTACATTTTTAAACCTAAAATAAATAGGTTTAGACTAAATACGTGAGTGAGACCAAGTGAAAATATATTATAGAACTATGTCTTTGGGTGCACTTTTGGGTACATTCATTTCTTCATAACACATATGCCACAATCTCATGTAAATGAGCTGTTTTAAAGCATTTATAAGACTTCGACCTTGGAATGACCATTACATTTGATGATCGTTTGGTCTGTATTTATAAGAAAACTCTGTATCCGATGAATATAAGATACTACTGATCAGTTTATTCCTTGACAATGATAATAATGCAAGGTGTAATTGTTCTATTGGAGATTCATTGACCTTTTCGCTTGTTTTTCAAACAATAGCCTGGTCAATCCTAGTACTGCAGAATTTCTACCATGAATTTTACAGAATACCAAATGACGTTTTTATAATGTAAAATGATGCTCCCTTGTAGAAATATACATTTGGTGCACTTTCATCCATATGTTGTCGCAAAATTATAAAGCATTTGAGGTAAGTAATAAATTTTAAAGCTATTTTCAGAAATTGACCTTGAAATGACCTTGACCTTTGATGACCTTGACATTGATGATATTTTGGTCTTCATTTATTAGAAAATATTAATTCAATAAATATATTAGATAATACTGATCAGAGTATTCCATGACAATAATCATAACGCAAGGTGTAATTGTTCTATTAGAGACTTCTTGACTAAATCGCTCTGTTTTCATACAATGGTCTAGTCAATTCAAGTGCTGTAGAATTTCTACCATAAATCTTACAAAACACCAAATGACATTTTTATAATAAAAATTGATGCCCCATTGCAGAAGTGTGCATTTGGTGCACTTTCATTCATACGTCTTCATAAAATAATAAACAATTTAAGGTAAAAAACAATTTTTAAAGCAATTTTCAGAATTTCACCTTGAAATGACCTTGACATTGACCTTTGGTGACCTTGAGCATAACCTTGTTTGAAAACCCTTTTTAAGTGTACATTTGTTTTCATTAACATTTAAAAATCAAAATATTGGCGTTAAATAATTATAACAGTAACAATAAGACTAGGTGTTACTTCAAAAACTAGCACTTCATTTGGACGCCATCTTGGTTTCCATGGTAACCTGCAGTATGCCAACTGTCCACCCTCGCTAAAATTAAACTTTGTGCACTCCCCTACACGAATATGCAAAGAACCTGCCTGGACAAAAAATGCATACAAATTCCTCCAGGGATTAGACTACAGATCTGGAAGGATTTTACTTGTGATGGCAGTGGTTACCGTTAACCGATAGGGGAGGTAAACGCTGAGAGGAGTTTGTGTACAAATATGACAACAATTCATGCATAATATTATGGTCTGGCCAAAACGAATGGTAGAAAGTCATTTTAGACGGAAACAACTTTGCTTTGTTTTAGAACATGGTTAAGCACATGCTGGATAACACGGTTACTGTTATCCTACGTTGTTTAGGAAGTGAACAGTAACATGCTTTTTTCATAACCTTTTGTCACCTGATAAATATGTGTTTGATGTTGCCGACAGCCGACAAGAAGCCACGCATGTACGAAGAGGTGGTGATGGGGGAAGACGGACCGGAAGCAGTCGCAGACGAGCCTTCTGTCGCGAATAACTTCCAAGGTACGACAATGCGTAAGGAATAGGAAGGATGAGGATTAGGTTACTTTAGACCTTGCCAGATTGTGCCAATAGTTAATGTTTACACACAAGTTTGAGTCAACCATAGTACAGTAAGCACTATTTGAACCTCTTACTTTGTTTCTGCCCTATACTTAAAAAAGCTGAAATGCGTCGCTTACGTTAGTTGCTTAGCTGTGTCCTTAGTTTCAACGAAACGTTTCATCAACTCAAGCCGTTTATCATTGAATGTAAACAACAAGCGTCTCGCCACCAAGATTGCTATCAGTCTTATGTACGCGCAGAGCGACGTTGAGGAAACAAGTCCCTCTGAAATTTACACATGCAAGCTTCCTGTTGTTTTGTTGTTGACATGAATTGTAATGGGTTTTTCATTGTCGCCACGCATACTTTGGAACGCGCGCACCTGCTTGTGTCTCATTATTGTGCCCAACACATACGTACTGACTTTAGTTGCTAGTTAGAGTTTTAACAAAAGTACAGCTTACGTCCGTCAGCAGTTCTAGAGTTATTGATATAAATGTTCGGGATTATATCTACTTGAGAAACTGTTGTATAGCACATCTGTTCAGCTGAACCCTGTTCATTATAATTCGATTGTGTCCATCGCCAAAGGTCTGTTGTAAGACACTTTCAAACCGTTTCATGTGTAGAAACATACAATGGTGCCCCTTAATAAGTACCGAGCACTGCAGGACCATATTTGTAACAATTCAAATTGTTCACATATTTGATATGCAATGAATTCATATTCTTCTGTTATCCGCACGCATACCCCGTTTTTGGCCAGTCACATTCTTCACATTTTAAAGTTTGACAAATGAGATCCGATTCTTCAGGTGTGTGACAAATATGATTTGTGAAAAATATGATCATTCAGAGCACATTTGTTTGCTTTCTTCTTGTCTGAATAAAAATGTTACCTGTAAAGGTCCATAACCATTGTCATTTACATGCAGATTGATAGTGTTCCGTCTTGCTAAGCGTATACAAAACGCAATAAGAACTATATATAGTTGTTTATTTAAATTGTACAATAGACGCTTCCACAGATGTCAATCATATTCAAATTAATCTGCAATATTATCCAATCATCGCACTTGGAAATCACGTGTTTTGCGGTTCAACAATTTAATACAAAAGAGCACTTGCATAATGTTTGTGATATTCAAATGAGCACGTAGCAATGTTTGTGATTTTCGATGCGTGGAATTAATCCGTTAATAAAGCTGGGGAGGAGTTTAAATTATTCGTGGCAAAACCCAGATCGTCCTATTAATATACCGGTATAACTATTATAATTAATTATTTAAAAGGCGACGCATTTTTAAAGAAATTTGAAACAAACTTTCAGACCATTTTCAGATTGGCATATTACATGATTTCGATTGTTGTTTTTCAAGCATAATATATCATATGAAATGTTACAACGGCGCAAAACTCTTATTTTAGTACTATGTAGTTAAAGCCGCAGTACATAGAATATAATTCAATACACCTTAAATTGGCAGTAGTTCTAATGAACGTTAATGACGTTTTTTTATTTTCCACTGAAGACTGTTGCTTATTTACGAAACTTATTTTATAATGCCTATGTTCGAAACCGCTTGGTACGAATGCAGTATACACGGTGTGTAGTAAATGTACGCTGATTTACTCCGGAAGCATCACCAGCTATCGCATACAGATAACCGTACGATAAAAAGTTATCAAAACGTTATTATTTTACCGATTTCAATGCGGGTTTTTTAATAGGTAAAATGTCCATTTGAAACGATTTTTTTGCAAAGTTATATTTTATTAGCATATTTCTAGACTGCTGCTTTAACTTGAAGGACAATGCCACTTTATTTCCAGTGCCACCACCCAAGGGGCCAAGACAGTACGAAGAAGTAGACCTTCCGACTGAAAATCGTACGTGCATTTTATCTTGCGCATGCGCAGACATGAAGTTAGAAGTGAATTCAAGTGATTATGCATCTGTCTCTGATGAGGCAGCTAGATTGCAAACATTGACCTTGACATTAAGTACACTTTATCAGCCTCCTTAATACTTTCCTACGAACGCGCTACTTAAAGATTGTGCACTGAAGTAGGACGACTTTTGTCGTAGATTGCTTTTTGGTGTTGCATACTGAAAATCAACAACAATCGGCAGCTATCGTCAGCAATCAATGCCATATCTTATCATTAATCAAAGTTTTTTTTATATTTGTAAAATTTTTATATAAAAACAAGTTTCCTTGCATAGATAATTGTCATTGAAACTTGCAAAACGGAAAACATAGGAATAAATCAGAAATTGAACGTCATATCACATGCCAGAATTTCAAATTATTTTCTTGTAGAGCGCTGTACGTTCATCATGTAAACGGTGTTGTCGACGATCGAACTGAACAGTCAAGGTTATAATTATAGTAGCAATTTGTTAATACACCGATCTGCCACTTAGGGAATTCTTTTAAATGTCTTTGCTTGGCTACTTATCATATTGTAAGCATTACGGTATGTTCTAATGTGTAACCTTAAATCAGGTGATGACCAAGTAATATAGTCGGTGAATCACTTTTGTAAATTCAATATGATTGACTTTTCTGGCAACGTCAATGTAGTGATCGTTTAGTGGAATTCTGGAGTTACTAGATATAAATATAAACACCGAATACCACCTCTAACGTCGATAAAAGGGACTATGTCAACGAAAAACTGATCTCCTTCGGTAATTTTAATGTTATTATGTTCAAGAAAGGAGCAATACAAAGGCATATACAATAAATAACGTATGAATAATTAACTACATTATGAGAATTTTGATAAAAACCAATAAAGAAAAATAATTGAAAAAAAAAAGAAAACACAGAGTGGGTATCGAACTCACGAAGACGGAACTAATAACAGTTGGAAGCACTGTAACGAACTGCGCTCTTCGGACTTGTAGAAATGAATGTGCCTACCATAGTTATATTAGATACCCAACACTATGACGTCAAATTGTAAACAAGAAAAGGGCCAAACAAACATGACATAAATTATAAAATGATTTTTTTTCTCAGAATGCATATACATTTTTTTTCCATTATGTGTACATTATTTTAACCTTTATTATATACCAATATTAATAAAATATTTTTCAGATTTTTTACTGCAGTTGCTTTTCGATGACATAGTCCCTTTAATAAACGTGTTCATGAGTAACTTTCGCGTTAAACGCTTTAATCGTAAGTCATATCTTCCGAAGTAATAAATATAGTTAGGCTAACGCCGCCTTCAGTAAATTTGACATTCACGAAAGATATTCGCGTTGTTACACGATACGGCATGTAAAGACCTGTGCATACCAATGGTTGTATTATCTTCCGCGTTGCTATAGCAACCCTCAATGCCTGCAACAACGACATTTTAAAAGTTGTTTAATCAATGTCAGGTAGTTGCCATCAGTGGACGTGTTAGTTTTAGAAAGTAAATATTCGCACGGAACTGTAAAGTTCAGACATGCTGATTTTCATCAAATGTGGCGCGTCGTGGGAAAACCGGACTTAATGCATGTGCGTAAAGTGTCGTACCGGATCAGCCTGTGCAGTCCGCACAGGCTAATCTAGGACGGCACTTTCCGCTTGTATGGTATTTTCTGTTTCAAGGAAGTCTCATCTAAACATAAATCATCTGTAGGCGGAAAGTGCCGTCCTGGATTTGCCTGTGCGGACTGCACAGGCTAATCCGGGACGACACTTTACGCACATGCATTAAGGCCTGTTTTCCCACGACGCCCCTCAAATATTTTACCCAACCATTCTCAAACGACAACGAAATCAAATCCAGTTTAATTAAAATACAGTTATACAATAACGTTTTATTGCATTTGTAATTCGTGCGGTCTAATTTTTGCAGGATGATAATATATACTTTAGCAAAACATGTTTTATGACTACACTGCCACTATTTGAGATAATGGTTGTCCTCAAAGATATTATACATTTATTTCAACGCAAACGCAAGTTGCTAAATAAAATATACACCTTCGCATACATACACAAATCTACCGTATATGTTATTGTTATTTACCTGTTTTATTTATAGTTATGGGTCGTTTTCGATAGTTTTAGATCTGTGTAATCATCTTATACAGATACTGTCATCATTTTTTGTTTCGTTTTATTTATTAGACGTTGTAATGAATCTTCGTGTTGCAGGTGTCCAGGTAGCGATAAAATGATGACGTCATCGACTACGTCATCGGGAAGATACTTCGAGATATGGGGGAGGGGCGGCTAACAAATTACATTTTCAAAAAAAAAATTATATGACAAGTCGAGTCTCAGAGAAAGCCTCGACTGCCTCTATGATGGTTTTGAATATTTTGTAGACATTATGTTTATGTTGTATTTTATAACGTTATTAAATGTGTTGCATTAATTATATTTGAGGCGTGTCGGAGAATACCTGGCTTAATGCACGTGCGTAAAGTGTCGTTCTGGATTAGCCTGTGCAGTCCGCACAGGCTAATCCAGGACGACACTTTCCGCTTGTATGGTATTTTCTGTTTCAAAGAAGTCTCTTCTAAACATAAATCAACTGTAGGCGGAAAGTGTCGTCCCGAATTAGCCTGTGCGGAGTTCTCAGGCTGATCTGGGACAACACTTTACGCCCATGCATTAAGCCCGATTTTCCCACGAAACGTCTCAGTTTTATAACGTGTATTATTTATTTTAGTCCATTACATGAATATATATACATTGTAGATCTACCTCTATAAAATGTAGTTTAATAACAATGGTAGATCATGACAATTATATTTATGTACATAATTTATTTCCTAAAATAATGTTGAATACGAATAGACTAATATTATTCGACAACACGTATAACTTTAGTTCAAATGTAATAAAATAAATTTCTCTATAAATAAATCATAGAGATTTTATCAGAATTTTGTCAACACTGGACAAAAAACTTAATTTTAAAGCATTTGTTTTCCATTTGTATTTAAAACCTTACATGGGCAAGTATGTGTATGTCATTCGGTATGAGATCATTTAGTAGACATATTTTTTAATTGAGATGTAGATATGTTAGTTAATGTGTAGTATTAAAGATCAAGTACGACATTCATTACAAATTTAAGGAGTTTTGTTGTACGCTGAAACTTTGAGAAAACAACGATGATGATTCGAAAATTACTGTTTCAAGCCAAAGTGCAATAAATGCTGTAAATACATGTGTAGCTTTAATACGAAAGAGAATTTAACGGAAATGTGTATACTGAACCAAAAAGACACTTTCATAAGAGATGTACACACATAAATACGCGTGGTGATTGTAAAATCGTTTTACTTTGGCAAATTCTACCAGTTTATCCAGTAGATTCATACGACAATTGTATACCACCAACAGAAGATTTCAGTAAAAACTATTCAAACGTTACAAAAGTATCTACATTCAAACATAGCGATAGTTTCTTTTTCGGTTCAGTATATATTATTATTTCACACATTTTTATAACTGAGACCATTTTTACAAGTAGATCTATACAAACGCTTTGTTTTACTTTATTGAGATGAAACAGCAATAGTATTAAACATACTATTTTATTAAACGTTAAGCATTTATTTAACTTTTTCACTTTTATAGTGAAAGTGAACATCTCTATTAATAGAATTCAAATTGTGACACAGTACATGCTTACTCGTTTAATTTCATTGACAACATTCGATAAAAATGTTTCTAACACCATATAGCATCACGATATTTATCATTGAGTAACTGCTTTTCGTCGCGCGGTGTTGGGTATCATATAGACCTACTACATGTATATGTGTTATATTAACAATATAGATTTATTATTTAAGACACCCTTTTCGAACGCTTAAGTTCAGTGAAATTCCGGCCACATAAAAATATGAAAGATTTTTGTTTAAATTTACGATCAATAACAAACAACTAATATAACTGCGATGAATTTAAGAAATAATTTTTGATTTCGAGTTGTTTATCGGCTAATAAACAACGATTTTGAGTTCTGATGCGAATGAATTAAACCACGAGGGCGTTAGCATCGGAACGACAAATCGGTGTTTATTAGCCGATAAACAACGAAAATGCGAAAATTATTTCGATTCTCACATGACCTGACATTTTAAGCAATTACAATGGGAACTGTATTTTACAGTTTTGGAACTGTTTTTTCGGGTTGTTTATTGATAGTTTAACAACGAAGAATGTTGTTCTTTGTCTATAGGAAACGCGTGTCATGTTATAATTAAAGTTTAAACGCGTTTGCAAAGATTGACAATTATAGAAACAAAAGATCTGTTTTCGACGAGTTTGACGCCGAATAAGATGAGTACCCTCATTTATAACGACCCTAAGACACGTCTTATATTACGCAAACTGAAGTGAACTTTTCAGAAAAAAAACTTGCGGAGACACTGTTAACAAAACTGCATCCAGGCATTGTTTAAATGATGGCGATGCTTATATTTTGTTGAGTTATGGTATATTTGAGTTACTCAAATTAATAAACTTTTGACTCATTAATCTGACTTACGTTTGAGCTAAGTAGCTAGTCGGTTTCAGTAATCTTCACGTTGGCACATAATCATTATAATCAAAACAATATCAGTGACTTGCTAACTATGTCCGCATTATTCAGTCTAGCTTGAAGTCCTATTATTTTATTGTAACATGTTTTTATAAATAAAAATGCAGTTAAACTTTCAGATTTTCCGTTTGATCACATTTAAACAATTTATTAGTCGAAGTAATTGATTTACTGAATAAGAGAACGAAATAAAATGTTTTTAAATTAATATCAACAGTTAATTAGATAATTTGTTACAATGTACTCATTTCCAATGGACTTAATGTGTCACTGTGTTTGGTGGATCACGGATAGGTCACGAACCTAAAGGACATTGTTACATAACGATTAAATAGAATACATAAGGGGAGGTTCAACATATATATATAGATGTACCATTATCATTACGCGAACCGTGAAGAAATATGCATGTTAAATGGACTTGTTCACAGATTTTTTTTATTTTTGGAAGTATGTCATTAAATGTCTTAACTTGACAGATTTAAACATCGGAACTAAAGAGCTCAAGTATAATAGCAAGAAAAATATATTTTTTTAAACTAAAGAAACAAATTTGGTCCCACCGGGTTTCGAACACAGGACCTCCTGATTAAAAGGCTATCGCCTTAACCAGTCGGCCATTCCGATATATATGTTTAACTTGGCAGTATTTACTTTATGTAAGTGATCCACGTGTTGTCAACAATTTTAACGAAAACAACAGAAACACTCCAAATACATCATCGTATAGCATTACAAACACTTTACAATTTTATCGATTTCAACTGATGATAACTCATAAACGAAACGGAATTTACAGTATGTTTGTATGTCTGTAATGTTATTTCGCTCTCTTGTATACATTGTTCTTTTATTTTTGGAATCTGTGTCAAAAAGTTAAAACAAATGTCAATTCGACAATCTGTGAACAGGTCCCTTTACTGTATGCTTACTATAAAGAAATGTGTGCATGCTAGAAAGCGCTAGTGATTTCGCGTAGTTGAGGGCCTTTTGTTTGTGTACTGCTGTAAGATGTTTAAATGAAAAATGTTGGGATCCATGCTCTGTTATGATGTATATGGAAACCAGATTGTCTTCTGTGACAGATAGTATCCCGAGGTTGCAAAGTGTTCATTTCGAATATGCATTGAGTCATTCTTATTCACAGTAATGTATTTGAGGCGTGTCGTGGAAAACCCAGGCTTAATGCATAAGCGTAAAGTGTTGTCCCAGTGGATTTATGTTTAAAACAGACTAAATCGAAACAGAAAATACAATACAAGCGGAAAGTGTCGCCCTGCATTAGCCTGTCCGGACTGCACAGCCTGATCCGGGACGACATTTTTTACGCACATGGATTAAGCCCGGTTTTTCAACGACACGCCTTATTTGTTGATTATTTGCATGCAGTACAGAAAAAAAATAGATGTATTGGGCCATGATGAGTAACATTATTGTCACTTATTTAATGTATTGAATGTTTTATGAATAACATGAATAAACCATTGTCATTAACCAGGTATTCTCATAAAAAGTGTCGTTTTTGTAATCACTGTATTCTGTATATTACTTTAACTACGGACACAGCCATATCATTATAGAAGCTGCAGCTATTGTTCACGTTCCTCTTATACACGTGGTTTCTTGCGCGTCATAAATTAATTATTATTATTTAGATGACTAACACCATATCGCATAACTTACTCTTTTCTAATAAACATGAAGTGATAACACTGACTGGTCAAGTTTCATCTACTTCGTCTCAGGAACGACAAATAATTCGATTTTACATAACGAGATAAAACTACAACATAAATGCAGTTACTTCCCGCGATGAAAAAATGAAAAAAGGGATGTGCGATTAAAGGACAAGACTGACAGATTTATGATGTGGATATTATGCACCTATCAATGGGAAGCGGCGGGCATATACGGGACTTTAGACTGACAGGCGGGAATTTGACACGCCGAATGATTCCGGGTCCCGGGGAAATACACTTTGGTCGGATTTTACCATCTGCTGGTCCTTTATTTGAGTGACCAATTGCCTGTGTGTGTGTGTGTGTGTGTGTGTGTGTGTGTGTGTGTGTGTATGTGTGTGTGTGCGCGCGCGTGCGTGTGCGTGCGTGTGTGTGTATTTCAAAGTTTATGAGGTACTTTCGCGCCTGAGGCTGCATTACTAGTATGTGAGGACCCGGAGTGTGTCCCAGCACTCCTACCTAATTAACTTACTAGAGACTCACGAAAGTTGGGACGAATTTTGAAGCATAGCTGCAATGTGGTCTTGTGCTGTGGGGGCGGGGGGGACCGGAGTACCCGGAGGAAACCCCTCCTGTCCGAAATGGTGACCACCAACCAAACTCACATGCGTCGAGTGAAAAACGAAGCCTAGGTGAGAAGCGAGCGTACCAACCACGGCGCTAGCCGGACAGCCAGTGAGGTCTGTGAAGTTGGCTGTTATATGTTATATATTCACCAGCTGTTCAAACTACAATGCATAGCTATGCATCAGGTGTTCGTCAGATGTTCAAAGGCAAAAGAATAGCTATACACCAGGTGTTCACTAGGTATTCAAATCAGAATGTATAGCTGTGCACTAGGTGTTCGTTAGATGTTCAAAGGCAAAAGTAATCAACATGTACATTATAGCAGATTCTATTTTACCGAATGTTTTCGAACAGATAAAAATAATACCTTTCGAAAATAAGAAACAGTTTTCAGACGTATTGACGTTCACAGGAATCAGTTTACATGGACATCGGCTTTAACTAAAATGAATTTTTCTCTCTCGCTAGAATGGTGTATACGAAAATAAGGCACACAATTCGTAAATTTCCTTTTTATTCTTACAAAGATATGTTTTACAAGCTATAAGTGTGACCCGGAGCAGTCCTGCAGTATTAGTGAACAACTGACTACTTTGTTTTATCAACATTCTTTTAATCAAACACGATAACATAGTTTTCTGCGATATTTTGTACCGCCCCGAGATTGATAAATGAGCATGCTAAACATGGTCATTATTTTATAAACTTTTGCAGTAATAGGTTTTCGGTCGTATCAATACAGTTCTCAGAAACTAAAATAGGGTACACATCAGATCCACACATTATGTTTTTTCTGTGTGCGGAAAACCCTCGTCAACTACAGAATAGACACATATGGAATAGTTGCATCAAACATGTGATGTAATTCGGACCTCTTTTACAAATCTTCAGAAAACCTTGTTTAGGCGAATATCCTTTATAAGCTAGTTTGAAAGATACAAATTTAGAAATAGATGACTTAAGTCACAGTCACACCTACGCCGGAACACACGCGGACCATCCAGGATTACCCAGGATAATCCCGGATGAAGAGGGGACTTGATCCGGGGTGATCCTGGATGAAATTACGTATGATTAGCGTCGATGGTCTCCTCGACGATCGATTCACCCGGACTGTCCAGGACCATGCAGGACACAGCACGGTAACACTACCGATCGACACGGTATCAACACGGTGTTTATCCGTATCGTCGTCGTCTTTATCCGTGATTTTCCTGGACAATCCTTGCTCATCCGCGTTCAAACCGTGTTGGTTTCGTGGTGGACCGTGAGCATCCGTGATCAAACCTAGTAGCTCTGGCATGAAACGTGCTGTGACCTAGAAGGTCCGTAATGGCACCATCTTATGTCCGTGGTGATCCAGGTCTCATGACTACAAATATTCTTAAGCTTATCTCAATCTTAATTATTTAACCACTGGAATTCAAAGCACAAATGTAACAAGCATTCTCATTGGTCAATATTTAAAGTGGAGACTAAGTTTGAGACTGAGATCGTTTGTAGTCGTAGGGCCTGGGCTCAAAACACCTGGTGTATAGCTATACATTTTGCCTTTGAACATCTGACGAACACCTGATGCATAGCTATTCATTTGCCTTTGAACATCTGACGAACACCTGGTGCATAGCTATACATTCTGATGTGAATACCTAGTATACACCTGGTGTATATCTATACATTTGCCTTTGAACATCTGGCGAACACCTAGTGCACAGCTATACATTCTGATTTGAATACCTAGTGAACACCTGGTATATAGCTATACTTCTGCCTTTGAACATCTGATGAACACCTGGTGCATAGCTGTACTTTTGCCTTTGAACATCTGACGAACACCTGATGCATAGCTATACTTTTGCCTTTGAACATCTGACGAACATCTGGTGCATAGCTAGACATTCTGATAAGAATACCTAGTAAACACCTTGTGTATAGCTATACATTTGCATTTGAACATACGGCGAACACCTGGTGCACAGCTATACATTCTGATGTGAATACCAAGTAAACACCTGGTGTATATCTATACATTTGCCTTTGAACATCTGGCGAACACCTGGTGCACAGCTATACATTCTGATTTGAATACCTAGTGAACACCTGGTATATAGCTATACGTCTGCCTTTGAACATCTGACGAACACCTGGTGCATAGCTATACTTTTGCCTTTGAACATCTGACGAACATCTGGTGCATAGCTATACATTCTGATAAGAATACCTAGTAAACACCTGGTGTATAGCTATACATTTTGCCTTTGAACATCTGACGAACACCTGATGCATAGCTATTCATTTGCCTTTGAACATCTGACGAGCACCTGGTGCATAGCTATACATTCTGATGTGAATACCTAGTAAACACCTAGTGTATATCTATACATTTGACTTTGAACATCTGGCGAACACCTGGTGCACAGCTATACATTCTGATTTGAATACCTAGTGAACACCTGGTATATAGCTATACTTCTGCCTTTGAACATCTGACGAACACCCGTTGCATAGCTATACGTCTGCGTTGAACATCTGACGAACACCTGGTGCATAGCTATACTTTTGCCTTTGAACACCTGACGAACACCTGGTGCATAGCTATACATTCTGATAAGAATACCTAGTAAACATCTGGTGTATAGCTATACATTTTGCCTTTGAACATCTGACGAACACCTGATGCATAGCTATTTATTTGCCTTTGAACATCTGACGAACACCTGGTGCATAGTTATACATTCTGATAAGAATACCTAGTAAACACCTGGTGTATAGCTATACATTTTGCCTTTGAACATCTGACGAACACCTGATGCATAGCTATGCATTTGCCTTTGAACATCTGACGACCACCTGGTGCATAGCTATACATTCTGATGTTAATACCTAGTAAACACCTGGTGTATATCTATACATTTGCCTTTGAACATCTGGCGAACACCTGGTGCACAGCTATACATTCTGATTTGAATACCTAGTGAACACCTGGTGTATAGCTATACATTTGCCTTTGAACATCTGGCGAACACCTGGTGCACAGCTATACATTCTAATTTGAATACCTAGTGAACACCTGGTATATAGCTATACTTTTGCCTTTGAACATCTGACGAACACCTGGTGCATAGCTATACTTTTGCGTTTGAACATCTGACGAACACCTGGTGCATAGATAGACATTCTGATAAGAATACATAGTAAACACCTGGTGTATAGCTATACATTTTGCCTTTGAACATCTGACGAACACCTGATGCATAGCTATTCATTTGCCTTTGATTATCTGACGAACACCTGGTGCATAGCTATACATTCTGATGTGAATACCTAGTAAACACCTGGTGTATATATATACATTGGCCTTTGAACATCTGGCGAACACCTGGTGCACAGCTATACATTCTGATTTGAATACCTAGTGAACACCTGGTATATAGCTATACTTCTGCCTTTGAACATCTGACGAACACCTGGTGCATAGCTGTACTTTTGCCTTTGAACATCTGACGAACACCTGGTGCATAGCTATACATTCTGATAAGAATACCTAGTAAACACCTGGTGTATAGCCATACATTTGCCTTTGAACATCTGACGAACACCTTATGCGTAGCTATACTTTTGCCTTTGAACATCTGACGAACACCTGGTGCATAGCTATACTTTAACCTTTGAACATCTGACGAACACCTGGTGCATAGCTATACATTCTGATTTGAATACTTCGCGAACACCTGGTGTATAGCTATTCTTTTGCCTTTGAACATCTGACGAACACCTGATGCATATCTATGCATTGTAGTTTGAACAGCTGGTGAATGTCTAACATCTAACAGCCAACTTCACAGACCTCAGCCAGTGACCAATTGCCCATACAATACAGGACAATATATACAACACAACACAAAACATGAAACTTTAAGTTAAGATAAATAAGTCGTTGTGTTCTATTTTAAATTATTTGTTGAAATCATATGTCAAGCTAGATCTACACACGATATTCAAGGCTGTAAATATCAATTCCGAAAATTGCCGAATTCGGCCGACTGTTTGTTTTGACATTAAATGTAGTCCATCTACACATGCTACTAGACTAAGAAAACGGAAAACGTCAGTGGCGGGTACTGATTTTGCGATCCACCTACCCGTATTTTAAAGTTGAATACAGTACCATGAGTATGATTTCATGATAGCAAAAACAATATACCTGTGTTTAATAAAGAATATGGGGCGTGTTGTGGGAAAACCGGGCTTAGTGCATGTGCGTCAAGTGCGTCAAGTGTCGTCCCGGCACTTTCCGCTTACAAAGGATTTATGTTTAGAAGAGACTTCCTTGAAACAGAAAATACCATCAAAGCGGAAAGTGCCGTCCAGGATTAGCATGTGCGGACTGCACAGGCTAATCCGGGACGACACTTTACGCACATGCATTACCGGTAAGCCCGGTTATTATAATTACAAGTATGGTGTTCTAAGAACCGGCAGTATCAGTCTTGTTAAACTTTGACACACAGGGAAATGCAAATACAAAAAGAAACCATATTTCATCGACGTATTACGTTTTTATACATCACTAATTTTCCAAAGTGTTATATTAATGATGCGTACTTAAATAGGATGTACCCTATGCCAAGTACTTTTCTTTGGTGCACCATTTATGAAAGTGAACATTACAAGAAATAAGTTGAAAGTAGCATGTAACAACAATATGCACATTTGCAAGTTTCAAGTTGCAAGTAGAGTTCAACAGTATCAGATACACGACTATTCCGGACCGGCTTGCGCCGGGGACGCGCTGGGGTCGGTGTTCCTGTCGACGGACCCCTTGCGGCCATCAGAGTTCCCAGGGCAGAGGGGATCACTGGGCGCTACTTCCGGACCGTCGTCCTCCTTGTCCGAGTCTGAACAAACACAGGCGATGAACTCTGTAGCAAACAAGTGTAGAATAAAATGACCAGCGGAAATGACGTGATTTTTCTTGATTAAAATTCATTTCATCGAAAGGCCAATTAATCTAATTTAAATCAAAGTATTTCGGATTTGTATTTCTCCGAACTATTTTTGAATGAATAAGCAATATCTATTAAAAGTATGTATTCCGGGATCGTTTCTTCTTCTTATTATTATTATTATTTCATATTATTTAATTTGCTCAGAAATAGTTCGATCAGTATCGAATAATCTACCGGTTTATATATAATACGTATTCCCGTGTGAAATAAATGTGACAAAATCGTCACACACAATCACGTTACCCTGGTAATCAATGCGACCATCGCCGTCAATGTCCACCTCCGCTATCATCTCATCAACTGCAATGACACGATACAAGAGCTCCACGTGACACAATCTCCTATAGAGTGGACAAACTAGAAATAATTATAAATCTTCATTCGTTACAAAACACCCACATCCTCTATGCTGTATAAATGCGATCAGACAACGCTTGCCGTTAAAGGGACCTGTTCACAGATTGACTCCTCCAAAAATAAAAGAACACTGAATACAATGGAGGCAAATAACTCTGCGGACCAAGAAATATACTGTAAATACCGTTTCATTAATGAATAATCATCAGTTAAAATGGATACAATTATAAAGCGTTTGTAACGCTAAACGATGGAATAATTTGGAGCGTTTTTGTTGTTGTCGTTAAAATTGTTCACAACACATAGATCAGTTACATAAAGTAAATAATGAAGGAATGACAGCAATCGGAATGGCAGAGTGGTTTAAACGATAGTCTTATAATCCGGAGGTCCGGGGTTCGAACCCTTGTGTGACCCTTTTTTTTATATAAATCCTTTCCTATTATTATACGCGAGCTCTTTAGTTCCGATTCTTAAATCCGACAAATTAAGACATTTAATGGCCAAAAATTAAAACAATGCAAAAATCTGTGAACAAGTCCCTTTAATACAATGATCTTTGGCATGAATGAAGTTATCGGAAAAGGGGGAAAAAAGATTGGATTCTTTCACTTCAGGAAAATGACACATAACGCAACTGAGGAAGAACCATAGACTATCAGCAAAGAAGAATGCAAATTGTGATAAGTTAAATACAAACAGGTGGAAAATAGTGTTCTAAACTATGTGGTCCTTAATTTCTTTGCAAGAAAAAACTTCATAACAATCAGTATAAATCATAAAAAATCATTATAGTAAGAATCCGCTGTGTATGTTCGTCGACGACTAATGAAAATGGATCCACACCAAAAACTGAGTATTCCGTCGCCGTGGTAACATACTTTCCTCCTCTGTGAGGTCCTCACCAAGGCACTGTAGGATTGCCCGGATGTCCGACGCGCAAATGTAGCCACAGCCGCTCTTGTCAAACACCTATAATGCATTGCAACCAAAATTCTCGTAACTTGTTTTTCTGTTCCAATGAGATATACATAATATCGCACCACACACGGATAGTACCGGTATACCAGTCATAAAACACCAAAAATAATTACTATAATAAGAACGAAAGTTTTCGTAAATTTTAAGCTTTACACATTGCACATTTATCTCAGAAACTATCATTCGTGTTTAAGGTCAAGGTCGATACTGGAGGGATGTGTGGATAATTTGCTCTCCAAAAAATGCATTAAAATACATGTCTATAGTGATGAAAAAATAGTAATTTATAGTACAACATGTGTATAAAGATCTATTGAATGTAGGGAAAAAGTGAATTTATGGAATACTTATTTGATAAAATAACAGTTTGAAGAAGTGTATACAAAAGGATTTTAAATTATTTGTGTGACACCTGAGTGACTTCCATCAAACATCACCTTGAGAAAACCCCTAAACATCAGTGTGTATAAAGGATTATAGGATTATATGATTAACGGATTATAACTATTGAATAGTGGTTGAATAGTGGAATAGTGGTTGCCAATTATTTGCTAGAATACCTGAGGCAAGAACATAACTGTACTTGCACCATCTGAACAATGAGCAGCAATACAACAAATACTACAAAAAATCAGCCAAAACTTAGTTTCACGGGAGCAAAACCACAAACAAAGCCAGCTGTCAAAAAATATAGGCCAGATACAAGTGACAATAGCAATTCAAGCATGGAGGAATTAAATTCTATACATGTACAGCTTCAAGCTATGACTGAGGGCATTTCCAACTTAAGGGAAGATCTCAAAAACATGTTGCGAAAAGATGAAGTTGAATTGCTTATCACGAGCACAGTCACAAATCTAATGAAAAAACTTGAACAAAACATGAATCAACAGATAGAACAATTAATCAGCAAAAAAGTAAATGATCTGCAAGCCAAAATTGACAGTTTGGACTTTGACAACAAAAACCTAAAAGAAAAAATGCAAAAACTTGAAAACAACAATGACACCAACAACAAATCACTACAAGAACAAATTGATAAAACTACTGAACTAAGCAAAACTGCACATAAAAAGGCTAACTATAACGAACAATATTCAAGAAAGAATAACATAAAAATCCTTAATGTACCAGAAAATAGAGAGGAAAATGAAAAATCACTGGCAAAAACTGTGACTGAAATCCTGAAGACCCACACAGAGGTTGACCTTCAGCCGACTGATATAGTGGCGATGCACCGTATCCCAACCAAGAGGGGGCAGATCTGCCCAGTACTCATCAAGCTGCTTAAGAACAGTGCAAAATCTGCCATCATGCGGAAACGGTCTCCAATGAAGAGCAACGGATACAAGCTGGTTGATGATGTCACAAAACCAAATCAGGGGCTTATCAACAGACTTTATCTGCACCCAAATATTGACAGTGCATGGTATTTCAATGGGGCAGTATATGGACAAACTGTCGCAGATGAACGCATAAAATTTGACATATATGACAATGTGAATGAAGTTATCGAAAACTTCAGACAGAACAGAAGAAATGGCGTGAGCGGCCACTAGGAGGGATGAACATTACAAACAAAAGTGGTATATTCCTAATTGTCTACTATTCATGACAGTATATTTAAACAAAAAAACTCATTTTGTGCTTAAAATGTATTACATGTTGAACTGGTTTTTTTAATTTTTTTATTTTTTTTTTGGAAATTGTAAATTACTGATAAAACCCTCAACCCATTTTCCTTAATTACCATAAAACTTTTGGAAAAAAGGTATTAATAAAACTTGTATAAAACCCTTATACCCATTTTCTTTAACTATCATAAAACTTTTGGACAATAAAAAAAATATCAATAATATTTTTATACATAATAAAAACAAAACAATTTTAGTCTAAATTGGTGCAAGCCACCAATTAATTATTCGACAGTATCGATCCCACATTCAAATGTAAATAAAGATAAAAACTATATAATTGGTTAAATGCTAAAAATGACTATAGTTTTTTTGACTTCTATTTTTAGCATGCCCATATAGTCTTTATCTAATTATACCTAGTGCAGATTAAAGTCCTTATCTACTTCCAAAACGGTGTTTAGAAATTAATCAACTGAATAAATAGAACAAATTATACGTTTGTACACAGGTGATACAATGGCTAGAAAAGATGGTTATATGTATTTCATTATTATTATAAGGCATACTGAAGTGTTTATCTTATAATGTAAAACTATCATTTTAATAATCTATTACAGGATGTAAGTCACCTACTGTTTATTGGAAATATATCACAAAATCAACACAGCCGTACAGTAAATTTACTTTTTTCATCTTAACTTAATGTGTAAAAATAAGACACATTATGATTGTAGTATAAATTATTTTGCTGCTGTTCTACTATTATAGAAAATTAAACATCCGTACTATTTTTATTTGAACAAAATTTAACTACTCATACTACTTGTGTATGTTTATCTATATATGCTTTACAAGGTTTAAGCTGCATGCATGTGTATATGTTTTATTGAAACTGATTTATTTTTACACTTCCTTTGTTAGGGGTAATAACTACACTACTAAATGATCTGCTTGTATACATATTTGTTAAGCTTAGATATGAATGTAATTGGTATTTGCAACACATGGAAGTTGATGTAAATGTTTTTACTATATCAAGATAATGTTGTTTCTTTATTTATAATTGTTAGTACATATGTATTTGTAATAAACGTGCGTAAAGGTTGCAGATTTAAGAAAATAAATATGTTTTGATAAGTTTAAGCTTTCCTTGCAAAATTATTGCGTATTGTGTTAATATTAAATTGATAAATATTTGAAAAGCATGCAGAAGAAACTGACTGTCACAATCTGTTTTCTTCAAGTATTTGTGTTGTTAGGCTACTTATTTTGTGAATCATGGAGATTAAAAAATTAAATAACCTACCTTTTGCTCATTTGCCGCTCATTATTACAATAATTTTGTGAAACCTATTACACGTATATTTGAGGACACATTCTTTTACAATATAAATCTAGGTATTTATATATGAACAGAAATAGCTTGCAAATATTCAATACTGATTTACTTATGATCTAAGTTCATACGATACATTTGTAAGCAGTTTTTATATCTAAGAATAAGTGTTTTGTCTCATCTCAGTATTTTATGTTATGTTCACCATCAGATGTGATTAGGTGATACACCACTAATGCAATAGTATGTAAGCTACCATATCTGTTGTGAAATCATGTATGTTGATGTATGTCAAACTCATTGTTTGATTGTAACCATATCTGTTGTAAAATCATGTATTTTGATGTATATAAAACTCATTGTTTGATTGAAACCACAATCATTCCACATACCTTGAACCTCCTTTTGTACATTGTGTTCTTGTTACATTGTATGTTTGTGTTTAATTTGCTGAATTACTTGCATCATAACATGCAGAATTTAAAAGATAGAAATGTTGTATATTTCCTACCAAGATATCTGTTTAACAATATATATGTAATGGCACATTTTTCATCATACCGTTATTTAAATGGATAATCTAAAATTAATGTCATACAACTGTAGGGGTCTCAATAACAGTAAAAAACGAAGAGATGTCTTTGATTTTTTAAAATCAAAACAAGGACATATTTATTGTCTCCAAGACTGTCATTTTACTCCTGATATGAAAAATAAAATATACTCAGAATGGGACGGGGAATGTTATTTTAGTTTTGGGCTTTCAAATTCAAGAGGTGTTTGCATTTTGTTTAGAAAAAACTTACCAATCACATTAAATAAAATTGAAAATGACTCTCGTGGTAACTACTTATTATTGGATTTGACATATATGACAAACAGGTTTACCTTATGCACATTATACGGGCCTAATAAAGATACACCCATCTTTTTTACAGACCTCTTAAAAAAAATAATAGATTTTCAAACTGACGAATATATTATATGTGGAGACTTTAATTGTGTATTAGACGTTAACTTGGACTATCTAAATTATACATCCATTAATAATAATAAAAATGCAAGAAAAACACTGCAATCTATTATTAGAGATAATAATATCATTGATACTTTCAGATATCTAAACGGCACTACCCAACAATATACGTGGAGACGGTTAACACCATTACAGCAGGCTAGACTTGATTTTTTCCTTACTTCTAATAGTTTGTCTTCTAAAATTAGAAAATCTTCTATTGATTCATGTTATAAATCAGACCATTCAATTATTGACTTAGAACTAAGTTTTGAGGATATAGCACATGGTAAAGGGCTCTGGAAATTCAACAATTCACTGTTAAAGGATATTGACTATTTAAACTGCATTAATACTTTGATAGAAGATGTTAAACAACAATATTGTATTCCCATCTACAACATAGAAAACATAGAAAATATTGACAACAACAACTTACAGTTTGTTATCAATGACCAGTTATTCCTGGAAACATTACTCATGGAAATTAGAGGAAAAACTATTTCATTCTCATCATATAAAGCTAAACTGAACAAAAACCATGAATCTAATTTAATTAAAAAAATTGATATACTTCAAAAATCATTAACTGTTACTAATTCAGAACAACTTCTTGACCTTCAAAATGAATTAGAAAATGTAAGGGAAAATAAACTTAAAGGGTCTCTTATTCGTGCTAGAGCTAAATGGATAGAAGATGGGGAAAAACCTTCTAAATATTTTTGCTCGCTTGAATCAAATCATTATACAAACAAGTCGATACCTTTTATTGAATTGGAAAATGGTGTAAAGTTGCAGGAGCAAAATGATATTCTAAATGAAGCTGTTTCATTCTATAAAACATTATACAAAAGAAATGACAACGAAATTGAATATGATATAAAATCAGATTTAGCTAATGTTAATATACCAAAATTAAATAAAGTTCAATCTGATTCATTAGAAGGACTGCTTAGTATCGAAGAAGTAACAATAACGCTTAAAAATATGAAACATGACAAAAGTCCAGGCTCTGATGGATTTACTGCTGAATTTTTTAAGGTATTTTGGAAGAAGTTAGGTCTTTTCGTAGTAAGAAGTGTAAATTATGCATTTATTACAAACTCCTTGTCTATAACACAAAAACATGGAATTATAACCTGCATTCCAAAAGACAACAAGCCGAGGTGTTATCTGAAAAATCTACGACCATTAACATTATTAAATGTTGTTTACAAATTAGCATCAGGTTCTATTGCAAATAGATTAAAAAAAGTACTCGATATTGTAATCTCTAAAGACCAAACTGGTTTCATTAAAGGCCGATTTATTGGTGAAAACACTAGACTACTTTACGATATTTTGAAATATGCTGAAGATAATAATTTACCTGGATTACTAATGACAATTGATTTCGAAAAAGCATTCGATACTTTGTCTTTTCAGTTTATAGAAACAACTATTAGTTTTTTTAATTTCGGACCAATGTTTCAAAAATGGATATCTATGTTCTTGCATAATACTATGGCCTCCATACAAATAAACGGATTCTTGTCAAACACTTTCTGTATAGAGAGGGGTTGTCGACAAGGAGACCCAATCAGTGCTTACATTTTTATTATATGTGCAGAAGTTCTTGCTATTAAAATAAGGGAAAGCAAAGAAATAAAAGGTATAACAATTAAAGACATAGAATATAAAATATCTCAATTTGCTGATGACACATCTTTATTTCTTGACGGATCTGAACCATCCCTTAATTATACGTTAGACATGCTTCATGAATTCTCAAGATACTCTGGACTAAACATAAACTATGAAAAAACTAACTTAATTTGGATCGGCTCTATGAAGTATAGTACTAGATCAATAAAAACTAAATACAAACTGAGATGGGGAGCAACTACTTTTAAAGTTCTTGGGATAGAGTTTGATATTAACTTAGAAAACATGGTAATGAAAAATTTTGAAAACAAAATCGAAAGTATTAAGAGTTCAATAAGTCATTGGAATCGTAGAAATATTACACCGCTGGGAAAGATAACTATTGTCAAATCACTGCTTTTACATTTACTTAATCATTTATTTGTAACACTACCAACACCAGGAATAGACACCATGAAACAAATTAATCAACAATTTTATGACTTCATTTGGGCAGGACCAAGCAAAATAAAAGCTACTGTAATTGTTAAGGAATATAACGAAGGTGGGTTAAATATGATAGATATATGTTCGTTTGAAAAATACATGAAAATAATTTGGCTGAAGAGATTAGTGTCAGGCGATGGAAATTGTTATTCACTTGTTAAATCGTTTATAGATTTTAAAACACTTTTTAACACTGGTAAAATGTATGCCGAGAAAATATGCCTACAATTGAAAAATAAATTTTGGCTCGATGTCCTGAAAAACTATATATTGTATATTGAAAAGCTGCCAATAATAAATAGTGATGATATTCTGGATATGCCTCTATTTTATAATCATAATTTTAAAATAAACAATATTCACATTTATATTAAAAGTCTCTATGAAAGAGGTATTCGTTTTGTTAGAGATATTATGATAGAAAGAGATTGTTTTATTCCTAAAGAATCTTTGGATTTACATGTCGGAACAAATGTAAATTTCCTATTGTACCATGGATTAATTAACATAATAAGCAAATATATTGAAAATTTTGAAGATTTGCCAAATTTTTACAATAAAACTCAGGGACCTATATTACCAACTTACATAAAGAAAATAGTAACTAGCCCTAAAGAAGAAAAACATATTTATAAAATATTAATCCAAAACAGTGACATTCCAACTAGTCAAACAAAATGGAATTCAGAATTTTTTAATATTGACTGGAAAAACGTACATACACTTGTATTCAATTTAACTAAGGATACATATATCAGATGGTTCCAATGTAGAATAGTACACAGAATATTGGGAACAAAATCACTTATGTTCAAGATGAAAATTGCTGCTGACAATCTATGTACATTCTGTAGCAATGAAGTAGAAAACATTACGCACTTGTTCTGGTACTGTCCATATACCCAAGAAATTGTTAATTTTGCTGTTGAGATTATTCATAGAAGTCGACCAAGCTTACATGTTCAGTTGACATGTCAGGAATTAATACTTGGAATTACAAATTCAAAAATGAATGATTTAAACATTGTATGCCTTGAAATTAAACGGTATATCTTTCATTGCCAGAGGAAAAACAGAAGTCCATCTAAATTTGGACTTGTAAATAGTATGAAGCAAACGTTTGAAATATATAAAACTACAATAAAAACAGATGAAGAACTGAGAAACTGGTCCCTTGTCAAAACATTTACAGACATCTCTTATAACGACATAATACTTTATAACACATAATAAATATTGTTTACCACACCAGTATTTTGTAAAATCTGCATTATCAGTGTATTATACCCAATGCAATTCAGCACTTAGGTTATTTTTCTTACGTGCAATATTGTATAGATAGAAGACATACATGATTACATATAAAACTGTATATAGTATGCATGTACAAGTTAGTATTTTTGCAAAATGTTTTGAAATACAAAACTGCAAGTATTGTATATATTGTATATGAATGTATGTTTTGTATGTTGTATGTTTACAATTGTATTTATATACAACCATACGGTACATGTACATACATGAACTACTCTGTCAATAACATGCATGTATGTAATATTATATGGTGAAAATAAAATTTTGCACGGAAAAAAAAAAAAAAAAAAAAAAAAAAAAAAAAAAATTTGTAAAAGAAGCACTAATTATAAGAAATAATTGTCTTAATGTTGTGACATAACTATAAGTAGTTATATCCCATAGAAATTACGAATGTACATTATACTTATTTATATTAAGCTTTTACCAAAAAGTATATATGTACATGACTGTTAATTTGATTGTATTTGTTATTATTGTATTCATTATAACGTGACCAAATGTATGTATGTAAAACATTTTAGTGTTTAGACGATGTACACTGTACAAGTCTTATAAATATTTGTCTTGTCTTGTCTTGTAAAAAAAAAAAAAAAAAAAAAAAAAAAAAAAAAAAAAAAAAAAAAAAAATCATTCGTGTTTTATTATAGAACATTAAATTGCGCTGGCCCGACTACATATTGTTCTCTAGCCTCACCTTTATCAATTCCAATTTAAAGCCAAGGCCCGTAAAACAGCATGCAATAGTCACGGTTAATGCAAACACGTTCACTTAAAAACAATGGCCCGTCATACAACCTGAAGGACTCACAGTGAAAGCCTGTCTAAGTTCCTTCTCCTCGTCCTCCTCGGTGTGCTCCGAAAGGCCGCCCATGTTGGCCATCAACTGCACGAACTCCTCGAAACTGAACGTACCGTTCCCTGGGGGATACAGACTGAAGTCACTAGGTGCACCAGCAGAAAAAAAATATTATAAGAGGCTTGTCGTGGGTAAACCGTTCTCAATGCATGTGCCGAAAGTGTCATCCCGGATCAGCCTGTGCGGATTGCACATTCTCGCTGTTACGTTTACGTTAGTTTCTGGTTCGATGTGGTCTCTCCTAAATATAGACCCACTATAGCGGGAAGTTCCGTCCTGGATAAGCCTGTGCGGGCTGCACAGGCTAACCCGAGATGACACTTTATGCATATGCATTAAGCCCAGTTTTCACATGACATGCCTCATTACATGTATATAATTTACGTTTGGACTACTCGGAGCTGAACGCGCCGTCACCTGTATGATACAATTTTACAGACTGATGCTGACATCAGCAGTAGAGAAGAACATTATATATTGTATGTGTGTTCTCAAGTATTGAAGCCGAACGTGCTTGGACGATACAGTGTAACAATTGCTTACACTGCAGCTGCACTAGCAATATGGAAAACGTAATTAAAACATATAACATACCATATGTTATTAAATCTTGTTATATACCTTATGCTATTTAAATTCAAGATGGATTCACATAGACGATACAATGTAATAATAGATGACACCCCAGCAATAGAGAAAACGCTAGTATACGTATCTTACGTTATTAAAGCTGAAAGTGCCATTTCATGGACGATATAATGCACTATATTGATTGCGGTTCTGGTCCATCAGCAGAAGAGAACATACTGTTTTATATACAACACGTTCTCATTTATTGCAAATGAACATGCAATCACCAATCAAGAACAATATTTTAGCAAATAAAAACAATCGCTGTGTATATCATAACAAAGCAAACTATCAACGTACCTTTGTGCGTTTTTAATATTGTTGATTGACATTAAAATAAAAGGCGGCACTAACCTCACATTCATACCGACAGACCTTTGCTCAGCAAAGCAAATTGTGAGTATATCAGTTTTATGTTTTGTTAAAGAAATGTATTGCAATGAACTGCAATTTTGTGTTCGTATAACATTATTAAAGTTTAATACAGTATAACTTTTATTAGCATTGGATGTATACACACATAACTTTTGTTACATTTGATTCATAAGCAACTTTGATTGGAGGAATGATAAAGTGTGTGATACGTTAACGGAGAGAAAACGTTACAGCCTACAATCTCCGAATGCCATTAATGGCCTAATTAACTATCTGTATTGATATAAAATCTTATGTCCATTGATCTTGGTAGCCGTGTTTAAATAGCAAGCTTTTTAACATTCAATCAATTCGAACACGTTATCACCAAGCACAACTCCCTGGCGGACTCCAAAGTACCATTATCACACCGTAGTACCGGCTTCTTGTCTGCGAATACTCCAACGTTCAGAGAAAGTAATAAAAAAAGACAGTGGGTGCATATACATTGCAGTATATTGTTTTTTTTTATTATTGTTATTTTTTTTTGTTTTCTTAATACTTCACATTATATGTGGATGTCGAAAAACGTGTCAAATCAACGACTTATGTCGAGTTTAGTCACATGTTTCTCAATAAATAGCTTAGTTTTCAAGATTCTAAATCGGTAGACTTTTTATGAATTTTTTTATTAGCAATTAAACCAAATTTTAGCTTATCTCACCGTCGATGTCAATCTCTTTCAGCATCATACTGAGTTCGTTAGTTGACGGAAACTGGCCCAGGTTCCTTAGTACGGTCCCCAGCTCCTCGGCGGTGATTGAGCCGTCACCATCTTTGTCAAACAGCTTAAACGCCTCTCGTAACTCTACAAACAGCCACGTGTAGAGCATTTATTAGTTATTAACTTATTACCTATATTGATACAAGAGGTGAATAACTAAATCAGCGTGCATAGAGTTAACTCAAATGGCTGAAAATGTAAGTAATAGTTGTTTGAATAGCTTTCAGCTTTAGGTGTTTCAGAATATATTTATCTTCAGACATGTGGATGTTCTTTGGAATAGTTAAATATGAAGAAGAACATCGTGTTAGTTAAAAATATTTCGACTACCAATGCTTAATTGAAAGAATAAAGTAGAAGTAACCTGTTCCTAGTATCATATAATTATGGAAGAAGACAGAACAGTATTTGGCATGTAGAAAGGAATATGGCATTTCTGTGCGTTTACTACCTCTGATCTGGCCTGGGGAATACTTTGTCAAAATTTCAGGATCTTTCTGAAATACAATGACATATATGTTTTTGTTATCACATATTATTTGACAGTATGTGTGCACTTGTACTGTACAGTACATTCAAATACACGAAAATCTCTAATAATCATTTTCATTCTCAATGCTCAAAAATATGAGATTACTTCTTACAATATGTTTGTAAGTATCAACAAAAAGACACAAAGTTACGATACAATGGATGATACCAAAAACTCAGTGCATGCCTGATTAGATATTGCATGCTGATTTCACATAGGTTCACAAAACGATATAATTGAGTAAAAAATATTAAATTCAGAAGTTCATAATTATGGCACCAACAAATGTATCAATGTAGAACTATTTTATTCAGATATAGAAATATTTTATTCAGTGTTTCCTCTCTCAAAAAGAAGTTACAGACAATTACAAATACCAAAAGACACTTGGCATAACGGTATGATTAATGCACAACGAGTGATTCAAAAAGGGATGTTTGGTCGTTACAAAGCACTCAGTTTCTGCATAAAAAGTCCTTACTGACAACGAATATTAAAATTGAAAAACAATATTATTAAAACCAATTTAGTTGAATCCATTTCGTATATTTGCCTTAAAACATAGAGACTGATAATGAAGACAATATTGATATGTTTGGCCACTATACATGAATGATATTAACGTGCATCTACTTAAAGGGACTATGGCATCGAAAATGGCCCCAAGGGACACTTCCTTAAAAAATTCTGAAATTTAAGGTATTAATACTGGTACATAATGACATTTAAAACAGCAGAAGAGTGTACGCATTCTGAGATAAAAATCATATTATATCAAATTATAATACGGGTCGTATTTGTTTGGCCCTTTTCATGTTTTCATGTTGACGTCAGAATTGTGAGTATTTTGCACAACCATAGTTTGCACACGATTCGTAACCAAGCATAATAGCGAAGTTGGTTAAAGCGCTGCCTACTGTTATTTCTTCATATGTCTCCCAAGTCGTGAGTTCGATACCCACTTCCACTTGGGGTGTGTTTGTTTTTTCAAACATTTTTGCTTATTTGTTCAAATATTGCATTGTGCTATATTATTTATTGGTGATTTAAATGCAAATGTCTTAGTATAGCTTATTCCTATCATATAATATAATTTAAATTACAAAAGTAAGCCATTTTTGCATTGACAGTCCCTTTAAGCTGTATTAGTTTTAATATATTTAAACCTAAAATGAGGCTATATTCAAGTCAAAATGCCTATGTGTAAGTATAATGTCCCTTTCTATACTGTATATGCAGTATCATTTTTCCATAACCTTATAAAATGTCTTTAAATTTAATATCAAATTTTCGGCATTTCGGAAAAAATACACCAATATATTTCGTATTAAATACATAATAATGTAAGTTTAACAACTATATAACTGCATCAATATAGTATTTAAATGTACAATACCCGTTTAGACATTGTATCTATCCCGCAGTAAATCTTCACAGAATAATCAAACGTTCCAATAAACTGCTGGAAACTTGTACGCAAATACGGGGATATTGATTTATGCTTCACTGAGACCTTCTGTTGCTTCTAATGAACTCAAAGTGATAATTTACAACGTGCGCGCTGGCTGTGGACTCACATAGGCAATTTATCATACAGTCTCCTTCAAAAAAATACATCTACCACAGTAAGCACACAGTGTTATTATTATGTCAATTATTTCTGACTTGGTAATAATCTGCAAATGGTTGTCATTTTTGGGGATTATACGTGTGGCATGCCATTGTCAGTTTTCGTCAATTTCAATACATTATTCCGAATTATGAAAACCATGTTAATGTTTGCTAGATGCAAAACATGTGACAATTGTTTCCATTTTTTTTTTAATATTGTGGCAATTCCTTCCAAAACGCCTATTCCTCTTATAGCTTGCCTAAGCCGATTCTATGTTTTTATCCCCGGTAATTTAGTGGGCTAAAAAAAAAGATTTGTTTCTCAGGCAGCGCCGCGATGTTTTTTTATGGCCGCCACGAATTTTTTATTAACTATTTTTGACGATCGCGCCCGGGTTTTAAAGGAGCAGTCCAGAAATATGTTAATAAAAATAAAAACTTTGCAGAAAGTGTTTTAACGGGCATGTAACTAAACAAACTACAAAAACTACTAATTGAAATCCGTGAATTATTAACATTTTGGTAACTTGCTATCGTCTATTTTCTGTATGCGATAACTGGTGATGAATCTGGAGTAAACAAGCATGTACATTATAGTTTATAGTATATTCCCTTCGTACCAAGTGGTTTTGAACAATGCCTTTCGTAAATAAGAAACAGATTTCGGACGAATAAACACCATAAACGTTAGTAAGAACTCTTATTAAAATTACGATGTATTGAATTAGATCCCATCGACAGAGGCTTAGAATTAAAAAAATCCGCATTTTAGAAGAAGAGTAACCCGGTGGAGATTTCGGTATTTCCAGTAACTTTCTTCCTGTCTGATTTAATTATTTAAATCGGATATCCACAAATTGTGAAATACTGTGTAAATTTTGAAAAAAATTGGGAACCTTTATAAATATCGTCTGTTTGTTCATTTAAACTTTTGTTTCGTAGATGCTTTTGCTTGTTTGATAGCATTCCATATTTTTTGAAGAAAATCTGTGTCAATATAAGTCCTATGGAAACAAACGAAAATGCCAGCAGCATTGACAAGTGTTGATTTTTCTTTCCAATAATTGTTGGTGATTTATTACAAAAATAATTCCTATTTTTGACAGTTATAAAAATATGAATTACGAAAAGTTAAATTCTATAAATAGAAGTAATTTAATGCTGGTATATCAATTTCGAAGGCACTTATGTTAATTATGAACATTCAAATTGATTGTCTTTTTACGTCAACTTGCATAAATGACCGTTTGTGATTAATAAATCTATGTGATTAATAAATCTATATTTAGAATTTTATGCTTATGTTGTTATTAAAACTTAAAATTGTCTTTAATATGTACTTATTTACTTGTTTTAGTAAGCCATTACATAGTGCCAATAGAAAAGAGACGAAGAAAAAAAAATAGTTCAATAAAAAAAAATCGCCCACACTCATGATTTTTTTAAAAAGTGCCTGTGAAACCAGTCATTATTTTTTTTAGCCTTTTGGGTTCTAATCAAATATTATAAATATCAAATTATTCAAGAGTAAGAATACACGAATAATTTGCTGAAAAAAAAATTTTGTTTAAAATATATATGTGTGTGTGTGGTAAATATAACAGATATTTGAAATTAATTATGAACAGATAATTTCACATAAATGTATGTAATATAACATAATATACAAACCTGTATTATGTGCATAACATAATAGTTTATTAAAGTCTAACAATGCACATAAAATTACAACATTATGATGTATAAAACCATTCTAAAAAAGTTATGAGAGACTATTTAAGATCATATACAATCCATACAATCCATTTTAATACACATACGATTTAAAACATTTAAACGGTAATCAATAATGGTTCAATAAAAATAGCAGATCAGATAATGTGCAAACAAAATAATAATTATTTACAAATATTGCATATTTAAATCATTTACACATTTAGTGTTAGTTTCTGTACATATAATTACGTATCTTTTTTTTTAGATTTCATGACAGGTTTTGGCACTGTATTTAACAATATTTTCATCTGACAGTAGGAATGAAAGTTTTTCGGTAACTGAAAATGAGTTGAAATCATTATTTATAATGTTTGCTTTTAACATTTAATACATTTCTCATCTCATTATACAACGGACAATTTAGTAACACATGTACATGTTCCTCCAGATGCATTGGCCAGATTCACAGTCGTTTCAGGGGGCATTTTCACACGTAATGACTTGTGTATGTAGATGAAGTATTTAACACTTTATAGAATTCTTAAAATAAGTGAATGTGACACGTGTTAAAATGTTGTCCAGTTACCGACCGACATATCACTAACCGTTGTCTTGAGTATTAATTTATACTAAGTGGAATACATATTTAATACTTTAATATGTAAACAAAAAATAAGTTTTGTTTTTGCTAAAATAATGGTTCGTTACTTGCCGATCAATTTTTTTAATGACGATGCGATTGACGTAATCAATAACTAAATTAGAATCAGCATGAATTACCCGTGGGTAACATTGTTCTTAAGTTGCGAAAGATAATGGTCATGTGATCTCACATGCTGGTATTGACCACGGTCTGTATCCTGATAATGCTGGCTCAGACGATAATGCATGCTTAGAAGATAATGCAGGCTTCAGCGGAGGAGCAGACAGTGGGGTACGTCAGTTTATGAAGGTACCCTAACTTCCGAATATAAACGAGTCATAGATCAAAGACACCCTACAGACGTTCTTTCCTTAGAGCAATAAAAGTATCAGCAAGCGTGTTCTGCATAATTATGACGAATAAGACCTCTATACCGTTCGTCGACTTGTTCAATAAACACCACGAGGAAGTCATTTATAATGAGATGCAACCAAGATCAAATTAGTGTACTGTGAGAAAATGGAAAAGTAAAGAAAGTTCTATTGGTATTACATAGTAGACCTATACACCTCGAGTATAAATATGCAAAGTTGCAACTAAGAAATACATTTTTTTTTGTTCTCAGAACAACTAAAGATACCGCAATTCCAAAATTGAATAGACAAAGAACTATGATCCTAACAGCTTTAGGCCAGTCGACTACGCGAAAGTAAGAAGTGCCGTTTTGAATATCGTTTAATTTGTCAAATGGTAATCATCACGATTATGAATTTGATTAGAACATGACATGTTGTGAAAACTTAAGTTAACAACTTTCAATGTAGGGTCAAATATGACTGTACTCGCGGAAGAAAATAAAATAGTACGTTATGCGACGTCCTAATTCATTAATGAATGAAAATCTTGGGTCACGAGGCGCACCGAATAGAAAAAAATCTAACCCTTATTTTACCTATTCATCTCGTTATCGCCGACTCATGTTAAGATTATTTGTTGAGAAGTGAATTTGTTTAGTAGAGAATGTTTATTATAGTCCGACAATATTGACTTGGCACTCTTTTGTTTCCGTAAAGTTTCGTAGAATTTCGTCGTAGTACTAGGGTATGTATTGTAAACACTATGCTCGTTAGATAATATTTTGTCGCTATCTACGCATACAGTGTTATCTGGAACGATAGCCTAAGGGCGCTTTTCCATATGACCGTATCCGCATCCGCATTGCGCAAATCCGCATCCGCAAAAAAATCGAACAAGTTGAAAACAGTTGGACCGTTTCCATATGTCCGCAGTCCGTATCCGCAAAGCGCATCCGCAAAAGCCGTCCGCAAGAAATCGCTCGGTGAGCGATTTTATGCGGATGCGGACGACATGGTATCTAACTCAACCTAAGACTCACCGAGTACAATAACTCGGTAATAAGGCGTAAAAAAATATGTTTGTTTCAGGTTACCCGAACTACCTTTAAAAATGAACCGACCCTATAAACTTGTATTGAGTTCGTCAGATATTTATTTTTTTGTTTTATTTACTTTATTCCAATAGTTATATGTTTTTTGGATAAATAAGTGTTTTGTTTTGATAGCATCCACTTCAAAAAAAAGTGTTTAATGATATTTCCAACATATCGAATGTTCATTCAGCTTTAGAATCTTCAAGTCGACCAGTTACCAAAAACAAAATCCCTACCTACCCTATTTTTGGGGGGCATGTTGGGGGCCATGTAACCTGAAACAAACATATTTTGTACGCCTAACTGGTTACCTTTAAATGAGTCATGACTTACAATGTAGATATAATTGTTGGATGTTTTATATTGTTTAAAATCCACAATATGTAAATGTTTTCGCATACTAGCATATATTTGCAGGCGACTTAATTAAAACGGTTTAAAAGGTTCAAATTCAGAAACAGTAACTGTTTGGAAATAAGAACACTAAAATATTTGACGAGTATGCGGATTCATGGAAAAGCGCGTCCGTATAATATTTATGCGGATACGGATACGAATGCGGATACGGATGCTGATACGGACATAAGGAAAAGCGGCCTAATGGTAGAGTGCTCGTTTACTATTCAGAGGTAATGGTGCAAAAATCAGGATTTCATTCGTTTTTATTCCAAGGCCATATAAGAAAAATGCCGTTGCAGCTGTAATTGCTGCCCTATAACATAGTTTCCTTAATTTTTAATTTATTTTACTTTTGGGATATTATTCAATGTTTTGTTTGAACAATACAAAATACGAAAAAAAAACAAGTTTCGAACATTATGTAATGTATTTATTGTACAATACAATTAGAGGACAATAGAGGAAAACAAACTAGAAATGCGTGCCAATCATTATTGTTCTCGAAATCAACAAAATAAAATGTTAAGAACGAACACGGATTTGAACCCGCAACCACAGAATCCGTAAGCTACTGCCTTAACCTCTCGACCATTTAATTCTCTTTTTATTCATATTAGTCTTTCTCAAATAAGTGTTCTTCGTGTATGTGTTCATCAATCGATTCCCCACTTAAATATATTGATTAATATTTCTTCAAATTAAGATTGTTGTTTTAGATATTGTACAAAAGGTAGATTTTAAGATTTCATAAAAACAATAATTATTTATTAGACATATAACGGCCGCGTGGCCTATTGGGTAAGGCGTCTGACTTCGAATCAGAAGATTGCGAGTTCGAGTCTCGTCGTGGTCGGAATTTTTATGTGTGTAAAACAAAAAGACAGAATGAGACTCACAATTTATGATTAATTATTGAAACTTCGTAACTGAATTTTATAGATACAGGTAAGTATCGCATTTACAAGTGATCTGTATCAGCCAAGACCGAAGTCGCTAGGAAGCATCTGTTGCTATAAAGCGTGTTGTGTTGTTTGTGCCAACTTAATATAGCTTAAAGCACCTAAAGCGACAAATGCTTGCATGTAAAATAACGAGATGCATTGTGAAACTCTGCAACTGTTTCCCAAGCACATTTGTTAGTCGACAATAGTTTGTCTATTTGCCTATCACAGGCATAAAAAATAACGTTTTTTTTTTTACTGGACGTGTTTTATTTCAGTTCTTTACATATCACATATGTTTCATGTAACAGAACGTTGGGAAGAATATTAAATTATGTAAAATAATTTTAAACTGTCATTATTGTTTTCAAACTCTTTTGTTTTAGCAATCGTATACATTCGACACTGATGTTCAAGAAAGTAAAGTTTTCATGTGTGCAAATAATGTCGAGATTATGAAGCTTCTTTTGAACATCGCTTTTCAATAGGCACTTGCGTCTTCTATAGTTACAAGGACAGGAAAGTGGCAGACGACAGTGCGAACAGTATCTATGGCAACGTCTACACCTCAGCAGAGCGTTGCGTTGCTCGACTAAAATAGACAACGGATTTGTAAAGTAAAAGTAGATAAAAGCAGATAAAAACATATGAGGCATTTCGTGGGAAAACCGGGCTTAAGGTATATGCGTAAAGTGTAGTCCCGGATCAGTCTGTGCAATCCGCACAGGCTGATCCGGGACGGCACTTTCTGCCTACAGTGAATTTATGTTTAGAAGACACTTCATTGAAACAGAAAATACCATACAAGCGGACAGTGCCGTCCTGCTGATCCGGGACGACACTTTACGCAGACGCATTAAGGCTGGGTTTCTCACGACACACCACATAAAGTTTTATCAATATAAAAGTCAAACGCTTTCGTATTTATAACAACTTGCGATTTAATCCAGAAACTGGCTGTTGTACACGAATTATGGTAATAATGATGACGGTGTTCTTAATTATAATTATGACGATGATAATAATGATGGTGATGATTATGATGATGGTGATGGTTTAAATACACATCTATGGTTGCTGTATATATGTAACATTTTATATTAGTTCCACTTCTTACCGTACACAATCATAAACTGCCCTGATTTCAATATTAAGAGTATCTACCTGGACCACTACTTTCGGTCGATGACTCGTTCGTATGGGCAGCGACCGAGGCGGTGGTGTTGACACCACCTGAAAGAAGCATATCCAGTGAACTGTCAAAGGTATTACAGTTACGATTGTGTATAACACTACAAACAGTGCGAAACCTGTCAGACAGTCAGACATGTCTGCTAAAAAAGCTGGCTGTCTGACAAAAGTTATAACGCATCTCATACATATTGTATACTACTTTGACTTTTTTAAATAAATAATAAATTCAAAACTGAAACAATTAGCTGTTTACCATATAATTGCATTATCATTTTGTTCTACAGTGTATATCATGTTTTCATATATCAAGAGTATGTGAAATGCAGGTTAAAAATGATAGTGTGTGACATCAGATTTAGAGGTTTCGCATAGTTTGCACTGTGGAGTCTGACATAGGTCATATTTGAAAATAACTCCGCTGCTTTTAAAGAAATTAAATGGGAAACATAAGAGAAGCAATTAATATAGAGCAGATTTTCTTTTTTTATTTAATTTTAATACGATATACTAGTACGTGTTAATTATTAAATTATTTGAGAGAACAATTATAACTGACCTGATTGAGTCACTATACGCAATGAATCAACATTGCATTATGAATTTAAAATTTTGAATGTGCTTCCATATTTCGGTTAACCTGTATATGTATTGCCTTTGTTTTGAAGTGTGAATCAAAATGATTAAAGATGATAATTCGTACATGTATCGTTTTAAAAATATATAAAATGTTCTTCCTGTATTAATAGAATTATATCTCCACTCATTGTCGTCCCTCCCGTATATAACAATTCGGCCAACAGAATGGTGCACATCGAAGTCTACCTACCAGAAATTCGTCGTATTTCCGGTAGTGGCGCTGCAGCTACTTGTAATAGTAGTTTTACAAGTAGTAGTAGCAGTCGTAGTAGTAGTAGTAGTATGTAGTGCAGCAGCAGCAGTAGTAGAAGTAGTAGTTGTAGTTAAATTAGTTTTGCTGTTCATTTCTTCGTCTTCTTCATCTCCTTGCTTTTCTGCGTCTTATAAGATTGAGTACACAAGTCTTCAGTTTGTGTTAAATTTATTTCCTTTAATTATTTATAACGATTAAAAATTCGCTTTTTTATGTTTATAGTGTTGTGTTTACTATAAAAGAACTTAATACTATTAAACAACATTAAACAGCTATCATTCTTTGGGCCCGACAGAAAGTGCTTCTTCAATGCTCTTGCCCGAAGTTCGTTATTGAACAGTAAATTCATCATCAAAACTAACATCGATGACCTCTCATGTTATATATTTCTTTGAACTTAACGGGTAAGCAAAGTTTTATTTAGCAAACATACACCTGATGAGTAGATCCTTCTATAAAAGTATCTACTTACAGTAGACTAGATTATGTAGAACGAAATATTTAATCGGCACACAGTTTACCAAGCATACAAATGGCATTTTAATACATATTATACCATAGTTACACAAGTTCTTTAATTACGTATTCTACCATATTTAAGAGTTTTCTTTGCTTTGCTGTATTCAATAGTTGTGATATCACCGGTGGGCGGAGCCTAACCGTGCAATACGTAACGTGCGCATAAATTAAAACTAAATTTTAATATCCCGTATGCTCAATATATGGCATAAACTTGTAGCATACTTTTACTTCAGTATGTTAATCATTTAACCTCGCCCTGCGGGCTCGTTAAATAACTAATATATTACGGTAAAGGTATGCCACAACTATTACATATAACCTTTTCAACAAACAACTGTTCGTGTCCTGATGAGATAAGTTATTAACAGAACAGAACACAACACAATATATAATTTCGATAAATGAATAACACAAATTATTCTCGATGTATGTTTGAATTAAAGTTGGAATGAAACTACGGAATGAAAGTTGGGTATGTACATGCATCCTAAGCACTGTGACTTTCATTGTATTATTGTTCCAGCCCAATACACATGTACTACAATTATCAAACATTTCTTGTGCGAACACAACACTATGGTAAGTGGGATGTGATATGGCTGCCGCTCGACCCGGCGACCTACGGGGTTTGAATTTGAATTCTTCATCTCCTTCTGGGCATATTGCAGACACCACGATCAGTTAATGGTGTGTTGAATTGAAAAACTCGTGATTAAAAAAGTGTCACACCGATATTAACGTTAATTCTTTATATAACGTAAATATTCAAAGAAAAACAGAACATATAAACATATTTGTATATGCACTGCATATACTGATTATTCCATGTATCCAACCGTTTTGATAATATTGAAGCATTTATATTGAAGCCAAATTTTAAAAATATTATTAATGATAATAATACTTCTATTTATTTAATGCTAAATAGTGAAATATAGAGCAATATCAGTGAGATATATCCCTATATCACTCACAGTGATGGACTACTTTTTTTAAATTTATTTGATTTGAACAATATTTAATTGTAGGTGTTGTCACCATTTATCATACAGAATCACCTAAAAAGAAGAAAAGTTAAAATTAATCACACCAAATGTTAAGAATACCTCTCTGATATATTGAAGTGTCTCTCCTCTTATTTTCTCTTGGATTTTTGTCAGTCGCATTGAGCCAAGGAGACTAGAACAGACAATGCCTTGCGGGTACAAGTTTTACCCACAAGGCACTGGAGCTCGTCATCTTGGTCCAAATTTAATTTTAGCATCCAAAGTATTTATTTCATGCTTACACTTGCACTTGTTGTTTACTGTTGCTATGAACAGTAGTCTCCCTTTGTTTACATAATTGTATTGCCCGTTCTCAAATTCCAAAATATAACAAGAATCCAGTGTACCCTTAAGTAATAACTTGTGTTCATTAAGCACACCATTATATTGTTTTGTGTTTATCAAGTTTTTATATCCAGTAACCACTCTTAAGTATTTAAGTATCCAATGTGTGTTCTTGTAAGTAGTGTTCAGCGTTTATTTCTCCGCCATCTTGTTGTCTTTAAATTCTATACCGACATTTAATCCAATTGTGTTGATAAGTCCGAAAAATTAATATAGAAAACACTTTATACGTATAACTTTTCAATTTCAGAACACTCCTAACAGTACATCTTGTTGTTTTACATTTTAACGCGCATTTACGAGTTTAATCAGCTTAAATTGCTTGCGAAAACACATGTGCGTTTGAATGTCGTGACAGTTTTTGCTATTGTTTACATCATAACACCTATAAGAACGTTGACGAGTGACGTCACGCGCACCTGCTATGTTTAGACTCCGCCCACTGGGGTTGGCAAAAGGTGGTGGGCATAACATTGGTATATATAGAGAGTGTTGAAAAAACATTAGTTAATTTTCACAATAATTCAATGTTTTAAAACATGTTGGCTCATAATAATGTTATAAGAAGATATATTCCATTATGAATCGTTTCTTTTTATAATTATTGTTTACTAAAGATGCATTTAAAAATCTAAATTCATTGTGCCCAATATCCATGTATGCAACACTCATACAAGACAGTTGTTGTTCGTGACAAAAAAAAAATATCCATTTAAGTTAACTTGTTCCAGAATACAGGGCACTAAAGCAAATAAAGATGTAAAGCAATTATAATGGATCATGCCAAATAGGCTTTACGTAATACATTAATTAAATATTGAAACCTTACCAGAACCTACACAGGCCAGAAAAACCTTACCTGCTTATATATTTTAATCCACTTTCATAAAAATAAAATGGTATCTAATTTAATCTTAATTTGTATGTTTTCACCAGCTTGTGCATATTTCACACCCTACCCTTCGTTTAATAATTTAATCCGGCGTTTAATTGCCCCTTTATTTGAGCACAAACCCATTATCTCATTATGATCAGATACTGCCCATACAGTTACTAACTAACAACATGGTGTCAAGTTTGATTCTAAGTGCCCTAAAACCACAGGGGGCAGACGTACACATGTCTGGTCATTTAAAAAAATTTATTATACTTCCATGGTATTTAGCAGTCATTTTCATGGTAAATATAAACGCCCGAAAATACTGAATTCTTCCTCTTTTAAAAACGATGCTCAATAAATTTTGTAAATTGCTAAAAAATGTCCTGAGACGCAAGATTTTTAATCGATAAGCATAACATGTTTTATTGCAATAACATGGTGCAAATTTGCTATAAAACATTTTATTTTTAAAACGTATAAAAAACCACCATCTTATATCGCCAATGATTTCAAAAATGTATAACGTTATGAGCATCATTAAATAATTATAATATATAACCATAGGGATGTATTAAATAATACAACCTTGTTGCGCAAAATAAAGACAATGATTTAAAATTTAAGATATTTAGGAAGTTAAATGTACATTCCCGATATTTGCAAATTAAAGTACAGACGCCTTGAATTGTTAGTTCTTGTTTCGAGTTATAACGTATTATTCAACGACTACGTGTATGCAATTGCATTTAAACGTAAATAAATTTAGAAACACGGAATCCGCGTTGTCTAAGAATATACTGAGTAGCATAGTAGACTGTCATACAGTAAACACCCAGCCATGATAATGCCTCGAGTCAAACTTTTTTTGCGATTTAAGTTGCTTAACTAGATCTAATCCACGGCACATTTTGCCGTAATCCAAGATGGCACTGGAATGTTTATTACTAACCCCGATTACTACGCATTATGGAGAAAATAGTGCGGACGTAATATTGTAAATCTCGTGTTGAAAATCCCCTAAATAAAAATCAAACGTAAAGAATATTCAAATAGCATTTAAATAAAAAGAAAATTAGTTTGTTTTCGGTGTGATAACGCGTGATATCGTCACCGGAAAGGGAGACAATACACAAATTTTAAATGTCTCCTTTTCCGGTGACGATATCACGCGTAATCATACCAAAAACAAACACATATCCTATATATATATAAGTTTCGGCATAGATTAGCAGTTCTAATGTCCACAAAAGAAATTAAATGGTAACAAAACAATTTGAGCGGTTTTACAGGAAACGGAACATGGCAGCGGCAGACGAGAATGTGAGCAGTATCCATAACAACATGCTTCCCATAACGGCCGCGTTGTCCCCTGAAATGTCACAAGACTGTGGTAAGGAAAAAGAAATAACCGTAAACATTGCATAAACATTACAGTAAACTATAAAACAACCAAGCAGTATTCAAATGTTTAAAGATAAAAAGACTAGACTTCATTATTTATTTATCTGAAAGTAAAATAACGCTATAAACTGAATTGTGTTACATAAGTACAATGTATAACAATATTATAAAGCCTGTAAGCCAGTAGACATCGTTCACGAAGATAATTGTTGATGATTTTTGTTCGCGATGATGTTGATGAAATGTTAATGCTTAATGATGGTTATGATGATAATGATAACTATGATGATGATGATGATGATGATGATGATGATGATGCTGCTGCTGATGATGATGATGATGATGATGATGACGATGATGATGGGGATGATGATGATGACGGTGACGATGGTGATGATGATGATGATGATGATGATGACGACGATGAATACGATGATGATGATGCTGATGATGATGATGATAATGATTATGAAGGGCGGTGTTGTTGTTTGAAGTTAGATGCTTTAATTTTACCTGGAACAGTGGGATTCCCGCTCGTCGTAGACGCGGTAGTGCTTGCTTCTACGGAGAAACAGAATATGTTAATTGCAACGATTAAGGGATATTCTAACATGGATAAACTTTTATTGCTTTAAATTTGTATTCATGTATTGGAAATTGATGTGGAATAAACGTTAACTGTTAACGAGTTGTATGAATAAGCTCCCAGGGTAAACATGAAGACGTGTATGCTATTCTGATGTACATTTTTATCAAATGGCTCATTACCTGGGACGCTACTTCCGGTTCCCGCCGACAATGAGGTTGAGGAGGTTGTGGCGGCTGTTACTGCAGGCCCTGAAACAGTAAAACACGGTAACTTCCGGTCGGGGTACAGCGAGTCTTTGTTTGATGAAGGATGCGTTCATTTACATCAACACTAACTTTCCTCAAACGTCACAAAGCATCCTACCTGACCGCCTGCATTGAAGAATGTCACTAATTATACGCGATTTAAAGTTGCGCAGTTTCATTTTGACCTCAACTACATCGAAAACAATTTGACAGCGAAATTATCCGGTAATACTGTAGTAAATAATCATATTAACTGAACCATTTTTACGAAAAAGGTTGAAGTTTATACGAATGGTATCCACACCAACTAGCAGTAGTTAATACTAGAAATGACGTGTCTTAAGTTTTAACGTGATTAAACACACTATGAATTCGTAACAGTTATTATAAAGACTATATCGTTTGTCATAATCATGTAGTTTCATCTTATTCATGAACGTTAAATTGTTGACAACGATTTCTTTTTCAGGAAAAGCAATTTGAACTTCAACAACAACAACAACAACAACAATAATGATAATAATAATAATAATAATAATAATAATATAATAATAATAATAATAATAATAATAATAATAATAATAATAATAATAATAATAATAATAATAATATAATAATAACTATAATAATAATATAATAATTATTATTATAATATAATAATAATAATAATAATAATAATAATAAATAATAATAATAACTGACCTCATACATTACCGGTATATAATAAACAAGCGAAATAACACTACTGAAAAATACATTATATAATAAACAAGCGAAATAACACTACTGAAAAATACATTATATAATAAAGAAGCGAAATAACACTACTGAAAAATACATTATATAATAAACAAGCCAAATAGCACTACTGGAAAATACATTATATAATAAACAAGCGAAATAACACTACTGAAAAATACATTATATAATAAACAAGCGAAATAACACAACTGAAAAATACATTATATAATAAACAAGCGAAATAACTACTGAAAAATATATTATATAATAAACAAGCGAAATAGCAATACTGAAAAATACATTATATAACAAACAAGCGAAATAGCACTACTGAAAAATACATTATATAACAAACAAGCGAAATAACACTACTGAAAAATACATTATATAACAAACAAGCGAAATAGCACTACTGAAAAATACATTATATAACAAACAAGCGAAATAACATTACTGAAAAATACATTATACAATAAACAAGCGAAATAGCACTATTGAAAAATACATTACACAATAAACAAGCGAAATAACACTACTGAAAAATACATTACACAATAAACAAGCGAAATAACACTACTGAAAAACACATTATACAATAAACAAGCGAAATAACACTACTGAAAAATACATTATATAATAAACAAGCGAAATAACACTACTGAAAAATACATTATATAATAAACAAGCGAAATAGCACTTCTGAAAAATACTTTATATAATAAACAAGCGAAATAACACTACTGAAAAATACATTATATAATAAACAAGCGAAATAGCACTACTGAAAAATACATTATATAATAAACAAGCGAAATAACACTATTGAAAAATACATTATATAATAAACAAGCGAAATAACACTACTGAAAAATACATTATCTAATAAACAAGCGAAATAACACTACTGAAAAATACATTATATAATAAACAAGTGAAATAACACTACTGAAAAATACATTACATAATAAACAACGAAATAACACTACTGAAAAATACATTACATAATAAACAAGCGAAATAACACTACTGAAAAATACATTACATAATAAACAAGCGAAATAACACTACTGAAAAATACATTATTCAATAAACAAGCGAAATAACACTACTGAAAAAAACATTATATTATAAACAAGCGAAATAACACTACTGAAAAATACATTATACAATAAACAAGCGAAATAACACTACTGAAAAATACATTATATTATAAACAAGCGAAATAACACTACTGAAAAATACATTATACAATAAACAAGCGAAATAGCACTACTGTCAAATAAATATATTGGAAATAAATAGTTTTGTTTATTGAACATCATCAATTGCAATACGTAAAATTATAAACGTTTGTAGCGCTTTAAATCGGTATTCTGTAAAACAGTTGTATCACTTACATAGCGTTAACAATACACTACCAAGTTTATAAATCCAAATAGCCGAGTGGTAAGCGCATGTGATGATATTATATTTGCTTTAGATTATTCCGGTTTGTAAAAAATGCGAAAAATCTGTGGACAAGTCACTTTAATTAGCTGCTAAAGATTTCAGTTATTTGCATAGGTATAATGTACCTATCAATATTTTTCCCCCGGGGGTGGGGGGCGGGGGGGGGGGAGCGGCGGGCATATACGGGACTTTAGACTGAAAGCAATTTCCGACAGGCGGGACATTAACACGCCGAATGATTCCGGGTCCCGGGAAATAGACTTTGTTCGGATTTTAGATCCCGATAATATTGGCCCCCGGGCCATTGATACACCAATTAAGCATCCCCCATTTAGGGGATTTAGACGACATGCTTGGCTCTAGGGTGGGGAATTAGATCCCCCTAAATACAAATAGTCAAATTCCCTTGGGATTGCCCGCCGCTCCCCCTTCCCTGGAGGAAAATATTGATAGGTGCATAAAGATGATTTCCAAGGTACCGGAAGTGGCTGAAGACGTGTGTATCTTTTGCGGCGTTTTTGTTGAAGCTGATTGTGTGGTTACTGCTGCCGTTGTTGGTGACATTGTCGGCGTCGGCGTCTTCGTAGTTGCTGTTGTTGTCGTGGTAGGAGCAACTGAACGGCAAGCAATAAGCAAATTTAATTTAACTACTAAAAGTGGGTTCAAGTTTAGGAGATTACTATTGTACCACATCCCGTTCATGAATATAAAAGTGGTACGTTAATGGACACAATGTCCGCATTACGAGCGTGAGTTCGACCCCTACCCAGGGAGCGTTCAAATAATAGCAATGCAAGACACTGAGGACTGGTTCTACCCAAGAAATCGACTCGAGGGTTCTAGGGCGACATCTGAAATAAGCTTTCGGGCTTTCATGGGCCATCATAGGTTACAACCAGATCTTAAATCATAAACGAACAGATACATTGAAGTCTTCAAGATGGCAATTTCTTATGTTTTAGCTTAAGTTTTGGAATTGGAATGATATATAGAATGCAACTTGATCAAAACCGTTAACATATAACACATATTTGGTTTCAACCTGCTTTTTTTCAGTTCTATAAAATGGTTTGTGTTTTTTGAACCTTTGATACAAGGAAAGAGGTGGAGTGACGATACTCACCTAGTCACAGTTGACTGACTGCCAGCCGGGTGCGCACCCATTTGGACACGCTCCAGTGATTGTGTCGCAATCAGCGGCGTTTGAGCATTTCCGCAGGAGACGCAATCGTCGTCAAAAGTTCCATTTTTACACACTATAATTTTTGGTCACAAGAAAATAAGTCGTGGCCGCGAATAAAAAAAAGCAACAATAGTGACATTAAATATTGTATGGCACCTTAATTCACGGAACTTACTTTTCGTGAATATAGTTGGGATTAAAACTTACAGCACAAATATATTTAATGGAAGGCTGATGTGCACGACTATTTAAAGTAAACGATTAGTTAGTCAAGTGGTAAACTGGGCTTTATACTAAGCGTTGTTTGTTCCAATTTCGATCAGCAATATTTTTGTTTTTCGTTTTGAAACATGTTTTCAGGATTCTTATGAGTAAACTCTATAGTGTTTTCTGTTTATTGGAAACTAATTATTTTAAACATCTTTGTCACACTGAACCTTATAATTTAACTAATTGAATTAAATAACAATAAATATCAAGTGTAACCAGTACAATTCCAAATCGCTGGCAGAAAGACACAAGGCATCAGTGTGTTTTTACAAGGAAATCTTAGAAACTATCGATCATTTCCCAATTCAAATAGAATAAAGCGCATGTTTAAACCGCACTATCTACTTCGGGAACGAATACGCCCGACTCGTAGGGCACGCCATTGTTGTCATAGACATGCTCGACAAGATTTGTGCTGTTTACAACGGCTACTTCGAACCCCGACGTCTCTGCATGTCCTTTGGCTTTATTTAATGAAAATAGGAATTAATTGTCAAGACAAACCCGTACAAAGAAGTTTACCAATAACATACATAAACAAAATGTGAAAGGCCATTTATAACTGATCTGACTGATTCATTATACATCATGAATAACAAGTTTGAATGTCCTGCCATAGTTTGGTCACGACAGCTGTATTGTCCATGTTTTAAAACGAGAATCAATATGACTCTAGATAATTATGCACATTTATTGTAAAAACGTTGTTTTTGTATTTTAATCGCATTATATCTCCACTTACAGTCTTTCCTCCCGTATAAGTGACCGGGTCTCCGATGGTGGTGCTGCAGCTCTGCTGTGTTTCCGGTTGATTCTGTGATCTGTTGCCGTCCACGGCGAGACCGCTGGTCGAATTGAAGTTCACAGTATGAAGCTGACTGGTATTCCCCATCGGGGCGATATTGGTCGCTGAAATACAGGTGTACACACTATTACATGCATTACTGACAATGTAACTTTGATTGCAATCCAATTTACAACAGAAGAAAACGCAAGATTTTACCTTCTCCGTTAGCGAGTAACCAGCCAATGGAAAAACTAAAAATGTACAAAACCAACTGAAAATACTTCATGGTCGTCGTTCACAACACGTTGGAAAGATCCTCGATGCAACATATTTATTAGAGCCAATGTCTCTCTTTTTATACCTATTGCCCTGACGGCAAGTGAAATATGGTTTCCATTATGATTCAATATATTTAGACCACCACTCGTATGTGTAAGATGAAATCAAAGAGTTGTTGAAGTTCTGGCACTTGATAGGACAGATTTATATAAATATATTCATTTTTTTTTATTAACTTGCCGACATATTGGGTCTTGCCTATTATAAACTCCCATAGGTCGATTACAGGGACTTACCCAGTAATTGAAAAGTCAATTCCTAGACTAGCAACAATTGGGGATCTAAACCCAACCCTAAACCTAAACCTAGCCTTACCTAAGGAAACCCAAACCTAACCCTAGCCTTACCTGAGGAAACCCAAACCAAACCCAAGCCTTACCTAAGAAAACCCAAACCTTACCCTACCCTTACCTGAGGAAACCCAAACCTAACCCTAGCCTTACCTAAGGAAACCCAAACCTAACCATAGCCTTACCTAAGGAAACCCAAACGTAACCCTAACCTTACCTAAGGAAACCCAAACCTAACTCTAACCTTACCTAAGAAAACCCAAACTTAACCCTAGCCTTACCCGAGGAAGCACAAAAATAACCATAGCCTTACCTAAGAAAACCCAAACCTAACCCTAGCCTTACCTGAGGAAACCCAAACCTAACACTAGCCTTACCTAAGGAAAGCCAAACATAACCCTAGCCTTACCTAAGGAAACCCAAACTTAACCCCAGCCTTACCTAAGGAAACCCAAACGTAACCCTAACCTTACCTAAGGAAACCCAAACCTAACTCTAACCTTACCTAAGAAAACCCAAACTTAACCCTAGCCTTACCCGAGGAAGCACAAAAATAACCATAGCCTTACCTAAGAAAACCCAAACCTAACCCTAGCCTTACCTGAGGAAACCCAAACCTAACACTAGCCTTACCTAAGGAAAGCCAAACATAACCCTAGCCTTACCTAAGGAAACCCAAACTTAACCCCAGCCTTACCTAAGGAAACCCAAACCTAACCCTAGCCTTACCTGAGGAAACGCAAACCTAACCCTAGACTTACCTAAGGAAACCCAAACCTAACCCTAGCCTAACCTAAGGAAACCAAACCCTAAACCTAACCCTAGCCTTACCTAAGGAAACCCAAACATAACCCTAGCCTTACCCAAGGAATCCCAACCCTAAACCTAAACCTAGCCTTACCTGAGGGCACCCAAACCTAACCCTAGCCTTACCTAAGGAAACCCAAATCTAACCCTAGCCTTACCTAAGGAAACCCAAACCTAACCATAGCCTTACCTAAGGAAACCCAAACCTAACTCTAGCCTTACATGAGGTGAGGAAACCCAAACCTTATCCTAGCCTTACCTGAGGAAACCCAAACCTAACCCTAGTCTTACCTAAGGAGACCCAAACCTAACCCTAGCCTTACCTAAGGAAACCCAAACCTAACCCTAGCCTTACCTAAGGAAACCCAAACCTAACCCTAGACTTACCTAAGGAACCCAAACATAACTCTAGCCTTACCTAAGGAAACCCAAACCTAACCCTAGCCTTACCTAAGGAAACACAAACCTAACCCTAGCCTTACCTAAGGAAACCCAAACCTAACCCTAGCCTTACCTAAGGAAACCCAAACATAACCATAGCCTTACTTAAGGAAACCCAAACATAACCCTAGCCTTACCTGAAGAAACCCAAACCTAACCCTAGTCTTACCTAAGGAAACCCGACCCTAAACCTAATTTAACCCTAGCCTTACCTAAGGAAACCCAAACCTAACCCTAGCCTTACCTAAGGAAACCCAAACCTAACCCTAGCCTTGCCTGAGGAAACCAAAACCTAACCTAGCCTTACCTAAGGAAACCCAAGCCTAACCATAGCCTTACCTGAGGAAACCCAAACCTAAACCTAACCCTGGCCTTACCTAAGGAAACCCAAACCTAACACTAGCCTTACCTAAGGAAACCCAAACCTAACCTTAGCCTTACATGAGGTGAGGAAACCCAAACCTTACTATAGCCGTACCAAAGGAAACCCAAACTTAATCCTAGCCTTACCTAAGGAAACCCAAACATAACCCTAGCCTTACCTAAGGAAACCCAAACCTTACCCTAGCCTTACATAATGAAACCCAAACTTAACCCTAGCCTTACCTAAGGAAACCCAAACCTAACCCTAGCCTTACATGAGGTGAGGAAACCCAAACCTTACCATAGCCTTACCTGAGGAAACCCAAACCTAACCCTAGTCTTACCTAGGAAACCCAAACCTAATCCTAGCCTTACTTAAGGAAACCCAAACTTAACCATAGCCTTACCTAAGGAAACCCAAACATAACCATAGCCTTACCTAAGGAAACCCAAACCTAACCCTAGCCTTACCTAAGGAAACCCAAACCTAAAATCCTAGCCTTACCTAAGGAAACCCAAACCTAACACTAGCCTTACCTAAGGAAACCCAAACCTAACCTTAGCCTTACATGAACAGAGGAAACCCAAACCTTACCATAGCCTTACCTGAGGAAACCCAAACCTAACCCTAGTCTTACCTAGGAAACCCAAACCTAATCCTAGCCTTACTTAAGGAAACCCAAACTTAACCATAGCCTTACCTAAGGAAACCCAAACATAACCATAGCCTTACCTAAGGAAACCCAAACCTAACCCTAGCCTTACCTAAGGAAACCCAAACCTAAAATCCTAGCCTTACCTAAGGAAACCCAAACCTAACCCTAGCCTTACCTAAGGAAACCCAAAGCTTACCCTAGCCTTACCTGAAGAAACCCAAACCTAACCCTAGCCTTACCTAAGGAAACCCAAACTTAACCCTAGCCTTACCTAAGTAAACCCAAACCTAACCCTAGCCTTACCTGAGGAAACCCAACCCTAAACCTAACTCTAGCCTTACCTAAGGAAACCCAAAACTAACCCTACCCTTACCTAAGAAAACCCAAACCTAAACCTAACCCTAGCCTTACCTGAGGAAACCCAAACCTAACCCTAGCCTTACCTAAGGAAGCCAAAACCTAACCCTAGCCATACCTGAGAAAACCAAAACCCAAACCTAACCCTAGCCTTATCTGAGGAAACCCAACCCTAAACCTAACCATAGCCTTACCTAAGGAAACCCCAAACCTAACCCTAGCCTTACCTATGAAAACCCAAACCCAAACCTCACCCTAGCCTTACCTAAGGAAACCCAAACCTAACCCTAACCCTAGCCTTACCTAAGGAAACCCAAACCTAACCCTAGCCTTACCTAAGAAAACCCAAACCTAAACCTAATCCTAGCCTTACCTGAGGAAACCCAAACCTAACCCTAGCCTTACCTAAGGAAGCCAAAGCCTAACCCTAGCCATTCCTGAGAAAACCAAAACCCAAACCTAACCCTAGCCTTACCTGAGGAAACCCAACCCTAAACCTAACCATAGCCTATCTAAGGAAACCCCAAACCTAACCCTAGCCTTACCTATGAAAACCCAAACCCAAACCTCACCCTAGCCTTACCTAAGGAAACCCAAACCTAACCCTAGCCTTACCTAAGGAAGCCAAAACCTAACCCTAGCCTTACCTGAGGAAACCCAAACCTAACCCTAGCCTTACCCAAGGAAACCCAAACCTAACACTAGCCTTACCTAAGGAAACCCAACCCTAATCCTAACCCTAACCCTAGGGTCAGAAACGTGAAAAAAAACAACTTGTTGAGTCGCCAATTTTTATCCCAATACAACGGCAACTTTATATATATATAGTTTTAAAGATTGTAGTAAAATTAAAGACGATTAATCACGATAAATATACGAGCAGCCAAAATAACCACGCTTTTCTCGTGCATAATCTTGACACCAACGTTGATAAACGAGTGAGTGCGTAGCGTCATTCTGAGTTTGATTTATTTCCTTTAATATACCTTAACGATAAAAAAAATTCGCCCTTTGAAGTTCCTAGCCTTGTGCTTACTATAAAAGAACATGCTCTCAAACTTAAAAAAAAAATATCAAAAAGTCGCAATACTAATAAACAAGACTAAACACTAAACAGCTTTCATTCATTGGTCCCGACATTAAACAAAGTGCTACTTCAATTGTCTTGCCCGACGTTCGTGATTGAATACTAAATTCTCCTTCACAACTAACATCCATGACCTCTTATGTTATCAATTTCTTTGAACTTAACTGGAAGGCAAAAGTATTATTTAGCAAAAATACATACACCTATTGAGTAGATCCATCTATAAAATTACCTTAACTAACGGTAGACTAAATTATGCAGAAGGAAATCTTTTATCGGCGCACAGTTTTACAAGCATACAAATTACATTTTAATTAATATTATATCATGGCTACAAAACGTCATTGATTTTGTACCATATCCCTTTCAAAAAAGAAGTACACTACAAATACTGTTCACTTCCTGATTAGGAAAATTATTAACAGAACAGATCAAAACAGAACAGATAATGTCGGTAAATGAATAATGTTCGATGCATGTTTGAATGAAGTCAGCTATGGATTTTCTCATGCTCATGGAGAATCATGTTATTGGTCTACTCGTAATTACCCCAAAACGGAGGTCACATAGATAATAAGCACATATGGTGGAGTGCAGGATGCATAGAATTTGTAAAATACAGTTTAAATGATATGTTTTGATATCATTTTAAAGGTATATATGCAAGCAATAAGAAAACAAAACAGTTTTTGTGCACTTCTTTGTCTAGTGGTTCCCAGCTTCATAACTTTTGGCCCATGTATTCATGCGCAATATAGCAGCTTCCATGCCTGTAAAAACCTGTGGTTTTTTTTTTAAAGGTAAATATATTGAGTTACAATGTATAATTTTTTTTGACATGCTGTTGTTTCCAACGGTTATGAGCTCATCTTTCCAACAATGTATGGTGATATTGGAAAGTAGCTTGGTCATGGTGAAAATTGAGATCAAACATTGAATTTTTTATATGTAACATATGTACACAATGGCTGACATAATTGTCAAACAGAGTAAGGTGAAAGATAAATGTACGCAGTGACACATTAATGTGCCGTTGATGACGATCTTGTGCAAACATGTATTATATACATGTAACATTGACAAGTGTCGGTGACTGTGTCATGTCAAAGACATAGTTTCGTGATCAATTTAAATAAAAAAACAACAGATATAAAACCTCTGGGAACTGGTGTCAAATATGTGTCCAACACCTCACTTAAATACGCTGTACCTTGCATATAAAATATTGTAAAAATCAGCAATTTGGTGTGAATGCTGGTGGACGAAAAGTCTGTCGAATTTGAGTTTTGGAAACTAAGCTATTAATTGACAAAAATATGGGACTGTTAATATGAGTGGTTAACTTATAGCAACGTTATATTTTTACAACACAAATAGGTTTTAACTGCACAATATAATGGTCAAATCAAAAATTTACTCCCCCACCTACGCAGAAATCCTGGATCAGCCCCGAAGTCCCTATGTATTTTCCCTACAGCCATAATTACCTTATGGTTACAATATACTAATTCCAATCCTTATGAAATTTAATGTAAAGGCGACAACTTTAACCAAAAATAAATGCAACATTTTTCACATAGGGATCCTCATAACCATACCTTTTCTTAAAGAGCATTCTAAGCTGAACTAACTGATTTAAGCAATAAAAGGGTATGTCATTTAATATGTTAGAAAGACCTCGACATTAAACAAAGTTGACTGTTTTATCACCATCGTTTTACCGGCTACTTTCTAGTTGAATGTAAACCGCCTCAGCTTAAGGTTAGATACCAGTAAATCATGTGTATCCCTCCGTGGTCCATTCAAAAGTAGGGCCTATTACTATTACTATTATCCTATGCGTGTCAACAACATTTTGGTGCATTTCATTGGAGGCTAACCTGAAAGGTGAACTTTTGGGGTGTGTTTACTGTGGTATGGGGCTTTTGTCGAAATATGACTGCCGAAACCCTGTTTTCTACCGGTGCATTTTCTTAGAAGTAACGTTTTTATTGCAAATTTTGGAAGAGGACAGATTGATATTTAAATTGATACCAGGTTTGCACAATCTGAAATCAAGGAAATGCTAGAAAAATGCTTGGAAAGTTTGCCGTTTTAAAATGGGACCCTATGGGAATTGGATTTACTGGTTTCTAACCTTGTCGTCTGCCGTGTCGTCCGCACTCCCAAAAGACCGCCTCCATTGGAGAAGAGCAGGTTGATGATGAATATGAACAATATTTGTTTATTTGAGTGTTGTTAACGTTTAAACACCACTGTCTCCAAATATCAGGATATATGCTAGTCCATCGTGTTTTGGTGTCATGCTAGTCAATTAGTCTATCGATCATTAATGTTTTCGATCCTATTACAAGTACTACCAATTATGCATCTGTTTGTCGATACGTTTAAATACCCGGAAATTTTTGTTCACTGTTCAAGTCAAAATCAAGACATACTTAAGAAATAATTTTTGATTCGTTGTGTATCAGAACGACAAAGAGTTGTTTATTGGCCGATAAACAACGATAATGCAAAAATTATTTCGATTCTAACATAATTTGGCCTATATTTTTGCAATTGTTATTGGAACTACTTTTTAATATGATCCGCTCAGAATCGGGAATGCTTTTTGCATTGTTGACTTGGCAGTTAACAACGATAATTTAGTTCTTTGTCTATAGAAAAATTAGCGAGTATTATGTTAGAATAACAGATTGACATGGTTAACATACAATCATTAGAGCAGCTACTTACAGTGAATCAGGGTTTCGAACATATGCCCCGAATCCTGCTCCTCCGGATCACACCGACACTCTCCCGTACCCCATACCGTACCCCATCGATCACACCGACACTCACCCGTACCCCATACCGTACCCCATCGAAGCAATTCCGTACATTCCCGTACCGAGCACGGCGCATGAAAAGCTGCACACGACCAGAAATACGACGGTGGTAAGTTTGTTCATTTCCGAAAACAGAGTAAGAAATGGTATGAATGAATGAATGAGTCAGTAAATCGAAATCTGAAAGGGTTCTTCTTCAAAACAGCAAAAATCACGCCTGTTTTCTTAACTTTTAGTTATTTAAGATAATATGTGTCACGTGTCTGATTATGTGTATAGCATGTAAGTTATTACAATTACAATTTCTAAAAAAGTCAATTTATTAAAAAAATTACGTCAAACTAATGACACTATTATTTACTTGTATGTAACCGAAATATTCACCCGAGTGTCCTGGAATAAGACCACTAAATTAATGCGCTACATCGGTTAGTTTTGACTCGTTGCGAACGTGTTATTTATTGTTACCGATTCTTCTTCTGAATATTTTGACAACAAATTACTGCAATGTATTAATTAAACTGTAGTATGGAAAATCGAGAGCACGCATCGTATGACCTAGTTTTTACTCAGTAGGCTAAGAATCACTAACTCCTATCTACGACGCTTTGAACATCGGTCATTCTGCATGAATCGTTGTAGATTGACTTGTTTGGCATGTATATAATTCCGCGTGTATACAATAATTAGCTTAAAAATATTTGCTCGTTACTTACAACATAATTTTATTATGATTTCATACAATATTGAATAAGACGCCATATTATCAACTTTTAAGAATGGGAAATTGAACTTCATTCAAACAAATATTTCCTTTTTAGCAAACATGCTCTAATAATTCACATGCTTTTGGTGTCTTTTCTCGCCAACAGTCTTTCTAAGCTGTAAACGTTTTTATTCACGGTTGAGTTCGCTCAAAGACGCATTACCCTTTGAAATTATAAAAACAAACACAAACTGAAAGGTAATCAAATATAACTAAACTGTTATGGGTGAGTATATAATTAATTATGTTTAAGAATTAAGTCACCACCAATCACCATTCATCTTAAATATGTTTTACACCATTCTTATTGTAGTTTATAACAAGTGGCCGCGTGGCCTAATGGATAAGGCGTCTGACTTCGAATCAGAAGATTGCGAGTTCGAGTCTCGTCGTGGTCGATTTGTTTTTACAAAGATGTCAGCGAGATTTGGTACCAGAGCTCGGCTGGTAAATTCAACCTCCGCGCAGAGATTTAACTGTGTCCCAGTATAGATGGTTTAAATCCATGCCGGTACGAAGTTCCACGTGACCATAGGCAATACTTGGCGCGAAATAAATCGGGGACAAGCACATGATAAAAACGTGGACAACGTAAAATCCTTGCGTTGTTATGTTTACTTTTTTATTTCTTTAATTTGTGTTTTTCATTTTAACTCGGAATATATATACCTGGACCAATAATGCAACATGTATGTGTCATTTTTATAAAATATTATAATAATTATAAAATTAAAAGTTTGTAAACAATAAATCTTCAATCTCCTCATAATCGTCTCCCCTGAAAACTAGGGATGCAGCGGGTAGCAAATTTTTGTCGGGTCTGGTCAGGTATCTTGATTCGGGTCGGGTATTTGCGGGTTGGGTCAGGTATTTATATCAGTAAAAGTAAACATCAACTTTGCACCTCTAGAGGGCTGTTCAGATGAGTAAACATTGTTTCTACTTTGAAAAATAGACGATTAATAAAATCATTCTCGTTTGTGACATGTTCAGATACAGTTTTGGTGTCAGATTTGGTTACGCCTAGCGATTTTTAATCATTTTAATATATCTGCCCTTCTCATTGCACTCGTATTGCTTGACAAAGCGCATTGGGCAGGATCTATCAGCTTTACTGATATCCTTGTTATTAATTGTAAGTGTAATACTGCTAACATCTAAACTAGATCAGAATGATTAGCAGCAGAATTAGAGCTACAAATATGTTGTGATCGGACATTAGTTCTGTAATACTGTTAGAAAAAGGAACTATTAAGGTTGAACTGTACCTGTGACGTTTATAGTTATTTTTCACTGGACTTTTGTCATCAACATTGTTATTTGTTAACGAGAATTCTGGGCCGAATAGGACCCAATTCATCCAGCTCTAGAGTATATACATGTATTCTACCCCCAAATATAATTTTTTCCTATTAATGACTTCAACTCAATAATAAGGAAACCACCAAATTATTTGTATTACGGGATAGTTCAGTCTCAAGAAATAAACCTTGAAATAATCATTGTTTTCAAAAAATGTATTCTCGTTTCGATAAACATATTTGTTCAGTAAGTTATTTGCATAGGTTTTTTGCAAAGAGCTAACGGCAATAATTCAGCAGAAAATAATGCACGTGCTTCTTGTGTATGCATATATATGCGTTATAAAGGTATTGATTCGTTATTCGAGGCGTGAATTTGAAAGGGAAAATATATGGCGCAGGAAAAGGAAAGGATGAATACTGAATAACCACACTCCCAACCATCAACAGTTTCGTTCGCTGTAAAAAATTTGATAATTTCTTGACATTAACAATAAAGTTAACATTTACTTTGGTTTCGTCATATAAATAACAATGCTCTGAGTTTAATTTCAGTCCCGTTAAAAGCCAATGCACTCTGCCACACCTATTTCCTCAACTTGACGGTTGGAAACTCCTTCTTTTAAGACGTCCATACAGCTGTTCAGTGCGGTTCGTTCAGCGATGCACTCCAATATCCAAGAGCGTCAGCAGAATATTTGCTTTTATTTGTAAAAAAAAAACAAAAAAAAAACTATAAAATAGAAACACATATGCCTAATGGGTCTTGGTTTTATTAATTTGTTGAATATGGCTTTAGATTAAGAAAATTTTTAAGAAAGATGACGATGACTACAAAGGTTAAATTGCACTTTTATTTTAATACCCGACCCGACCCGAATTTTGCATTGACTAACCAAACTCGAGTTAATTTTTATGGAACCGAGAATGCGGGTATTTTCGGGTATTCGTTGCATCCCTACTGAAAACTTCCAAATCCGTAAGTTTTTAACTCCTGGTTGCAGTGGTAACTGAAAACTTCCAAATCCGTAACTCGTGGTTGCAGTGGTAACTGAAAAAAGTACCAATGAGGAAATAACCACTGCGAGGAGTTTGTGGTAAACTATGTACAAAGGCCGTTTGAGTGAAACTAATCTTGCACAAAAATTCCAATATGGCGTCCCAGCTCATGGTTAGAAACCAGTAAATCCAATTCCCATAGGGTCCCATTATAAAACGGCAAACTTTCCAAGCATTTTTCTAGCATTTCCTTTATTTCAGATTGTGCAAGCCTGGTATCAATTTAAAGATCAATCTGTCCTCTTCCAAAATGTACAATAAAAAAGATATGTCATTTTACTTCTAAGAAAATGCATCTCACTTGAATGCAGGCACCGGTAGAAAACAGGGTTTCAGCAGTCATATTTCGACAAAAGCCCCATACCACAGTAAACACACCCCAAAAGTTCACCTTTCAAGTTAGCCTCCAATGAAATGTACCAAAATATTGCAGACACGCATAGGATAATAGAAATAACCACAAAAGGCATGTCTGAGATACCTAATTGGCTTTTATGCCCGAAGAGAAGAGGAACTCTTAAGTAATAGGCACTACTTTCGAATGGACTACGGAGGGATACACAATGATTTACTGGTACCTAACCTTAAAGAAAACTCAACATTTTGCTATCATGAAAAAAACTCTTCTACATCATTATTAACCTACTTGTACCACAAATGCAAAATTTCAGGTCGATACGCTAAGTAGAACTGGGAACCCTATCGAAATTGGAATTTCTAGTATCTAACCGTATAGTACAGGCATTATTAGCACTTAGACGTTCATTCAGTTTTTGTTCCAGCCCAGTAGCTTTTTATTACCCCAAAACGGGTCAGTTAGATAATAAACACGTATAGTTCAGTGTATAATGAATATGATTTTAAAATACAGTTTAAATGATATGTTTTGGTATCAATTTAAAGGTCTATATGTAAGAATTAAGAAAAAAGCCTGTTTTTGCACTACTCTGTCTTAGTGGTTCCCAGCTTCATAACGTTTGTTTCATGTATTCATGCACACAATGCCTGCCAAAACCGGCGTGTTTATTCTAAGGTAAATATTTAGAGTTACAACGCATAGAGTTTTTTAAATGCAGTTTTTTTCTCAAAAGGTTATGACCTTATCTTTCCAACAATGTATGGTGATACATTGAAAAGTAGCTTGGTCATGGTGAAAATTGAGATCAAACATGGAATATTTTATATGTAACAATGGAAAAATTTAATTGCGCATGCGTAACCAGTACACCTAAACAATAGTTGAATATCTCTTTGCGAACACAGTAAGTGGGTTGTGATATGGCGGCCGTTCAAACATGCGACCTCCTGGGTGTAAATTTGAACTTGTTCTGGCAGACACTGTAATCAGCTTACAGCATTTTGTATTGAAATACTCGCGATAAATAACGTAAACATTCAAAGAGAAACAGAACACATAGACATATTTGTATATGAACTTAATAACACTGTTTATTCTATACATCCAACCGTTTTTGATAAAATTGAAGCATTTATGTTTTAGTTAAATATCAAAAATATTATTAATGAAAATAATACACCTATATAACAGAGTCTCAGCATATATATAGTTCTGACGGCCACAAAGGAAATAAAATTGAAACAAAATTATGTGCGCGGTTTTACAGGAAACGGAACATAGCTGTAGCAGACGAGAATGTGAGCAGTATCCATGACAACGTGCTTCCCATAACGGCCGCGTTGTTCCCTGAAATGTCACACGACTGTGGTAAGGACAAAGAAATCACAGTAAACATTATATTAGCAGTACACTACATTATAAAATTAAATTATCAAATAACCAGGCAGCATTCAAGTTTTTAAAGATAAAAGACATGACTATATTAATTGTTTCAATCTGAAAGGAAAATAAGAATATAAACATAATAAACATAAAATGTCAATAATAAATAGATTTACAATGCATAAAAATGCATGAAAAGCTACTAGACATGGTTCACGAAGATAATTGTTGACCAGTTTTTATTCCAATGATGTTGATAAACGTTGACGGTTGATGATTGTTGTTGATGATGATAATGATGATGATGATGACGACGATGATAATGATGATAATGATGATGATGATGAGGATGTTGACGGTGACGATGACGATGATTATGATAATAATTATGATGATGATGATGATGATTATGATGATGATGATGATGACGAAAACTATTATGATGATGATGATGATGACAATTATGACGATGATTATGATGATTATGATGTTGACGGTGATGCTAATGATGATGATAATGACGATGACGACGACGACGATGATGATGATGATGATGACAATGACGATGATGACGATGACGACGACGATGATAATGATGATAATGAGGATGATGATTATTATGATGATTATGATGTTGACGGTGATGCTAATGATGATGATATGACGACGACGACGACGATGATGAACGACGATGATGATGATGATGATGATGATGATGATGATGATGATGATGATGATGATGATGATGATGATGATGATTTGATGATGTAGGGCGGTGTTTTTATTTGAAGTAAAATGCTTCTTTAAATTACCTGGAACAATGGAATTGCTGCTCGACGTAGACTCGGTTGTGCTTTCTGCTACAGAGAAACAGACAGCCTTAATGTCAATTATAAAATAATTAATTAATATTTATGGACTTTATTGCTTTAAATTAAGGAACCTGTTTATATATTGGAAAATTGACAATTGAAAAAATCTTTATATGTTCCAAAAAGACATTATACATTGTATACAAACAAGCAAACTAACACTCATTACTAAGACAACTGTAGGAAATATCGTTTCGTTAATGGATAATCATCAATCGAAATGGATATAATGATATTTTGCGTTTGTGTCGCTTTTCATCGGTATTTTGGAGAACATGTGTATCGCTTAGATAGCGTTAAAAATACACAACCAAATGTATAAGAACATTGATCTCAAAAGTCCCGGGTTCGAGTCCCGGCGAAAGCAAATGCCATATTTATTTAAGATTATTCCAGATGCTGTAGTGTTTTCAGTTAAGACATTTAATGACATTTTACAAAAATATGAAAAATATGTGATACTTTAATACTCATGTATTGGATATTGACAGGGAATCAATTTTAACTGTTCACAAGTTGTATAAATTAACTCAAAATGTAAACATGAAGACGTGTACGCTATACGAATGTAGATTATTATCAAATGGCTGATTACCAGGGACGCTACTTCCGGTCCCTGCCGGCGCTGAGATTGAGGAGGTTGTTGCGGCTGTTACCGCAGGCCCTGAAATAGGTTAAACGTTCATTTCCGGTCGGGATACAGCGAGTATTTGTTTGATGAAGGATGCGTGCATCTACATAGCGACTTTGACTTTCTTGCCCTTTTAATACCTGTCAACCTGCATCAAAGAATGTCGCTTATTATTTGCGATGTTATTGTTTGTATTATGACCGCGAATATTGAAATACCAATTTGAATCGAAAATTACCGCTGATGTTCACATCATTTCAAATAAACTATTTTTACGAAAAATGTTGCAGGTATAACAAACAACGAATGATTTTTTCACCTACTAGCAATACTTAGAAACGCCGTTTCTGTTAACGAGCGTATACAAACATAATGCACCTAATCAATATTTTCCTCCGGGGGGGGGGGGGGGGCGGAGCGGCTACATATAGCTTAATTGGCTACTGAAGAGAGAGACTGAGCCACTGGGCCAACTCTGTTTACCAGGTACCTGAAGTGGCTGAAGACGTGTGTATCGTTGATGGCGTTGTTATTGAAGCTGATTGTGTGGTTACTGCTGCCGTTGTTGGTGGCATTGTCGGCGTCGTAGTAGTAGTAGTAGTAGTTGTTGTTGTTGTTGTTGTTGTGGTAGGAGCAACTGGAAAGTAAGCGATAAGCAAATTTCATTTGACTACTTTAAGTGAGTTGAGGTTTAGGAGCTGACGAATGTAACATACCCACTCCATCAATATCGCAGTGGTACGTAAATGGATACAGTGTCCGCATTAAGAATGTGAGTTCGACGCCTACCCAGGGGGCGTTCAAATGATAGCAATGAGAGACACCGAGGACTGGTTCTACCCAAGAAAGGGACTCGAAGGGTCTAGGGCGACATCTGATATAAGCTTTCTTATGTTTGAGCTTAAGTTTTGAAATTGGGATGATATAAAAAAAAAATGCAACTCAGAAACCGTTAACATATAACACATATTTGATTTCAACCTGTTTTCTTTCAGTTCTATAAAATGGTTTGTGTTTTTGAACCTTTGACACAATGAAAACGGTGCAGTGACGATACTCACCTACGTCACAGTTGACTGACTGCCAGCCGGGTGCGCACCCACCGGGACACGCTCCAGTGATTTTGTCGCAAGCAGCGCCATCTAGACAGTTGCCGCAGGGGACGCAATCGATGCCATACTGCCCGTCGAGACACACTGTAAAAAGACAGGCGTGAATACATGTATTTAAGAAATTATTTTCGATTTAGAGTTGTTTATCGGCTAATAAACAACGATTTGTCTAGGTTAGTTAGTAATACACTTGCACCGGAACGACAAATCCTCGAATCCTCAAAATTATAAATATTGTAGCTTTATCGTACAACATATTCTGCAATTTCAATGCCAACTAGATTTTACAGTTTTGGAACTTTTTTTCGGGTTAATTGAACATTTATTTTAAAAAAGTGTCCACATAGAAAACTATAATTATAATCGATCACCTAACTTGTGTTTTCATATGTTACCTTAGTGTTCATTTGCATTACATTGGTTTAAGCATGTTTTTATTTTGCAAATCAACTGTTCAATAACGGCTTATTGAATACCGGTATATAACTCTGTTCCTATCTGATTTGTATGAAGTATAATACTGGATACCAACGTACATTGCTTACCTGCGAATACCTCGACCTCACAGAGTGTCAGGATGTTGAAATCAGGCCGGGTGATGACGACCGCGGATAAAGATTTGGCCCCGAGGGTCACGGTGAATACACCCGACCCGTAGGGCACGCCTTTGTTGTCATAAATACGTTCTGTTTGTCCCGTGCTGTTTGCAACAGCTACTTTGAACTCTGACGACTGTTCTGACCCCTGCACTGTTGGTACACGTAATTTTAATAATTGAACATGAAGATAATCGCGAAACTTGTGACAATTCTATTTGATTCATAAAGATTATTCGAGAAATGTCATGGTAAAACCGGACTTAATGCACGTGCGTAAAGTGTCGTCCCGGATCAGCCTGTGCAGTCCGCACAGGCTGATCCAAGACGACACTTTCCGCCTTTATGGTATTTTCTAGTTTAAAGAAGTCGCTCTTCTTAACACAAATCCACTGTAGGCAGAAAGTGCTGTCCTGGGCCCGCACAGGCTGATCCGGGACGACACTTTACGCACGTGCATTAAGCCCAGTTTTCCCACGACACACCTCATTTTTTATGATTGTACATGGCAGGGTTGGCGTTTCTATGTAGTCGCTGAGACATATTTTATTAGTATATTTGCCAGCTGCGTAAATTCTTTAAATGCGTGTTCCTTTAATGTGTTATATGCACACAGTTTATTTTTTATATATTAGGTAAACAGTGATGTAAATGATGCCCGCCTTGTGATTTGGAGATTTTGCGTTCGATCCCTACTTGTAGAGTTCAAAATGATCTCTCTCAACAGACACAAACTACTGGTTCTTTCTAGGAAACGGACTCGAAAGTTTCCCAATAAGCATCTGGCTTTCGACACAATCGAGCTACAATAAATCGTTTTACACTAAACACCATAATTATGGTATCAGTAATTACCATGACAATTTGTGACCCCGCATATTATATCTATTCACTCACAGTCATTCCTTCCGTATATGACAATACGGCTCACAGACAGCAAACCCACGAAATCGACCCTCCAGTAGTTGTCGCTGGTGCCGCGAGTGGCGCTGCAGCACCGCTGCGTTTCCGGTTGATCCTGGGACTTGCAGCCGTCCACGGCGAGATTGCTGGCCCAGATGAAGCCAGCGAAGTTCAGATCCAGTAACTGACTGGTGGTTCCCGTGGGGGCGATGTTGTTCGCTATAATAGACAGCCGTTCTCGTCGTTTGAGACTCGAAATGTTTCGAATCATTTAAAGAATCATGTTGCTTAAAACAAGACTTTTGTTTAAGAAATAATTTTCGATTTGGAGGTGTTTATCTGTAAAAACAACAACAACGATTTTGAGTTCTGATGCGTAGGAATTAAACCAATATAAGCGCATCTATGGTGGCATAGAACTGTCATACGATAACATCTTAAGGTTCGCGAAAACATTCGTGTTAACTAAATAACGTTCGCGAACAGATTCGTGTTAACACTTATTTATCATGATATTTATCGGGATATTAATATAGCGTTTAAGAATATTTTTTGCAATATATTTTATTATTATGCTAAAAGTGTCCGAAACTAACATTAGATACATTTTCTTGGGATTGCGAGGTCTTCAGAATTATCTAACTAACACGAATATTATCATAATAATTATCTTACAACGCGAATCTTAACTAGATGATATTTGTGTTACACTTAATTTGTGCGCGAGGTCTTCTGCATTATCTTACTTACACGAACATTATTATGATAATTATCTGACAACGCGAATCTTAATTAGATAATATTCGTGTTACCACTTAATTTGTCTGTGAGGTCTTCCGCATTAGCTAAATAACACAAGTATTATTATGATAATTATCTTACAATGCGAATCTTAACTAGATAATATTCGTAATACCACTTAATTCGGCGCGAGGTCTTCCGCATTATCTTACTAACACGAATATTATCATAAAAATTATCTGACAACGCGAATCTTAACTAGATAATTTTCGTGTTACCACCTAATTTTGGCGCGAGGTCTTCATTATCTTACTTACACGAATAGTATCATGATAATTATCTGACAACGAGAATCCTAACTAGATAATATTCGTGTTACCATTTAATTTGTGCGCGAGGTCTTCCGCAGTATTTTACTAACACGAATATTATCATGATCATTATCTGATAACGCGAATCTTAACTAGATAATATTTGTGTTACCACTTTATTAGTGTGCGAGGTCTTCTGCACTATCTTACTAACGCGAACAGTATCATGATAATTATCTAATAACGCAAATCTTAACACGTTAATATTTGCGATACCATTTAATTTTCGTGTATCGCAAACTTATTCGCAAACCAATTCGTGTTGCCAGTTATCTTACACGAATATTATCATGATAATTATCTTACAACGCTAATTTCAACTATTTTATATTTGTGATACCACATAAGTTTTCATTAACTGAAATTCTGATTTCAGTTCTGGGAAGTTTCAGACCTGTTTTTCATTAAGCAAATAAATATCTTAAGTCGAAAAAAAATCGCAAACGCTATTACGATATTAGATAAATAACACGAAACTTAAGTGGTAACACGAAAATGTTCGCGAACCTTAAGTAGATATCGAAAGGCAGTTCTATGCCAACATACGCATCAGAACGAAAAAAAATCGTAGTTTATTTACAAAACTACGATAAGCGAAAATTATTTTAGATTCTTACATGGCCTGACAACATATTTTGCAGTTACAATGCGAACTATGTTTTACAGTTTCGGAACTACGTTGTCGACTTGTTTTTTTTTTTTTTTTGGCAATTTAACAACGGACATTTTTCTTCTTTGTCTATAGAAAACTCTGCGTCTGTCATGTTAGATTAATTAGCAAATGCGTCGTACAAAGTCCGGAAAAAATGGCCAGTACATGTATACAGACTGCAATCAGACACCTTGATCAATAAGAATTGATGGGGTTTCGTGTTTATTTATTTTTGTAGTGGCTTGCAGTTATTTTGTGTTTATTTCTGTGTATACTGAGCTAGATTTTAATGCATTTATTATATACGGTATATTATTTGTAATTATAAAATGAAAGGTTCTTCAACGAAAAAAAAAATATTAATTTCATTTACATTTCAATTTCTTATCTTAGATATGATTGCTATCGTTGTTGCTGCTGTTGGAGTTGTAACTGACGCTGTTAATCCTGATGTTGTAAAATGAGTAATTAGACTGCTTCAAAATGTACGTGTACGTGTTAAAGGGCCCTGTTCACAGATTGACGAATTGACCATTTTTCAACTTTTTGTTACAAATTCCAAAAATAAAAGAAACGTGTATACAAGAGAACAAATTAGCACTACGGACCAAGAAAAATACTGTAAAAACCGTTTCGTTTTTTAGTAATCATCAGTTGAAATTGATAAAATTATAAAGCGTTTGTAACGCTAAACGATGGAATAAATTAGAGTGTCACTGAAGGCGATAGCCTTTTAATACGCAGGACCCGGGTTCGAACCCAGGTGGGGCCAATTATTTTATTTTATTTTTTCTTCTAAATACTTTTCTTGTTAATATACTTGAGTTTTTAGTTGCGATGCTTAAATTTGTCAAGTTAATACATTTAATGGCATACTTCAAAAATGCGAAATTCTGTGAACAAGTACCTTTTAATAGGTTGATTTAATGAAACAAGTTGCACTCGGTTAGCAATTGTTACTGTATTACTATCGCAAAATAAACATGAAATATTACCTTGCCCATTTACCAATATGCCGCAAAGGCCAAATCCGGAAATGTGCAAAAATAAGTGAAAATATAACATGACCGGTTTTATTTAATAGTCCAAAAGATTAAAAACTAGCATAACACCTGACGTTCATCAGAACTTTATACGAACGCGGCTCAATTCATAGGGTTCGCAAAGATGAAAGCTAAAATATGATTTGGCCTATCATAAATGTAATAAATCTTTGGCCAGTTTGTTGGCATATGAGTGTAACAACAAGTATTTGCTGCTATGGCACTTGACAATCCGGGCTGATTTGTTCAAATTCACGGCCCTCAGTTGTGAACGCAGTATTTGACAGAATGTTGACAAAGCAATAACTTAAAGATAAATGTAAATCATAACAGTTTTATGACGGACAATAACATTAGTATTTTAATGGAACTGTAAATAAATTCGTGCATATTCGCAAATATGTGCGTATAGGTACTGTATGACGGGAAATCACCATGTATTATTAAGACATTTAGTAGTAATTAATGTATTGTTCTGTTCCTGGTGCTGTTCTTTATAGTAATAATACAGCAGTGTTAGTGGAAGTAGTAGTGTAGTAGTGGAAGTAGTAGTAGTAGTAGTAGTAGTAGTAGTAGTAATTGTAGTATAGTAGCAGCAGCAGTAGTAGTAGTAGTAGTAGTAGTAGTAGTAGTAGGAGTAGTAGTAGTAGTAGTAGTAGTAGTAGTAGTAGTAGGAGTAGGGGTAGTAGCAGCAGCAGCAGAAGTAGTAGAAAAACAGTTAATTGACAACATGTTCTGAGGTTGTTGTTGTTTATTGAAGCAACACAGCACTAATACTAATATGATTGCAGTAATACCATCAACATTAACATCAACATCAACACAACATCAATCAACATCAACATTAACATCAGCATCAACATTAACATCAACAATAACATCAGTCATCATATGGTGTCACTTGTAAATGTTCAGTAAATGCTAGTACCATCTGCGCTCGTGTTGTGGAAATTAACATCAGCCATCATATGGTGTCATTAGTAAATGTTCAGTAAATGCAGAACTCCATTTAATATCAATTTTAATCTACTATACGAGTGAATGTTGGTCTTGAAGAAAACTGAAGACAAAAAAAAACAACAAGAATGTAACCTTTTCCATGGTTACATATGACATGAGCAAGATTTTCATTGTTTCTAGAAGAATTAGAATATGTCTTCAGTTCTCAAACATTTGTTAATGACGCTGACTTATAATTTACTTAGAATTACTATTTAAGTGTTCGACAGTCTCTGTTTCAAACTTCCTTGTCCAGTGTTAGTGAAGAACAGGCTGTGGCAAGTAATGCTCACGAAAATTACATTAAACAATGGCCTCTTTGTGTTGCCCGATAAATACCTGAAGTGTTTACACTCCCGATATCCTTAACACCACAAGATAATTAAACAATAAATCTATCATCGACCATCGCAGTTCGTACAATTCCGTGTTACGATGTTCTTCAACAATAAATCTATCATCGACCGTCGCAGTTCGTACAATTCCGTGTTACGATGTTCTTCAACAATAAATATATCATCGACCATCGCAGTTCGTACAATTCTGTGTTACGATGTTCTTCAACAATAAATCTATCATCGACCATCGCAGTTCGTACAATTCCGTGTTACGATGTTCTTCAACAATAAATCTATCATCGACCATCGCAGTTCGTACAATTCCGTGTTACGATGTTCTTCAACAATAAATCTATCATCGACCATCGCAGTTCGTACAATTCCGTGTTACGATGTTCTTCAAACAGGCTTTGAACTCGCTAAGATGACTATATCAACATTTTATACCAATGCGCCTTTCATGATGACTAACGTTATATATAGACGTGAACGTTATATTTACAACTTCACAAATCACACAAAGTAATTCACAAATTATCAAAAGAAGCGGTTACTCACGTTTTAAATATAGAAAGATTGCATAATTTGGCACCGAGTGGTTGAATCACTGGTTACAGCCATCTGTCCTAGATGTCTGCATCGGAAAGAACTAAATTCTGTCACTATTTATTGAGTATATTTCCAAACTAAATATATGTAATTAAGTATCATAAATTTGTACTAATGTGCAAACTGCAAGTTCGACTATTCGCATTAACGCATAATTATTAAGGAATATTAGCAACTGATAAGATTAAGTGATGTACCCTTGTATATTATACATTAGATTGAATACTAAAACGAATTGTTTGGGTCGTGTTTTAAGTTTCTCCGACATATATGCAATGTAATTCAGTGGCAAGTGCATATGCCAACAATGTGTTTGAGATTAATTATTATGAGATCTTAAAAGCCGATGTGTGGTCGCTTAAACAAATTACATAGCTTATCAAGGACTTGTACAAATAACAAACAAGTATCAGTTTATCATTTTTATTCAACATAAGCCTAAAATAATGGCTAAATAATAGCAACTGAAATTAAATAAAAGCAAATACATTAAACATAAAATGGCAAATGTCATTACATGAAACAGCACAAGGCGACACAGTGGGTAATCACATGCCCTAACAACAAATGTGTAAACACCTACACACAACTGCAACGCCAGCCTTCAGCACCACCCGTAAGGCACGTGCAATCCGTAGAATCGGACAGCAACTTTAATAGCGCCATTTCGCAAAAACAGTAAACGCCGTGATTTCGGACAATTTTCAACATATGCTCATTGTTCCTCCATCTATAGGCCGTTAAAATGTTTATGAGAATCGTACTAAACATTGACACGTCGGTACAGGCAGATCAGGGTATATCAAAGTATACTTAAGAAATAATGTTGAATTTATAGTTGTTTCTGGCCAATAAACAACGCCTTGGAGTTGTGATGCGTAGTCATTACACTACGAGGGCCACGCATCAGAACAACAAATAGTTGTTTATTGGCCGATAAACAACGATAATGCGAAAATTATTTTGACTCTTACATTATTTGACAACAATTTTTGGAATTGTAATGAGAACTACATTTTACTTTACTTCGCCTCAGAATTGGGACTACTTTTTTGCGTTGTATACTAGTATTGGGTAGTTTAACAAAGATAATTTTGTTATTTGTCTATAGAAAAATTGGCGAGTATCATGTTAAAATAATCGACAACAGGCAAAAGGCACGTAAAAACACGCATATTTTCAGTATATGTAGAATCCCTTCATCATTAAACAAGGATATCAGTAAAACTGATAGATGCTCCCCAATGCGCTTTGTCAAGCAATATAAATGCATTGAGAAGGGCAAAGATATTAAAATGACTAAAATCAATAGAAATATGTACTATATTTTAGAAATGTTCAAAGTGCCATAGCTATAAGAAAAATCATTGAAGTGGAACATCGTGCTATTATGCACATCTCCTCTTGGCAATGAAGCTTCCCATGAAATTTCATTGAAATCTGACCAGTAGTTGCTGAGAAATAGCCCTGACAAGAATTTTGCACTATATACTATGTCAGAAATTTTCGAAGTCCTTTAACTCCAAGAAAAATCATTGAAGCGGAACATCCTGCTTATATGCAATGATGTTTCCCATAAAAGTTATTGAAATCGGGCCCAGTAGTTGCTGAAAAATAGCCCGGACAAGAATTTATGCAGAATATACTAATTTCAGAAATGTTCAAAGTCCCATAACTATGAGACAAATAATTGAAGCGAAATGTTGTGGTAGTATGCACACCTCCTCTTAGTAATGAAGCTTCCCATAAAGCTTTGTTGAATTCCAGCAAGTAGTTGCAGAGAAATAGCACGGATAACAAAGTCAAGAATTGTGCACTATATACTGATTTCAGAAAATTTCAAAGTCCCATAACTCTGAGAAAAATCATTGATGCGGAACGTCTTTGTAGTATGCACAACTCTTGGTTATGAAACTTTCCATACAGTGTTGTTGAATTCCAGTAAGTAGTTGCTGAGAAATAGCCCAGACAAGAACGTGAAGAATTGTGCACTATATACTGATTTCAGAAATCTTCAAAGTCCCATAACACTAGGAACAAGAGGGCCATGGTGGCCCAAAGTGCTCACCTGAGAACTGGTACAGATGAAGACCATACTGTTGTGGCAGGTTTAAAAATAAAGGAATCTGAACAATATGCAGAGGGGGATAGGATCAATTTTGATTTAAAACATCGGTTAGTGCAATGGGCTTACTACAGATTTGGGTAGTGGACGTTCGTTTTTTTGCTAATGGTTCTCAAATCATTTTTCTCGATATTCTTAAATGATTTAGTCATTGACAATTCTGGAAAATGCAGAAACAGTCGATTTTGATGTCTTTTCGCAAACAGTTTTGGAGAACTAGTTACAATGCGATAATTGTGATGGCTGTGCTTTAAACTAAAGTTTTGCTTTTCTTTGATAATTTTCTGTTCAATGATGATAAATGAAGTTAATGCAGGCTCTGAAGACATCAATGTTGCATGTACAAATAACTGCATGCAAGTCTTGCAACTGTTGGAAATCAAATTTTATCAATCAATTTTTATGGTCATGTGCAAACTGTGTAAGTTTGGTCAACATTGAATCAAAAATCGTGTGTGCAAGCCAATAATTGATAACTTGTTGATGTTTTTTTCCAAACACAAGGGGCAATAACTCCTTTTTTCCGGCGCGATCATGTTTATATTTGACTTCACCTGTAATCTTACGTTCATAGACAAACTGTGCACGATTGGTGAAGATGAAAAATGAAGTCTCTATCCGGCATAATGTCCATTTTTGCATATTTTATCACAAACAAAGGGCAATAACTCTGGTGTTTCTGGTCCGATCTTGCTTAAATTCGACTTCACCTTTTATCTTACGGTCATAGACAAACTGTGCAAACTTAGTGAAGACTGAGTGAAAAATGAAGACTCTATCCAGAATAATGTCCTTTCTGCATATTTTTTCACAAAGGGCAATAACTCTGGTGTTTTTGGTCTGATCTTGCTTATATTCAACTTCAACTGTAATCTCATGATAATAGACAAACTGTGCAATATTGGTGAAGATTGGATGAAAAATGAAGTCTCTATATTGAATAATGTCCATTTTGTATATTGTTTTAATAAACAAAGGGCAATAACTCTGGTGTTTGAAAAACGATATGGCCCATTTTTGGCGCCCGCTGAGATCTGATGGTCATACACAAACTGTGACAGTTTGGTTAAGATTGGATGGAAAATAGTCTATACGTTGTAAAAGGGCATTTTTGCACTTTTTTGCATGAAAGAGGCAATAACTCTGGTGTTACTGGTGTGATCTGACCCAATAACAATCCTATCCGAGATTTTATGGTCATACACAAACTGTGCAAGTTAGGTCAAGATTGAATAAAAATGTAGTATTTATCACGATAACTGTCCAAATTGTTGACGGCATATGGACGATGGACGCCGGACAATGGACGACGACAATAGCTCACCGAGCACTTCTTGCTCAGGTGAGCTAAAAATCATTGAAGCGGAACATCCTGGTAGTATGCACAGCTCTTGGTAATGAAGCTGCCCATAAAGTTTCGTTGAATTCCAGCTAGTAGTTGTGGCGGATCCGTGGTCTAGTGGTAACGCACTGGCTTCACATCTCAGGGGTCGCAGGTTCGAGCCCCCGCTACAACCTAACCTACTAACTCGTCTTTCGCATGCGACGTTAAACCGAGGTGCAGTGTACTAGGTGCTTCACACCGGGCACTAAAAGACCCAGGGTCGCCTCTGGAACGGGGCGTCTCCTGTATCTTGTACTATCCCCCGTAACCAACTAACAAGTCTTCTGGGAGCGATGGCCATATGGGAGAGAATCCCGGTGCACTCGATAAAAATTCACTCGCTCGCTCGCTTGTAGCTGAGAAATAGCGCGGACAAGAAAGTCAAGAACTGTGCACTATATACTGATTTCAGAAATCTTCAAAGTCCCATAACTCTGAGAAAAATCATTAAAGCGGAATGTGTTGGTAATATGCACACCTCCTCTTGGTAATGAAGATTACCATAATGTTTTGTTTTTTATTCTGCCCAAAAGTTGCTGAGAAATACTCCGGACAAGAAAGTCAAAAATTGCGCACTATATACTTATTTCAGAAATATTCAAAGTCCCATAACTGCTAGAGAAAAAAAATAACTGAAGCGGAATGTCCTGGTAAAATGCACACCTCCTCTTGGTAATGAAGCTTCCCATGAAGTTTCGTTGAATTCCGGCCAGTAGTTTCTGAGAAATACTCCAGACAAGAAAATGTGTCGGAAGGACGGAAGGACAAAGCGGCGACTATATTCTCTACCGAAATTTTACGAGTACATGTTGGTCGTAAAGAAAAATGAAGACAAATAAAACAAGCATGTAACCTTTGCAATATGCTTAGCTGAGTGACCACAAACCTGATTAAGAAGAGCATAAAAACCACTGTTAACTTCAACTAGTGATGAATCTTTGTCTAAAAATACAACAATTTACCAAACCCAACAAGCAAGTCAATTTCCCCATACATCATTAAATCTGCAAATCTACTACAAACACTAAAATAATATGTACGAATAACGCAGTATGCACTAAAATGACTAAAATCAAGGAATAAATACAATATAAATGAATGAACATAAAATTAAATGATAAAATAGCACTTCCTAAAATGCTTGGAAAAAATGCACATATCAACTAACACGCACATCTGAATGATCGAGGTGACCCGTGGGTTGAAGTGAAACTTGCTACATATCGTACATGTATAAGCAAGAACAATAAACATTCCTGTAAAAACCCTAATGTTTACTGGCATATCTGTTACAATACGCATCTCTTACGCATCTCTCAAGAACGATAAACATTCCTGTAAAAACCCTAATGTATACTGGCATATCTGTTACAATACGCATCTCTTCATTAATTATAACACATCTGAGATGAGCAAAAAGTTCGCATATTAAAATATGAAAAAATCAATTAGACAATCCTCCAATTTTTAAAGCAGATATTCACGCTACATAAGCACATTGGACACAAATGAAAATATGGGATACCCCATCATGAAACAGTGAATTAACATTCTAAGAGTATCATGCATTGCAACAGCACACAGCTATGGACCATTATCTGCTAACATACATTCCTGAGGACATATTCCAGAAACATGTTAAGTTTTTCTTAAAATATTTTCACTTAAGTTCAAATTTTTGTAAGGAAATATTTTTAAAACTAGATATAAATTAATGAATCCTAATACAGTTAAGTAAATAGTAGTTAATAATAAGTTGATAATTAGTACACATTTGGCAGAATTTCATGCATACATGGAATAAAATGCTTAAGAAAAATGACGATTTACAGCTAAGGACAAGATTTCACTTAAGATGTTTCTGGAATACGACCCAATCTATAGTATCGTATATCGTATTAACTATAATATCAATCTATAGCATCGTATATCGTATTAACTATAATATATTATGTAACAAACACTCTCAACATGGGCAATGGCAAGTATGCTTTGGTTGAAAAATAACACTTAAAGCATAACCCTTTCATTCAGTGTACCTTTATGTAGCCACTAAAGAACTTAAAGCATAACCCTTTCATTCAGTGTACCTTTATGTAGCCACTAAAGAACTTAAAGCATAAGCCTTCATTCAGTGTACCTTTATGTAGCCACTAAAGAACTTAAAGCATAACCCTTTCATTCAGTGTACCTTTATGTAGCCACTAAAGAACTTAAAGCATAACCCTTTCATTCAGTGTACCTTTATGTAGCCACTAAAGAACTTAAAGCATAACCCTTTCATTCAGTGTACCTTTATGTAGCCACTAAAGAACTTAAAGCATAACCCTTTCATTCAGTGTACCTTTATGTAGCCACTAAAGAACTTAAAGCATAACCCTTTCATTCAGTGTACCTTTATGTAGCCACTAAAGAACTTAAAGCATAACCCTTTCATTCAGTGTACCTTTATGTAGCCACTAAAGAACTTAAAGCATAACCCTTTCATTCAGTGTACCTTTATGTAGCCACTAAAGAACTTAAAGCATAAGCCTTCATTCAGTGTACCTTTATGTAGCCACTAAAGAACTTAAAGCATAACCCTTTCATTCAGTGTACCTTTATGTAGCCACTAAAGAACTTAAAGCATAACCCTTTCATTCAGTGTACCTTTATGTAGCCACTAAAGAACTTAAAGCATAACCCTTTCATTCAGTGTACCTTTATGTAGCCACTAAAGAACTTAAAGCATAACCCTTTCATTCAGTGTACCTTTATGTAGCCACTAAAGAACTTAAAGCATAACCCTTTCATTCAGTGTACCTTTATGTAGCCACTAAAGAACTTAAAGCATAACCCTTTCATTCAGTGTACCTCTATGTAGCCACTAAAGAGAGGGTGTTCACATTTTAACAAAAAAAAAAGATCCAAAATAAAATCTGCAGAAAATTGTATGTTGGCATTATTCCAATTTGTGTAGTTTAAGTGTGAAATAAATGTAAGAGAATCTTAACTTCTTTTGTGCTGTGTAAAGTCTCTTTAGACAAAAACTGGGATTTCAATCCACTGTTTACTACATATACGTGAGTTTAATGTAATTCCCATTTTAAGAAAAACTGATGTTGTTAGAATTGTATCAATGCAACTGATTTTTTTTTTCTAAATATTCGTCAAAGAATTGTGTTATTATACCACAATGCTATTAGTACTTTAAACAAAATCTAAAAGCTATTACATGAAGCATTTACCACCAAAATTGTACTAATCTAGTTAATACCACACACAATCGATGACACAAGTCAGTTTAAATATAATATTATCAATGAGTTGTAATGAACATGTTATATAGCAAATATAACAAAGTACAATGATGCAAACACCGTAATAAACATTCCATACATATTTTGACATACATGTACATGCGCATTATTGTGTGGTCAATTCAGAAACACATGTTTGTCATTCAAACATCTAAATTAACAATATAAAACACTAAATAATAATTCCAGTTTAATATATTAACTGAGAAAAATGAGTATTGCATGGAGTTGAACCAGACATTCCATTTCATCGTTCAACTTGAAATACAAAGTTTTATCTCACCAATCGCACAGACTAATTAATTTACATGCTAGGCTAACATGATTTCGTTCGTTTAGACAGATTTAGAAAACCAATAATGGTTTGCCGTGGGAAAACTGGGCTCTATGCAAGTGCGTAAAGTGTTGTCCTGGATCAGATGTGCAGTCCGCATAGACTGATAGGGGACGACACTTTCTGCTTTTATGATATTTTCTGTTTCAAGGCAGTTTCTTCTAAACATAAATCCACTGTAAGCAAACTGCACAGGCTGATCCGGGACGACAATTTACGCACGTGCATTAAGCCCAGTTTTCCCACGACACGCCTCAATTATGCTGTGGCAACAATTCAAAGTAAGAAATCCAAGATGCTGGCATAAGATATCATACATATCATCAGATCCATTTATTCATTAATAATCCCTAAGCAATCAATTTTTTACATGAAAATGTCTTACAATTTGACTACTGGTGTAAATAAACGTAACATCTTAGATTAACATCAAGTTTCATCTTTACATCTTGACAGTGTTCAGAAAACAAAATTACACACAGAAAATATACCACCTTCAGTTTCAAGTTTACATATTCAAGTTAAATATAATTCTAATGTGAAAATAGTTATATGAATTACACTACTTTAAAACTTGTACAAGAAGTGTGTATTTTTGTTCTGCCCCATGACCACACAAGTCTTCAAACTTTAACTTTAGTCTTAATCATACGTGTATATTGTCAGGGCTTTATCATACGTGTATATTGTCAGGGCTTTGTTCACCACTTGGGGATGGGGCCCTTTGCCCTCATTTTGGGGAAAAATAGCGTTATTTGTTGTCATTGTTGGTAAAAATAGCGTTATTTGTTGTCATTTTTGGTAAAAATAGCGTTATTTGTTGTCATTTGGGGGAAAAATAGCGTTATTTGTTGTCATTTTTGGTAAAAATAGCGTTATTTGTTGTCATTTTTGTAAAAATAGCGTTATTTGTTGTCATTTTTGGTAAAAATAGCGTTATTTGTTGTCATTTTTGGTAAAAATAGCGTTATTTGTTGTCATTTTGGGGGAAAAATAGCGTTATTTGTTGTCATTTTGGGGGAAAAATAGCGTTATTTGTTGTCATTTTTGTAAAAATAGCGTTATTTGTTGTCATTTTTGGTAAAAATAGCGTTATTTGTTGTCATTTTTGGTAAAAATAGCGTTATTTGTTGTCATTTTGGGGGAAAAATAGCGTTATTTGTTGTCATTTTGGGGGAAAAATAGCGTTATTTGTTGTAATTTTCGGGAACATTTTTCATAGCTGGGGAATGAAAAAACCTGGGGTAAGATCACTTTTAGGAGGAAACAGCATGATTTGAAAGAATTTGTCTGAGGGGATGACACCTTATAATGGCCCCTACTTAGAAGGAAAAAAACCCTGATTGTTAATATATAGCTTGGCCAATAAAAGTCCAAGCTGATATGTAGATGTAACAGCTATTTTTATTGGTTTGTATTTACAGTTGAGACTAAGTCTGATAACTTTTGTATAATGGGCTCAGACTGTTTAAGCCAATGTATAGTAGTGTTGTATTTAACCTGATCTTACTACTTGCATTTGCACAGATTTTACGAACATGACCTATCATAGTCACACCACTGTCATAAAACGAAACCATTGAATATTGCACATGTGTACGCTGGATCATAGGATGAGCTTGTATCTTCAGATCACACTGTTAGATCTGCAATAGAAGATAGTAACATCACATTTCTTGATCACATTTCAGATCACACTGTTAGATCTGCAATAGAAAATCGTAACATCATATTTCTTGATAACATTTCAGATCACACTGTTAGATCTGCAATAGAAGATAGTAACATCACATTTCTTGATCACATTTCACATTTCAGATCACACTGTTAGATCTGCAATAGAAGATAGTAACATCACATTTCTTGATAACATTTCACATTTCAGATCACACTGTTAGATCTGCAATAGAAGATAGTAACATCACATTTCTTGATCACATTTCACATTTCAGATCACACTGTTAGATCTGCAATAGAAGATAGTAACATCACATTTCACATTTCAGATCACACTGTTAGATCTGCAATAGAAGATAGTAACATCACATTTCTTGATCACATTTCACATTTCAGATCACACTGTTAGATCTGCAATAGAAGATAGTAACATCACATTTCTTGCCTTATGACATTACAAATCCATATTTCTTAGATATATTTACAGTTCACACTTTTTAATGAAGTTTGTAATCATTGTAAGTTGGAAAGTGCATTTTATAGATCTATTGGTATATACTTTAGCATTCTTAGGCATACAAAATATTATGTGTTTCAGGTTACATGCCCCAAAAAATAAGGGTAGTTAGGTAGGGAATTTTTTTCTAAATTTCTTTTTTATTTGGAAGATTCTTAAACCAAACGAATAGTCAAAACATGTCTCTAATATCATAAAACATTGTTTTGAAGTGGATGCTGTCAAAACAAAACACTTAATTATTGGAAAAAAGTTTCTGTGTTCGATAAACACACATGCCCCTGGTTGGTTGTGGGTAGCCCATTTCTTAGTCCAAATTAGGTCAAGGTCAAAGTAAAGCTGAGTGATATGGGTGGATTGGGGATGGTCATAAGCAACAACTGCATAAGTATCCAAGTGTTGTAGCAAAAGGTGGTGCTAGATGAAATGGTAAAATCTAGTTAACCAAGAAACAGCCCATTTGAATTATTGTTAAGTGCAAATTAGGTCAAGGTCAAGATCAAAGTGAGGTTGGGTGATATGGGTGAATAGGGAACGGTCATAAGTAAAAACTGTGTAAATATCCAAGTGTTGTAGTAAGCGGTGTTGATGCTAGACCAAACGGTAAAATGTACTTAACCTTGTCACAGACGGAAGGACGGACAGGACGATCACTATATGCCTCCTGCATCAAGATGCAAGGGGCATAAAAAGTAAAATAAACAAACTAATTTATCTGACCCGCTCAAAAAAATGTTCTAGGGTCAGGGCGTTTTTTTAGGGTGGGTCGGGTAACCTGAAATACAACATGTTTATTTTTTACGCCTTAAATTAAACAGCTTAAAGACAACAATTTCCTTCAATTTTTTTCCAAAGACAGATTTTCTTAAAACTTGGCAAAAGCATGCATCAATGTATCCTAAAACTAAAACATGTATCCTAAAACTAAAACAGTCTTAAAAAATAGGGGTCACCAACCTTTTTCCGGAAATATTGCATTTTGAATACGGTACCTGTCGAAGCCTTTTTCCAGTTTGTGTTACTTAGAATGTTGAATAATATAAAGCATTTATATTCAAACAAAGATGGAGATTTTTAAATGCATCTTCTTTTTTAATGTTTCGTTTGGTAATATTCAAGTGCAGTTTAATGATAAAACTCGCTTTATCTACAGTTATAATTTACCAAATGACTTGTAATGGACGCTTGACGAGGTGAATTTTGCATTAAATTTGTTCCAAACAACAGATTTTGTTGAAAGATCCCACATACATGCGTCATTGTTTACTAAAACTAAAACAGTCTTAAAAAATAGGGGTCACCGTCCTTATTCTGGAAATATTGGGTTTTGAATATGGTACCTGTCGAAGCCCCTATTTCAGTTTGGATTTTTATCAATGTTTTAAGTATATAGGATAGTTGTTTTTCAAACAAGGTTATGGTTTGTACATGATTTGTTTGGCAATATGCATGTGTATGCTGATAATAAAAAAGTTTTAGCTACATTTACTGCTTAAATAATGAATTTGACTGGACATTAAAGTGTGTCAAATGGGAACTAATAATGCTTTCTGAAACTTCATTTTTATAAAATGCATATTTTGTTCCAAACGACAGATTTTCTGAAAATTTCGCACAGACATACAACAATTTATATTTACACCAAAACATTAATAAAAAGAATGGCTCACCAAACTTGTTTGGGTAATATTGGATTTCACATAGGGTACCTGTGTAGCCTTTTTCCTGTTTCGTTTAAACATACATAAACAACGTATCAACAGAATGAAGATATTTAATGGATCATTTCTGAACTAAATTTGTTTTGGAAATACATTGCATAGTGTGTTTTTGATTATTATATATGCTTTATGAACTTTTACTATGAAAAATATTTCTTTTGAATGGACATTTTAGTTGATTTTAGTATATTGTAACCTATATACAATAAAGAAAAAAAAGAAGCAAAAGGAGAAATTAACCCAATTATTTTCTTCTTGTTGCGAATGTCTTTAATTTCCTTGGGCACAATCATAAAGGGCATTTTAAAGCATGTTATTAGGTGCACATTGGCGCTAGTAAAGAGTAGATTGGCCCTAGTCAAAGGCAGTTTGGCGGCCCGCCAAGCTATTCAGCTATTTATATACATTTAAAGAAATAAACTTTTGATTTTATAAAGCCATTGTAAAAGAAATCTTAGTTCATGTAAATGTTGAAATATAATTTGCATAAAAATTGGACACACTGATAATACTATGCCGGTGATAAGGCATTGCGTTCATACGATTATGAATGCATACCCCTTCCATATTCAAATGCCTATGCAATGTAAATATTTTCCTTTGGAGCCCCAGAACTGGTATTCAGCTCCTAAGAAGCTTTTTAACATAAGTTGTACCAAAATGAAAAATCTAAATCAGATTTTAAATGAGAAATATTTCTGTTCCCAAAAGTACATAATTAGAACTATCTGTTCAATAATTACTAATTAAAAACATGTTAATGCAAATATACCTAGGTAGGAAACAGTTATCTTTAGAAATTTTATGGAAACAGTTCCAGGTCTCACCTTGCAAATGTCACCGGGGACTCTGGTCGGATCATGGTGCCATACACATTGACCAGAACGATGAGGCAGCAGAGAATGATGGGCCCAAATATGGCCCCTTCCAGCCCCAGCCAGTACATCCCCCCTGCGATAGCAAGGCCTGTCATGTAGGGGTGGCCCCTGAAAGAGATAACATTACGAGATAAATATGGCGACTTCCAGTCCCAGCCAGTACATCCCCCCTGCGATAGCCAGGCCAATCATGTAGGGGTGGCCCCTGAAATAGATAACATTATGAGTAAATATGGCCCCTTTCAGCCCCAGCCAGTACATCCCCCCTGCGATAGCAAGGCCTGTCGTGTAGGGGTGGCCCCTGAAATAGATAACATTATGAGATAAATATGGCCCCTTCCAGCCCCAGCCACTTCATCCCCGCTGCGATAGCCAGGCCAGTCATGTAGGGGTGGCCCCTGAAAGAGATAACATTATGAGATAAATATGGCCCCTTCCAGCCCCAGCCAGTACATCCCCCCTGCGATAGCCAGGCCTGTCATGTAGGGGTGACCCCTGAAATAGATAACATTATGAGATAAATATGGCCCCTTCCAGCCCCAGCCAGTACATTTCCCCTGCGATAGCAAGGGCAGTCATGTAGGGGTGGCCCCTGAAAGAGATAACATTACGAGATAAATATGGCCCCTCCAGCCCCAGCCAGTACATCCCCCCTGCGATAGCCAGGCCAGTAATGTAGGGGTGGCCCCTGAAATAGATAACATTATGAGATAAATATGGCCCCTTTCAGCCCCAGCCAGTACATCCCCCCTGCGATAGCAAGGCCTGTCATGTATGGGTGGCCCCTGAAATAGATAATATTATGAGATAAATATGGCCCCTTCCAGCCCCAGCCACTTCATCCCCCCTGCGATAGCCAGGCCAGTCATGTAGGGGTGGCCCCTGAAAGAGATAACATTATGAGATAAATATGGCCCCTTCCAGACCCAGCCAGTACATCCCCCCTGCGATAGCCAGGCCTGTCATGTAGGGATGACGCCTGAAATAGATAACATTATGAGATAAATATGCCCCTTCCAGTCCCAGCCAGTACATCCCCCCTGCGATAGCAAGGCCTGTCATGTAGGGGTGACCCCTGAAATAGATAACATTACGAGATAAATATGGCCCCTTCCAGCCCCAGCCAGTACATCCCCCCTGCGATAGCAAGGCCTGTCATGTACGGGTGGCCCCTGAAATAGATAACATTACGAGATAAATATGGCCCCTTCCAGCCCCAGCCAGTACATCCCCCCTGCGATAGCCAGGCCAGTCATGTAGGGGTGGCCCCTGAAAGAGATAACATTACGAGATAAATATGGCTCCTTCCAGCCCCAGCCAGTACATCCCCCCGCGATAGCCAGGCCTGTCATGTACGGGTGACCCCTGAAGGAAATAGGATGTTTGCTTTATGACAATATTAAATTGTATAAATTTATATCACAGCTATAGATTTCGTGTTAGCTGACTACACGTTCAACAGGCTATTTTTTTTATATAAATTGTATAAATTCACAGTTACAAATATTATGCTAGCTGACTACATGTTCAACGGCGAAGGAAGTAGAATTGTTAGTCTAACTGTCACTGTTTTACCACAGAGGTGTGAAAACTATCCAAGATGTCTGGAATTCTAACTTGAAGAATGCTGCATACACACAAAACAGGCTGGAGTTAACTTATGCAAATCAAATAAGTGCTACCTTATAAATGTTTATCTGTTTAAGAAATACACCAAAACAACAATGGACATTTCCATGATTTTCAGTAATGGACATTTCCATGAATTTCAGTCATATACAAATTAATCTAGTGTTAATCTAGTGTGACTGAAGGTCGCGGTGGCGTAGTGGATATGGTGTCCGCCTAGCAACCGAGAGGTCCCGGGTTTGATCCCCACTCAAGATCTCCCCCAAAGACACCAAGTACTGGTTCTACCTAGGAAACGGACTCGAGAGTGTCTCAATAAGCCTTAGGCTTTCGATGCAATCGAGCTAAAATAAATAGGTTTAAACTTAATCTAGTGTTTCATCCAATCAGTGATCTCGAATATATCTCATGCGTTCTGGTTCACACAAAAGAGCGCATGGTAGATAGTGTAGCACTTGTAAGGCTTCATGGATGACAATACTTCAATAGCTGGGGAGTGGGGGAGGCATTGGTAAGTGTGCTGTGTATGTGGTTTCAGATATACAGAGGATACACTACATTTGGTGGCTATATCATACGTACTGCATCAAAAGACCGGTGGCAAGCATGATGCAGTACATAAAGGAAGTGGTCATGATATGCATGGATAATAACCAATTAAAAGTGCATAGCAAATACAAAACATAGCGGTAAAAACTGGTAAGATCTATAATGTTACCTACCCCTTGATTTCGCTATATATGGCAGTGTCAACCACATACGAAGGCAGGAAGTGTATGACGAGGAGACACATGGCCAGTACGAACTGGTCCTGCACGAGCCACAGTTCCAGCACGGCCGGTATGGCCGCCAGGTACGTACCAACAAATGGCACTGCTCCAAACACGGCCGCCAGCGCTGGGAAGAACGTAGATTTGGTATCAGCAGTACCAGTGCAAAGTTATACACAAGACAGTATAATACGTACAGAATATTACGCTAGTCAACTGTTCCAAGAATATATATTAGTCGACTGGCTTGTGTGATGATGTATCACATGAGAGGCGGAGCCTCGAGTGTGATACGAAATAACGCAAGCCACATACTCTTGGAACAATTGACTAGCGTAATATTCCGTTTATTATATACCACGATACACTTCAAATGTGCATTTGCCTTATTTTATTTGTTTAACAACTACAATATTGACTAATAATTGTATGTATGGATTATATTTGCTTACATAACTCTATATTGACCTCATTAAAAAAGTAGTCCAGCTAGTACGGTAATACGGAATCGGAAAAATAGCAAGTAGCATAATACGGGATTTTTGTCGGTCAACATTTATTTCACCGATTGATAAAGCATGTATTTTGTTAAGATTTTCAACAGGTATATAATAAAAGAATATACAACGAAGGCAGGAGCATTCTTAAATTTAATACAAATGTTGTCAAATGATAAACAAATATATTGTAATGATTTTTTGCAAGTATTACACAAGAAATTTTTACTTAAGTATGTACAAGAAACCAAAATTATATGAATTGTTCAATGTTATATAAATATACATATTAACAGACATTCATATTTGTACATGAAAAAAACTAGTTTCGTAATGAATTACTCAAGAAGTTATTACGTTTTACAAGAAAGCAAAAACTACATGTAATCTTCAGTTTTATATAAACAGTCAAATAAACAGGCCTTCATATTTTTACTTGAAAAAAAGAGAGCATGTTATTGGAAGTTTATAAGATTTAAAAACATTAACTTGGTAACTGAAGGAAAATAATAAAGATTTAACCCATCTAGAAACTTTGTAGAGCATTGATATATTTCTTTCTTTGGGGTACTTGACAATAACATATAGAGAATAACAGTTACTGCCTGGTCTTGTGTAATATATCAGGTGAAGTTTAGAATAACAAAACAGCGAGGCATGCTGAGCCGTTATTTTATTCGTGCTGAACCTGATATGTTACACAAGACCAGGCAGTAACCTGTTTTTCTATTTATCATACCACGGTTTTCTAAAATTACACCGAACGAGCTGATATTTTACCTATTTAAAAACTAAGAGCCGCGCTGATTTTGCTGAGCCAGTTTTTACATGTTCACGTACATGTACTCATGGATTCCTAAAAGTTGATTGGATAATATCTTATTATTAAGTTTTCGTAAAGATAAATGAGCTGTTTTCACTACGAATACATAGATTACAAAAACCTCTATTCATGTAATATTGGAAACGCAAACTGAAATGGATTGCAACGGTCAATTTCATTGGAGAACAAGCGAATTTTCTGGTGACACCATTTTGGAGTTGTGTATTGAAACTGACATTTTGAAGATCATGTCAATAATGACTATAGCGTGTTCAATTTTTGGTAAAAACATGTTTGAGACTCAACATAAACTGATCCTGTGTAGTGACTTTTAGTGCATTTGTTTGAAATGTATTGTGTATGTGAATGGAAGATTTATTGTTCCATTGATGACATCATACCACTACCAAAGTGTGGGTTTATGTGAATATTTAAAAAATAATGTTTGTGTGATTCATGACGATTAAAAATAATCAACTATATACGATTAAAAATAAACTATATACGTTCTTGGTATCAAATTGTTTGTTTTGTTGAATCTGATTCATTTTTACTGAAAATGTTGACTTTAGGAGTTGATTTTGAGTAATATGACGTACCTCCAAACATTAACTGATAGAAACACTACTGACCTGATATAAAAAAAATATATCAGGCACCTTTGTAACAGGCTGATATCAGCATAGTGGTGTAATAAATTTAAAATATCAAGTCCTTAAAGATGCAAAATTGAATTAAACAACTTCCATTACCTGATGGGATAAAGACGATGTTAACTCCAAACAGTGAGTGGGTCAACCAGGTGTAGAGACCGTAAAAGGCGGCCATCTTTAGAGAGGCCATGAACACTCCACTGAAAGACATTTCAAATGTGCAACCAAAAATGTTAAGGAGAAAAACCAGGAAAAAAAGTGTTGAGGGGGTGGAACACCGATGTATCGGTGGGTGGGGAGTGATAGAGGGGATAAAGCGGATTATCAATGAATTGAAAAAAAAAGTTGTGTTGGTAGTACCCCCCCCCATCACCTTTTTTTCGAGGAACAGCCCTTACTGAACACTGTCAAAGAGCACTGTATGTGTTTTTTCATGACCTGGAATACTTCTATTGTGATTTGCCAATTTTATAAACAGTTTAAATTTTCTGTAGTAACCTGTAATAGGCAAAATCATTCCAATATGTATTAAACATTCCAATATCTATAAATATCTATGCAATAAAACATGTCAAACTGTTAGTGTGTTTGGAATATCTTTAGAGACAATAAAATAGCATTTTAATAAACAGTTTATTATCCAATTTTCATGCTGTTGTTTTTATCACTTCTGCTTATGGTTATACAGACTACTAACCCGACGGCGTCCTGTACCGCCTGACCAAAGGTATTGCCACCTGTGGTGGGACTCATGGCTGAGAACCACTCTATCGGCTTGTACTGGTCACCACTGGATGCCAGCAGGTAGAACAGGGTGGTCAGGAATATCACCTGCACAAAGAAACAGTAAGCTGTGTTTTCTAATAGGTTCATGAAGTGAGTTTTTCCATATTTGACAGGGTCTAGTAAAACGACCCATTTCTAAATTTTGTATTTTCTAGTTATATAATAGAATTAAGGAGGTAGAAAACATTAACAAAATAAACAAAAACAACAGATAATAAGAAATAGAATGAGGAAGCCAGATTTTTTATTTTGCTGGTGGACGGGAACCATTTCAGGCCTTTCCCCAGGCGCTTTAAGAACAGCGGTAGCGCTGTGCCTTAATTTCCAACTTATTCAAATGATTTGATTAGTTAGAGGGCCACCAAACAAACATTTGGGTGAAATTATTTGTAAATCTAGCAACAGGTTAAGAAGAAAATGGTGTTTTGACATTTGTTTATTAATATATCCGGCGGCGATCTTGATCAGTGAAGTGGAACCAGGTTTGGTAGAGGACCACCCAAGGAACTTTTGTGTAAAGTCTGATAAAGATTGATCAAGAACCTTGACAGGAATACAAAACTTTAACTTGTTAAGTTGGCAACGGCATGTTTTTCCAACCGACCGCTGGCCTGGCCAATCTACAAGATGATTTTTTTTGTTATTTTTTTTTTTAAAACAACAACAATGTAGACAATACTCACGGATGAGAGGATGAAGTTAAGCAGCGCGGTGCCGCCACCAAACACCAGGGACAGGGTGGAGGTGACCACCGTGATCACCAGGTTCATGTTGCCCTTCAGCACCACCCACACCGACTCCAGAACCTGGCGGGAAGAAATATCACAATCAAATGATCCAGGTAATTCAGGATAAAACCCCAGCCGGATAAATTCCTGACCACTGTTTTTCACACCCCGGTCAAAACATCGACCACTGATTTTCACACCCAGACAAATCCTCGATCGCTGTTTTGTCAACCCGGATAAAACCCCGACCAAGTTAATTTTGCTTTTTAATTTTGTAAAATAAAGATGAGCAGTAATGTGCTAAAGTTATTAAAACATTTGTTCTGTTCTGTTAATTTTGCTGCCTGGTAAAAACCCCTGATCAAACATGCCGTTGTTAATATTTTTTAAATAATTTTTTGAATAATACTTATGTTCAAGAAGTAGGTTGTATGACAGTTTTTCGTTAAAATTATATTAATCTTCATTAGTTTTAAGATTTTCATTGAGCCACGGAACAAATAAAATATATAAACTGATAACGACGCTCTTTTGTGGACACCACATCAGTGACTGTAACAAAGTAAATTGATTGTGAGCACAATAAGGCGTAAAAAAAAAATGTTTGTTTCACGTACCCGACCTACCCTAAAAAAATGCCCTGACCCTAGAACATTTTATTGGATTGATTTTTGTTTTATAATTAAATCAATAATTAAATGTGTTTTTGGATAAATAAGTGTTTTGTTTTGATAGGATCCACTTAGAAACAATGTTTAAGGATATTACTAATATGTTTTGAATATTTGTTCAGTTTAAGAATCTTGAAGTTGACCATTTACCAAATAAAAAAATAAATAATAAAAAAATAAATCCCGACTTACCTACCCTAATTTTTTTGGGCATGTAACCTGAAACAAACGTTTTTTTTCGCCTACGACTATTATTTTTTGTAAATAAAACATACAGTTCCTGATATGATTGCCCAAAATGTTATAAAATGATATTTATATTAAAAAATGAATATTACACTGGAAACCAGTAACTTACTGATTTTTTAGAATACAATGCTTGAAGAAATTTATTGATTTTTATCATTTAATTTAAATCCTTATTTGGTGACTGAAAATAAGGTTTTTAAAGCAAAGTGATAATTAGGTTGATTGTAAAGTGCATTTCAATTAGAATCATTATTTCAATTAAGATGATTAGATAACCTGATATCCATGGAATTACCTTTCATATTAATTAGTGGGCCATATCGGGGATAGTCCAGCCTTTCAAAACCATGAACGGGGAATTGTCTGCCTTAACAAATTTGATGAGCCGGGTTTTGTCCGGCCGGGGAATAGTCCAGATACCGACTCCAAGACATGGTGGGAAGAAATATCACAATCAAAAGAAATACTCCTGGGCCCAGTTGCTCAAAACTTTTACGGCTGGTTAAGCTAACGGCCTGTTAACTTTAGATTTAAATAAAACTAATATTACAAGCAACTCGCATGTGCAGCATTTGACAATTATTTGAGCATATCAATTTATTTAAAATAAAGGCAAATTTTAAAATTTTAACATTTAATTTACATCAAAAACTTTTTCCAAAAGTTAACGACTGTTAGCTTAATTGTCTGTTTAAGATTTAAGCAACTGGGCCTTGAACCTGGTGGGAAAAAAATATCAGGGATTTCATAGATTTTGAAAAACAAGTTTCATTAGGAGTTAAAATACTGAAGTCACAGAAATTTTGTTTCTACAAATTAGTTAAATTTGTAGAAATGATAATTGTGTTAATTTTAGGTTAATAAACTGAGAAACGTTCACAGCAAAAAGAACCTCATAATTATGATAAATATAATATGTCGTACTGTTTGTTAAAATACCAAAGTAAGTTACTGGAAATGATCATGAAAATTTTTACTTTTTGTGTTTATTAGATTGCATGTTGTCATGTTTTACACAGCCCCAAGCCATAAGAGAAAGGAAATGTGAAAAATATTTCCATTACAAATCCATATTTTTATAGTTATATTTTTTTGTCTTTCGTCCAAACATTTTGCCATCATTGACACTGACTGATACAAAGGTTCCGATGTTTTCCTTTATGAACGTGATAATGTCTCCGAAGTTGAAACCATCGCCATGGGTGATGACATTCCATATTGACGAGAGGTTGGTGATATCGAACGATAACTCCGGACCCGTCCTTGATAGGCTTGCGCTGGTGGAATTCTGAAAAATGAAATCAAACCTGTAGTCAATGTAAACCTGTAGTCAATGTACCGGTATTCGATGATTTGCAAAAGAAATTTATGTAATAAAATATCTCACAATTGGCAAACGCAGATAAGCTGTTTATACCTTTCTTACCTGCTATAAACGCATTTAGGGACAATTTATAATACAATAATTTCATAAACCCCAGATATTCATCGTCACATACTCTGAAAATATCTTATAACTTATATGGAACAACATGCATGCCGATTGCATATACTTATTTGACTATAGTCTTGTAAAAAATCAAATTTACAAACTAAACACCATAGTGGACAATGGTCCAATATCATATTAATAGATATTCAAATGTACGAGCCATGAGAACATCATTTAAAGAGAGACTGTCTTATTTTTATATATTTATTTCAGGTCTCTTTCGTTACCAACTAATAAAAAAACTTTTATATAGCATAAAATACATCAACAACAATGGCTACATTCGGTGTTGAATGAGAAAGTAACAACTGGGCATTCACCAACAGCCTATCTGACTCATCTAGATGCTGTATATAAACATGTCTGACAATAAATCGCTGCGCAGATTTAGTTTTAAATATCTCAATATTTTAATACGCATTTCTAAACATAAGCTATTCTCAACATTATTATAATATTATTTACAAAATATTCTAAAAATATTTCTAAACATAAGTGATTCTCAACATTTGTTATAATATTATTTACAAAATATACTGACATCATTAGAATCAATGGATGGTTTTATATTATAATTTTCATACAAAATGGTACAGTCTGTTTAATATATATCATTCCCACCCTATGGTTTTATATTATAATTTTCATACAAAATGGTACAGTCTGTTTAATATATATCATTCCCACCCTATGGTTTTATATTATAATTTTCATACAAAATGGTACAGTCTGTTTAATATATATCATTCCCACCCTATCACCATCCTATTCCCATACATATAAGGGTTGAGCAAGCGGAGCAAATTGTATAATATTTACTCCCCAAACACACCCAACTGATCTCAAGTTACAGTTACATATAAGATGTAGAATGAGATTATATTAACTTCCTATAATTCCTGGCAAACTTTTCTTACTTACTTACTTTTGTAAATCATACGTAACTTTAAAAGATAAGATTTTCTTTTTCTGTTCACTAACTTTATTATTTTCTATAAGGCCAAAACAAAATGTTCTGTGTTCCGGGCAACCCAACCCTACCTAGCAAAAAAAAAAACACCTAGTTGTGAGTTATTTTAGATCATTTTCAATGTTTTTTTTAATTAAAAAAGGTTTAAACAAGATTCTGTGTTTGATAAACATACATGCCCCCGGTTGGTGCTGGGTAGCCCATTTCTTAGTCCAAATTAGGTCAAGGTCAATGTGAGGTTGGGTGAATGGGTGGATTGGGAAAGGTCATAAGTAAAAACTGTGTAAATATCCAAGTGTTGTAGTAAGCGGTGTTGGTGCTAGACGAAACGGTAAAATCTAGTTAATCGAGAAATGGCACTTTTTAGTTATTGTAAGTCCAAATTAGTTCAAGGTCAAGGTCAAAGTGAGTTTGGGTGATATGGGTGGATAGGGGATGGTCATAAGCAACAACTATGTAAGTATCCAAGTGTTGTAGTAAGCAGTGTTGGTGCTAGACAAAATGGTAAAATCTAGTTAACCAATAAACAGCCCATTAGAATTATTCTAAGTGCAAATTAGGTCAAGGTCAAAGTAAGGTTGGGTGATATGGGTGGATTGGGAATGGTCATAAGTAACAACTGTGTAAATATCCAAGTGTTGTAGTAAGCGGTGTTGCTGCTAGACGAAACGGTAAAATCTGGTTAACCAAGAAATGGCACTTTTGAATTATAACAAGTCCAAATTAGGTCAAGGTCAAAGTGAGAATGGGTGATATGGGTGGATAGGGAATGGTCATAAGCATCAACTGTGTAAGTATCCAAGTGTTGTTGTAAGAGGTGTTGGTGCTAGACGAAACAGTAAAATCTACTTAACCTTGTCACGGACGGTAGGACGGGATCACTATATTCCTCCCGCATCAACATGCCGGGGGCACAAAAACAACAACTCAATCCCGACCCTACCTAACTTTTTTTGAGACCATTGCCCGATACACACAATTGATTTTTTTTGGCCTAAACTTGATAAACTCATCAAATTAAAAAACCTTTAAAGCCACGCAAAATGTAAAAGTGGGCAAATTCTGACAGAATGAACAATTAAAGTAATTGTCTTAACGTCTGTCTTAATAAAAGCTTAAAAAACACATACAATATCCATATGTCAGGCAACATTCGGTTCGGTGGATACTGTTCATTACCCAAACACTGATCAACCAATAAAACTGTTTACATACAAAGATCAGTTTACATCATATACCACACCCATTGTAACATATATTAAATCGGACAAATCACTCGTAACATTAGGCGGGGTACACATTATTCTGTGTGTCCGTAGTTCAAAATATTTTGCTATGGACTTGTGTTTTAAAATGATTCATTGGAATCTCAATCAGAAATTTCCACCATTGGTTTTTTCTAGTGCACAATGCAACCATTAGGCCAACCTTACAAAATTGTTTGTTCGCCACTGCCTAACCAAGGTTGCTGGTAACGAGTATGCAGGTAGGCATTTTTTTTTGGAAAAAAACAAAACTAAATTTATTAATGATCCATTTAGTGTCAAAATATAACATATAACACAGACATTGCTTTCAATCATATAATCAAGTGCCTGTTGAAATAACCACAGCTTGCTAGAAATCATCTTTAATTATACAATGAATGCTGACAAACTGCCCATTGTTTTCACAAGTTTGATAAATAGAATATTCGAAAAAAAACTACGCAAAAACTGGTTTGATTTAACAACCAAAAATATCTGAGTAGGGAACTTTTTGACGGGTAGGTAGGTAATGGCCAAACAAAGTTAATTTTTATTTTGGCCGTAATGACCAATTTTAAACAAGTTAAATATATGTACCTCAGCTCCATTACCCAGAAAAATAATTAGTTCTTACCAAAGGGGAAACCAGGGCCCGTATTCACCAACCTATTCTTAGACTTAAGACCCAGAATAAGGAATATTTTTCGGCGTAGCTGTCCAAGATCACTTTTGACCTAGATTTCTTGCGATAATTATGCAGCAGGAAAATTGAATGCCAATAGAATTGGGCAAATTTTCTAATTTTAGGGAATGCAAACTTCAAACAATGGTTTAACGTATACCAATAACTGTTGCATACTTTTGGGGATTAAACATTTACATAATTGTTTACATAAGTGGTTAAAATGAAGTTATAAACATATCCTCGACATATACTCTAGAACTGAGGCTAATTATGAACGTATTTTCTCGTTACATATGCCATAAACAGAATGCTATATTCATTCACGTAACGAAATAACTATTTTGTTTAGCCTACATTTATATAAGCAGTACGCTCTATAAATAGCAATTGTGCAATTTTCCCATTCATAAATCTCATTCACAGAGTTGCCATTCCATGTAGCCCATTGGTTCTAGCGAATTCAACACATTCCAGAAATAGTAGTGTCATTCTAAAAATAGCGTGCATAGCTAACACCAATTGTATGTAGCTGTGTTAATATACTCGTACATGCATCAATAATAGCGTTCAGAGAATCATAAACTTAAAAATTACAATAAATGGGGAATTTATATTTATAAACTTACTGTTAATTTGAATTAAAATTGTGGTTACGATTTATTAAGGATTATTTATAATTGCATCTTTCTATCAACTTCTCCCGTAGATGTTATTTAATCTGTAAAAAATATGCTACATTTTCTATAGATAAAATGTTATGAAAGAAGATTAGGAATACGTTGAATTGTTATTTGTGTAGCATTAATACACAATTTGCAATACTAATTATACACAGAAACCCTTGATATATCATATTTCTACTGATATAATTTAAAATCGTCATAGTCTAATGAATTTTAGAATTATCAAAAATAAAGCCTAAACATTTCAAACATTGCTGAATTTTCCCTGAATATTGCTTTTTATTGGGATACACTGTATAAATGCTTATTTGACTTCAAATCGTTATTATATTAGATAAATAACATGAATGGTATATTACCGGTACTATAAATAACTATATAGACTCATCTGATACATAATTATTTTAATTCATTTTCAAAATTATTTTCTTACATTGTTAATTTGTTAAATTGGCTTGACAAATTCAGATAACAATTATGTTAACCTAAATTACTTTGGTTATTCATATATCAATGGTGGAAACATGGAACTGTATAATTGGTTTATTCACGGAATGATATTACTGATAATTTTATTAATTTTTAAATTAATAAATCTATCTCAAATAAACTTTTAAGTCCGAGAAGTTTTCTTATAGTGTGCGAAAAATCTGGGGTCCAACAAGTCTCCTAATATTGGTGGGGACCAAAAAATCTGGGATCTGAGAAGTCACAGAACCGATCATCTTGACCGTCTGTTTAAGTAATTTTTAAATGACATCTCAATATTAATTTCAACGCCAATTTTCTTTTTTAAAAGACATTTCCTTGTTGAAACTGTAGTGTTCTAAAAGCACTTAAATGTTGAATCTAACATGGTATTACCCATCTCTAATTATGGCAATCTTTATTTAGAATGATTGTGAATGACACGAGCAAAATTGGTACCCAGTAAATTTGCAAACGCTGAAGTATTTTTTATAGAGTCTAAGTCTATTCTTTATTCATAAGTCTAAGAATGGGTAGGTGGCTACGGGCCCTGGCGTTTACGAGGAAACATCTTAGCAAAATACATGTATGTTAAATATTCGTAAAAAACATATAATAAAATAATGAGTGATATGAAAATTGATGCTGCAATATGAAGCATATGTAAGATAATGCAAGATATAAAGTGCCGACCAATACAGGTGAGCATACTTAACCAACTAAAGGAAAAAAACAAGGCATAATTAGATATATGAGGCGTGCCGTGGGAAACCCAGGTTGAATGCAAGTGCGTAAAAAGTCGTCCCGGATCAGCCTGTGCAGTCTGCACACGCTAATCCAGGATGGCACTTTCCCCCTACAGTGGATTTATGTTTAGAAGAGACTGCCTTGTAACAGAAAATACAATCCAAGCGGGAAACGTCGCCTTGGATTAGCCTGTTCGGACTGCACAGGCTGATCCGGGACAACACTTTACGCACATGCATTAAGCCCGGGTTTCTCATGACACGCCTGATATATACTAGCAAAAGGTATTCAAAGAAGCAATATGTACTCTCAGTATACTAGAATACGTAAGGAATAATATTCTATAAGTGTACAGATAGGTAAAATGTTAATTTGTGCCAGGAATGCATGTACCAAAGGAGCTCAGGCCAGGTTACATTGCAACATAATGCTCAACAAAGTATGACATTTATAGCTCTTTTAGACCTGACAATTTGAACCTCTTTATTCCTTTGGGAGCCATTGTGGCATTAAGTGTTAAGACGTCAATAGATAATGATTGAAATCTTTTCAATTACTGTTCAACTATATAATTTAATCATATTATTTATGTTTAGGAATCTGTAATGATTTCAAACACTGGCTTATTACAACACTGTTCACGTCTATCACCTGGATAGAACCAGTACTGACTTTAGAAAAACATTGTTTTAAACGAAACAAAAAACTATAAAACGACTGGGTACATAATTTTTTAAACCCATCCTGAGCCCTTTGAAAAGAAAAAAATACATAAATGAAACTATACCTCTAATGGATTAGACTGTAAATAAAATTATAAGAATCTAATAGTGAAATAAATCTGAAAGATTCCTGATCTAATGACATTCAGATACTAATAATAACAGCTTGGAAAAGCATCCAGGATTGACAAAATACAATTTCAATTACTGACATATTACGACATATTGTAATTGAGAAGAATATAAAACAGTTGGACTTTAACGTAAAATAGAAGTAACCCAGAAATTTAATGAAAAAGATTTGTAAGAATTAAAAGAGATATTTATTAAAAATACATATGTGGCGCATCGTGAGAAAACTGATCTTAATGCATGTGCGTAAAGTGTCATCCCGGATTAGCCTGTGCAGTCCGCACAGGCTAATCCAGGACGGCACTTTCCGCCTACAGTTGATTTATGTTTAAAAGAGACTTTCTTGAAACAGAAAATACCATAAAAGCGGAAAGTACTGTCCCGGATCAGCCTGTGCAGACTGCACAGGCTGATCCGGGACAACACTTTACGCACATGCATTAAGTCCGGTTTTCCCACGACGCACCTCATATTGTTATAAGTTTTGCTACTAGAAAATATGTATGTTGTGGGAAACCAGGGCTTAAAGTGTTATCCCAGATCAGCATGTGCAGTCTGCACAGGCTAATCCAGGATGGCACTTTCTGCCTACAGTGGATTTATGGTTAGAAGAGACTTCCTTGAACAGAAAATACCATAAAAGCGCAAAGTGTCGTCCCGGATCAGACCGTGTGATCCAGTAAGACAATTTACGCATGTGCATTTAACTTGGTAATCCCACGACATGCCTCATATTCAGATACTACCTGTTTATGAGTACTGTAAAATCATTTTACTTCGCAGTGTCTAAATTTTACGCATTCTTGAAAAACAGCTTATTGGAGTGGTTGCAATTTTGCACACATTTATTTGTATGTATATTATTTACAGGGACCTGTTCACAGATTGACAAATTTACATTCTTTCAACTTTTTGACACAGATTCCTAAAAAAAAAGAACAGTTTATACAAGGGAGAGAAATAACATTTCTGACATAGAAATATACTGTAAATATTGTTTCGTTTATAAGTAATCATCAGCTGAGATCAATAAAATTATAATGCGCTAGTAACGCTAAACGATGAAGTAGTTTGGAGTTTTCTGATGTATTCGTTAAATTTGTTGACAACACGTGGATCACTTACATTAAGCAAATAATGCAGATATAAATATAGACATCTGAATGGACGAGTGGTTAAGGCGATAGCCTTTTAATCCGGAGGGACCAATTTTAGCTCTGTTCTTTTTCTTTTTGTTAATTCATGTTATTGTTATTATACTAGAGCTCTTTAGTTCAGACGCTTAAATATGTTGAGTTAAGAACTTTTAATTGCATACAAAAATTGCAAAAATCTGTGAACAAGTCCCTTTAAATAATCATGAAAACAGAAGAAAAAAAAAAGCACTTTGGGGTCTTTCAACCACGTATTCTGGGCCTAATTGTATTATAAGATAAGGCTCCATGTGTAAACATAAAATATTAATAATGCCAACTATACATGGGGTTAAACACAAGAAAATTAGACCACAAAGAAATAAAACAATTTTACAGTATTGCTTATGAAAATGGTGATCAAGTTCATAAGTTTTTATTCATTAAATCTTTACAAATGATTGCATTAAGCATTTATCTTAAACAGAACACCACTTCACTCTCAACCAGAACACCACTTCACTCTCAACCAGAACACCACTTCACTCTCAACCAGAACACCACTTCACTCTCAACCAGAACACCACTTCACTCAGATTTATCTCAACCAGAACACCACTTCACTCTCAACCAGAACACCACTTCACTCAGATATATCTCAACCAGAACACCACTTCACTCTCAACCAGAACACCACTTCACTCAGCTTTTCAACCATTTTAATAAGTCTTAAAGGCTTCAGCATGTCCTAACCCTCTCCATTCACCTTCCCCAACCAACATACCAAAACACCAATCCTGATTTGGACTGAAGTTTTAATTTTTGTTGACTGAAGTTTACAAAAAAATCCTATATACCACATAAATGTTGTCATAACATAAAAACTTTACTGGTAAAATATTAACTGCGGTAAAATGAAAATTCACATCAAAGTGTTAGTTCTTGTATGAAACACTATATAGCCAATATGGGGATAGACTACACAGCAAAATACACTACCAAGATGTCCGATCCGTTCGAATGCAGCTTTAAACAAGAACAGAAGCTTATACATTTGAAGCATGCATATTACTGTTTACTGTACAAAGCAAACAAACTCTAAAATTTATACAGTTGAAGCATGCATATACTATTTCCTGTAGAAAACAAACAATAAAATTAAAAATATATGAGGCACGTCATGGGAAAACCGGGTTTAATGCGTGTGCATAAAGTGTCGTCCCGGATTAGCCTGTGCAGTCCACACAGGCTAATCCAGGACGGCACTTTCCGCCTACAGTGAATTTATGTTTAGAAGAGACTTCCTTGAAACAGAAAATACCTTAAAAGCGGAATTCAAGACGACACGTTATGCACATGCATTAAGCCCGGTTTTCCCACGACGGGCCTCATATACTCCTGCAGAGAAACTGTGTTGATCCTTCCAGTCTTTACAGTCTTAGTGATTAATCATTGATCTTTAATCATTAATCTTTAATCAATTGTATTAAGTACATTTGCAGTTGGCAAACTGAAAACAAGTGCATCAAAAGGATGCACGGCAGATTATATGCTCGAGTCAAAAACTAGTACAATTTGCCCGCATCAAAATGCAAGATTCTACGTCTATTGAAATCACTAGGTTTACATAATATACTCGTACATCTGAAAACATTACACATCTGGAATGGACGCTATCTGCTGAACTTGTACAAACAAGAGGGCCCTGAGGGCCCTAGAACGCTCACCTCAGACCTTGTAACCCAATTTGCATCCCAGAGGTGTGTCTTATTTTTATCCCAGGGGCATTATTTTAACAATCTTGAACAAACCTCTGGGCCTTGCAGTTTCAGGTAAAGATTTTGAAGGTCATTTTGCTATTTAAGTCTATATAAACCATGTGACTCCTCGGGGTGTGTCCAGATTTGACCTCGAGGCATAATTTGAACAATCTTTGGGGAGGACCACTATGCAATGTTACGTACCAAATATAGGACAGCTGTGGGCCTTGTCGTTTCAGAGGAGAAGAATTTTTAAGTCATTTTGCTACTTAAGTCTATATAAATCATGTGACCCCCAGGGCGTGACCAGTTTTGACCCCAGGGGCATAATTTGAACAATATTTGTAAAGGACCACTATATGATGTTACATACCAAATAAGAAACCTCTGGGCCTTGCAGTTTCTGAGGATAAGATTTTAAAAGTCATTTTGCTATTTCAATCAATATAAATCATGTGACCCCCAGGGCGTGGCCAGTTTTGACGCTAGTGGCATAAATTCAACAATATTTGTAGAGGACCACTATAGGATATTACATACCAAATATGAAACCTCTGGGTCTTGCGGTTTCAGAGAAGATTTTTAAAGACATTTTGCTATTTAAGTCTATATAAACTATGTGACCCCCGGAGCGTGGCCAGTTTTGACCTCAGGGGCATAAATTGAACAATATTTGTAGAGGACCGTTATAGGATGTTATTTACCAAATATGAAACCACTAGTCCTTGTGGTTTCAGAGGAGAAGATTTTTAAAGTCATTTTGCTATATATTCTATATAAACCAAACTTTGTTGAGGACCACTATAGAATGTTACATACCAAATATGAAACCTCTGGGCCCTGCGGTTTCAGAGAAGAAGATTGTTAAAGTTTACACTTTTAAAATATATTTTTAGCTCTGGTGACCTACATATGCAGCAGACTGTAACGATTTGAAAAATTTTGAAAGAGGGTCACCCAATGATCATTCCTGTGAAGCTTGGTGAAAATCTGATAAGTGGTTTAGGAGGAGATGTTGTTTGAATGAAAAGTTGACGACTGACGGACGGACGACGGACAACACGCGATCACAAAAGCTCACCATGAGCACTTTGTGCTCAGGTGAGCTAAAAACTGCTTTGAATTCTACCTTTATGGAGTTTTATCTTTAATCCTGAAATATCGCTATAATATAAACGACACGGTTAGGAGACTCACCGGACCACCTCATTCCGTGGTGTTAAGAAAAAGTCAGGTGGTGACTTCCGAGGTGGTCCGGTGGCGCAAAAATAATGTAAACAGTTTATATGACTTTCAAATTTTGTATTATTTTCTCATGATAAAGGTGCCTTTTAAGAAATCGGACAATGTCATTAAGAATATGTCTGTGTACTGACATGTTTAGTCGTCTGAGTTCTTACTACAACCCATTATGAACTGTGTGACGACTGACGATGATCACAAATATACATGTCTTCACATACACATTACATGTTTTGCAATAATTTGTAATTTTTGTTAGTTTTGTACTGAAAGTAGAATTTGTAGACACAACCAAAGCTTGTCAAGATTCATAAACGTAGAACTAGTAATAACGTTAGGATATTTGTAGACTGGAGAGAAAATAAATGAGAAAGAAATATGTGTCGATTGCGAAATGGGCGTCACAATAGAGCACATCGTTGAAGAACTACTCACTCTAGGAAATATAGATAGAGTCGATGAAACACTGTCTTTTTTAGCCGTTTGCATTGATTTAGAGACACAGTTGTTTAATACACAAACACTTCTAAAACCGAAAAAGGAAAAATAAACACACTAACTTGACGTTTATGAATCTTGACAACATAAAGTTGTGCCTACCAATTCTACTTTCGGTTTCATAAACATCAGCCAACTCAGCACCAACGAACCACCTCAGCACCACCGGACCACCTCATTTCAAGAAATTCCCAGAAAACTAACCATAATTACAAATTATTGCAAAATGTGTAATGCGTATGTGAAGACATTTATATTTGATATCATCGTCAGTTGTCACACACTTCATAATGGGTTGTAGTCAGAACTCTGACGGCTAAACATGTCAGTACATAGAGTATCGTAGACATATTATTTTGATGACTTCAACGTATAAAAATCCTACAGCCTTTATTTGTGTACGTTATTTAACGAAACTACGAACGAGTGTTGTTTTATAATTCCTACTGGTAATGACATTGTCCGATTTCTTAAAAGGCACCTTTATCGTACGAAAATAATACAAAATTTGAAAGCTATACGTACCGTTTACATTATTTTTGCACCGCCCGACCACCTCGGAAATCACCACCTGACTTTTTCTTAACACCTCTAAATGAGGTGGTCCGGTGAGTTCCCTAACTGTGTATGATAATGAAAACTTAACATCACAAACAAAAGTGTAAATACTAGCATTTCATAAAAAAAAAAATTCCAACTGACAGGAAAACAGTTCAAATCTCTGATCATAGCAGTCATAAGGCCATATGTTTGCAAACCAGGGTAAGTATGAGTGTATGATATTAAACACAAAACCCTAATAATTTTTTTTTTGCTTTTTTTAATATATAAACTGTTTCAACAAAAAATCTCGCAAGATTCTCCTACGATAATCAAATAGAACACATTGGGTCAAGGACGATTATGTTAAACCTTCGAGAACACAGAGCCTGCTAAAGCCTTACACAGTAACTTTCTAATTATAGAAAATCGAGCCCAACTCACCCTGGCGAGCCAGCTCTCGTACAACCTGTCCCACATGTCGAGTACCTGAGTCTCGATCTGCGAGTTACTGTCTGCGGCCGGGCCGTTCACCAGGTCTCGAACCTACAGCAATACAGAAGTACAAGAATATCTGGGCTGGTATTCACAAAGCTCCTAAGGGAAATCTTGACTTAAACTGTACTTTAAGATCAAATTTGTGAAATCCAACTATTTTTGTTTATAAAAAGGTAAAATATTAAACATCTGTGCAGTATTTACAGTTTTAAAACATGTTAATGGAAACCTACCCTTATATACGACAGCCAGAGACTTAGGAATTTTATGAATTTAAGAGAATTAAAATTTTTCCCTTGAGTAAAGGGCCCTGAAGTTTTATCTGAAATTATGGAAACCAACATAATCGGAACCAAGAGGACACAATTTGAATCAACAAAACATGAGGCGCGTCGTGAGAAAACCAGTCTTAATGCATGTGCGTAAAGTGTAGTACCAGATTAGCCTGTGCAGTCCGCACAGGCTAATCCGGGATGGTACTTTCCGCTTTTATGGTATTTTCTGTTTCAAGGAAGTCTCTTCTAACCATAAATCCACTTTAGGCAGAAAGTGCCGTCGTGGATCAGCCTGTGCGGACTACACAGGCTGATCCGGGACGACACTTTACGCACATGCATTAAGACCGGTTTTCTCATGACGTGCCACACATACATTCATACATGGATGTCTGCATTTGTAACTCTGCTTTATTTGGATTGTACACTACACTTTGCATGGTTTTTTGCCTAAATCCGCAGGTCGCCGCGATTCACTGCTGTGGGAAATTCCACACTGGTCACCGTGGAATCGCGCGACTTGAGTGGACCACAAGGACATCACCGTGGACTATCGCGATGATACCATTTTGATCTAATACCAATAAGATCACTAGGGATCGCCGCAATTATCGGGGTCAGTTACAAAATACATGTACATTTACAAGACAAGAAAATGGTGAAATAAATCAATGTACCGTACAAGAGTAACCTATACTGTTGTAGCACTGTATGTACATACATGTATCTTTTATTGTTATTAATTTACTTATGTGCTATTTTTTATATTTCAGGTACACAAAAGAAGATGCCGTCGTTTTTACAATCAAAATCTTTAATTCATAAACAGTGATCGTTTGTGAAGCTTACAATTTTAAGCCTAAAAATTAATAACGAAAAGTCCCTAAATATTGAATGTTTAACATACAAAATTTCCTAGCCATTTCACAAACCAGACCAGTCATTTTTGTTTAAAATACAACAGATACGAAGCCAGCTTTCCAAATAATTATTATTAATTATGTATTTGAGTAATTATTAAACAGTACACATACAAATCCAACAACTGTTATGCGTGCCCCTGTGGTAAACCCGGCATCACTGGTTCGATTCAAAATTTTTATTATTTTTTTTAGTTTTGGAATAGTTCGATATAAGTAATGCTGTTTTTATTCTTAGTTTGATGCTTTTGGTTTATACTGTTTTATTTTACTGTGTTCTGTGTTATTTTATAGGCCTTTCCCAAAACTAGGTGATCTCCCTTGGAAATTCTCACACCTTATTGCGAATTCACATCCGCCATATTTGAAACCCGACTTCTGGCAACGTTTTCCCTAGCTTGCCATATAAAGTATTATAGATCTAAGACCAAGCCACTTTCAAAACTTGTAATGGAAATTTTTAAAACCATATGTTTTTGATTAAATATTATAAAAAACTCATAGAGGATATATCTTACAAAAATAAATTATTAGAACTAAATGTTGTATCGTTTTAAACTCATTACCAAGGCCACATGTCCGTATGACAGGTATCTGGAAAAAAAGAAGTAGTCTCCTTGTCTCTTCTTAAACGGTTGTTTTCCATACATAAATACCACCACATGTTCTCTCAATGGATACTTAGTTATCTTACTGAAGAGGGAGTCATAAAAAGACCAAAGCCACAAACCGCGGGGATCTTATCAAATTGCCCTTAGAACTATACCGCTAATCCGTGCAATTGCGTAATGCATTGATGATAAAGATCTACATGCAGAGACAACTAACATGTCCCACTTCGTCTCCAATTGTTCGCGTCTCAAATTAAAGTTTATCTCACATTTTAAAATGTTGTTGTCTCCGTTGTTGTTCTTTGCCTATCACTCTATGAAATTTCGCCACCTTATTGAACAGAACAGAACATAATTAAAAGCATTAAACATTTTTTCGAATTAATAAATTGGTTTAAATTGAAGATTGAAATAATATAGCACAACATTTAATTTTCATTTCTGAAGAATTGAAAGGTGGTGAACATATAAGAGCTCATCATGTTTTGTTTTTCTAAAACATATGGGAATTACCGTAGCTGCTGCGAGAATAAAATGTTGTTTGTTTACCACGATTCCGACAGAAATGAAGAAATAATCTCAGTTAGAGTTATATACATGAAGGAAAACTAAATACTTTATCAAACAGACTCAACAAGTGTAAAATATTTATTCAAACATATATTAGACTCTTCTGTTGGCTTAGTCAATTACTTACTCTGAATTGTGTAAACTTTTTTTCAAAATGTATATATCTATGTCTGTTTTATTATAGATACTCACCCTATTATGTACATAATTATCACGACATATCTATTTCCTGGTGCCATATAGACCCATTGGGTCGGGTTATTTGTTTCGTTGATTATATGAACATTGTTTAAACACATGACACAATAATAAACACATTACTTACTCAATCTCTTTAATACAACATCAGTTATAGCATTTAATGAGGAGTGACACCATCTTTAGTTATTGTAATATTGTGTTAACAGTAATTAAAAAAGATAGCTGTTTTGTTACATTATATTTAAAGATTAAAGCGAAGCCTGTTCAAGCACCGTAAACATTTAGCACACAACAAGAATATCTGCAACTAAAAAAGCTTTAAAGTTAAACACAAATGTGTATGGAATTCAAATAAGAAGTTGCCGTCAAAAACATCGGAATTACGCTCAAACTTTCTGTGATGATACCTTATTTTCGTAATTTTAGTTGCCAGAAGAATGTTAGCTTAGAGTTACTTAGCAAAATCATTTTACTAAAAACAGCTTTTTATTTATTTTATTTAATAATGCAAAGTTAATACATGAAGGCATAGGTTGTTTAGTTACTGAAATCGCTATTTTTGTGTTTTGTTGCATAATAACCGTTAAACGTACTGTGTACAGTTTGTTTGTCAATCTGCAAAGAGTAGACAATATTGTTTAGAAATCAAAATAATAATTTAATTAAATTTATAAATAAAGTACATGATGTATATTATATACGAATGTTGATATTTGTAAATTTATTTTTACGAAATCAACGCAATTTTAAGATTGAAAATCAAATATATTGCATGTTTTTCGGTAAATATCAATACGCTTATCCCACCTTATAATCAATAAACGTCGCTGGAAGTGAACAGGGGACATCACTCGTGATTACGCAAGGGAAGTAACCTAGTTTTGGGAAAGCCTATTCTTTAGATGCGTTTGTAATTTTAAGCCTTTATTTTGCATAATAATTAATAAAATATGGAGCAAGTCAGTCATTGCTCTTCTATGGCTGTCTCTTTAGAATACCATTGCAAGTATAGTGTTTCGCTGTGGTCCGTATTACTATAACGCTGGTTAGTGACGATTTTGTTCAAATTGTCAAATGGCGTTACTCTAAAAGTTAGTGTTCCTCTTATCTTGTGTTTTTGTTGAATTCTCAGAATTTTTTCTGCAGACACCGGTAGCGCCAAATGACTGTTGAATATCAGGGCATTCACTTTGTTCCTTAAAATTGCTTACCATGTACCGGCTAGCGACCAGCAACTTCGTATTTAACTGTAATGTTAACGCTTTTTCAGCTGAAACATGTTTAAATGTGATGCAAAGCAATCATTTTAACATAATAAAATTTTTAAACCACTACAAATGCATATCATTACTATTTACTTGATAAAAAAAAAAACCATTCAAACCTACATTAAATGGACTTGTAACTTTGCATTCTACCATAAGGCTACATATTTCTTCGCTGCACAGTATGTGTCTGTTAATAACAAATGGTAGACGCATATCTCATTGTATTTAGACACATATCTCATTGTATTTAGACACATATCTCATTGTATTTAGACACATATCTCATTGTATTTAGACACATATCTCATTGTATTTAGACACATATCTCATTGTATTTAGACACATATCTCATTGTATTTAGACACATATCTCATTGTATTTAGACACATATCTCATTGTATTTAGACACGTATCTCATTGTATTTAGACACATATCTCATTGTATTTAGACACATATCTCATTGTATTTAGACACATATCTCATTGTATTTAGACACATATCTCATTGTATTTATATTAACGATCTAGATTTAGACTCGTTACGGAATTTAACGGAATGTTCACGAGGTGGCAGGTCGAACCTAACGCACTATACCAGTTCTGGAAACTTTAGAACTTTTCAGCAACCAATGAACAACTGAGCAAAACGCATTAAAGTTTTAATCATAACAATACATTTTAACAATAAATAAAGTAAGCGAGTGAACAATAACGTGAAATTGTAATGCCATTTAACAGTACTTACGCGTTTGGTGTTACGTAACTGTAACGAGAAGCATCTGAATCAATGAAATTGTTAAACACAATTTTAAAACACAAATTTGCATAAATTACATGCACGCAATTTACACATGTACATGTGTAAAATACATGTATACATACATTGTGCATGCAAATGTAGTAGCTTCGTCATTATATACCCCATTTACGCTGTGTTTCACAGCGAATCGCCGCAGTCATGTGGACCACCGTGGAATCGATACTGATCAGGTCCACGGTGGTCCTTCGTTATCACCATGGACGGCAGGTGCTAAAATACCCAAATAATCATGGTGATTCTCCTCGGCAAGATAAAATTGTCCGCAGTGGGTAAAATGTTTTGGCGAAAACCATGCATAGTGTAGTGTACCACGAACAGACAATGCGAAATCCATCAAACAGTCAGACACTGTCTGACAAACAGCGTTTGTGTCTGACATTTAAAAGTCACAATTACATTTTAAGTTAATTATCATTAATACAGTGTCTAAATTACATTGTTATTGCAGTGAATACTTCTAGGGACTACTGACCAGTAGATACATGTCAAGCAAGGATTGAGTTGACCAATTGATCAGTAGATACATGTCAATCAAGCATTCAGTTGACCAAATGACCAGTAGATACATGTCAATCAAGGATTGAGTTGACCAATTGATCAGTAGATACATGTCAATCAAGAATTGAGTTGACCAATTGACCAGTAGATACATGTCAATCAAGGACCGAGTTGACAAACTGACCAGTAGATACTTGTAAATCAAGGATAGAGTTGACCAATTATGAGTTTAGATTTCAGTGGTAAATAATAGCACATGGTTGCATAATGCAATCAATTTACATCAAATTCTTGGACAAACAACCATAGCCAAAAATTAAGGCAGAGGGATCTACGTTTCTGCTACTGGTTAATTCTATACCAAAATTGTAATAACTGGTCTATATTTGAACCTCATTTTGTGAAATGTGTATAGTTATCAAAGGTTTCGGTGAGTCTGTACAAATTAGGATTCTTTAACAGCACTTTTTGCAACTCTGGTCATACATGTACGTCATATGTCATTATAACTTCTTCGAGTAGGGCCATATTGGAAATGTTGTACGCCTATAACCCAGATAATAGTCTTCAGTCAATATCAACAAGTTGGAATCCAACAAACACCAGAAGTAACAGTAAATTTGTAGGCTACACACCACTAACAGTTACCATGTGAGCAATGTAGTTCCGGCCATATATAAGCAGGTGGCTTACATACCACTTACAATTACCTTGTGAGCAATGTAGTTCCAGCAATATATATACAGGTGGCTAACAAACCACTAACAGTTACCATGTAAGCAATGTAGTTCCAACCATTTATATACCAGTGGCTAACATACCACTAACAGTTACCATGTGAGCAATGCAGTTCCGGCCATTTATATACAGGTGGCTAACAAACCACTGACAGTTACCATGTGAGCAATGTAGTTCCAGCAATATATATACAGGTGGCTAACAAACCACTAACAGTTACCATGTGAGCAATGTAGTTCCAGCAATATATATACAGGTGGCTAACAAACCACTAACAGTTACCATGTGAGCAATGTAGTTCCAGCAATATATATACAGGTGGCTAACATACCACTAACAGTTACCATGTGAGCAATGTAGTTCCGGCCATTTATATACAGGTGGCTAACAAACCACTAACAGTTACCATGTAAGCAATGTAGTTCCGGCCATTTATATACAGGTGGCTAACATACCACTAACAGTTACCATGTGAGCAATGTAGTTCCGGCCATTTATATACAGGTGGCTAACAAACCACTAACAGTTACCATGTGAGCAATGTAGTTCCGGCCATTTATATACAGGTGGCTAACATACCACTAACAGTTACCATGTGAGCAATGTAGTTCCGGCCATTTATATACAGGTGGCTAACAAACCACTAACAGTTACCATGTAAGCAATGTAGTTCCAGCAATATATATACAGGTGGCTTACACACCACTAACAGTTCCCATGTGAGCAATGTAGTTCCGGCCATTTATATACAGGTGGCTAATAAACCACTAACAGTTACCATGTGAGCAATGTAGTTCCAGCAATATATATACAGGTGGCTAACAAACCACTAACAGTTACCATGTGAGCAATGTAGTTCCAGCCATTTATATACAGGTGGCTAACAAACCACTAACAGTTACCATGTGAGCAATGTAGTTCAGGCCATTTATATACAGGTGGCTTACACACCACTAACAGTTACCATGTGAGCAATGTAGTTCTGGCCATTTATATACAGGTGGCTAACAAACCACTAACAGTTACCATGTGAGCAATGTAGTTCCGGCCATTTATATACAGGTGGCTAACAAACCACTAACAGTTACCATGTGAGCAATGTAGTTCCGGCCATTTATATACAGGTGGCTAACAAACCACTAACAGTTACCATGTAAGCAATGTAGTTCCGGCCATTTATATACAGGTGGCTAACAAACCACTAACAGTTACCATGTGAGCAATGTAGTTCCCGCCATTTATATACAGGTGGCTAACAAACCACTAACAGTTACCATGTGAGCAATGTAGTTCAGGCCATTTATATACAGGTGGCTAACAAACCACTAACAGTTACCATGTGAGCAATGTAGTTCCGGCCATTTATATACAGGTGGCTAACAAACCACTAACAGTTACCATGTGAGCAATGTAGTTCCGGCCATTTATATACAGGTGGCTTACACACCACTAACAGTTACCATGTGAGCAATGTAGTTCCGGCCATTTATATACAGGTGGCTTACACACCACTAACAGTTACCATGTGAGCAATGTAGTTCCAGCCATTTATATACAGGTGGCTTACACACCACTAACAGTTACCATGTGAGCAATGTAGTTCCGGCCATTTATATACAGGTGGCTAATAAACCACTAACAGTTACCATGTAAGCAATGTAGTTCCGGCCATTTATATACAGGTGGCTAACAAACCACTAACAGTTACCATGTGAGCAATGTAGTTCCAGCCATTTATATACAGGTGGCTTACACACCACTAACAGTTACCATGTGAGCAATGTAGTTCCGGCCATTTATATACAGGTGGCTTACACACCACTAACAGTTACCATGTGAGCAATGTAGTTCCGGCCATTTATATACAGGTGGATAACAAACCACTAACAGTTACCATGTGAGCAATGTAGTTCCGGCCATTTATATACAGGTGGCTAACAAACCACTAACAGTTACCATGTGAGCAATGTAGTTCAGGCCATTTATATACAGGTGGCTAACAAACCACTAACAGTTACCATGTGAGCAATGTAGTTCAGGCCATTTATATACAGGTGGCTAACAAACCACTAACAGTTACCATGTAAGCAATGTAGTTCAGGCCATTTATATACAGGTGGCTAACAAACCACTAACAGTTACCATGTGAGCAATGTAGTTCCAGTCATTTATATACAGTTGGCTAACAAACCACTAACAGTTACCATGTGAGCAATGTAGTTCCGGCCATTTATATACAGGTGGCTAACACACCACTAAAAGTTACCATGTGAGCAATGTAGTTCCGGCCATTTATATACAGGTGGCTTACACACCACTAACAGTTACCATGTGAGCAATGTAGTTCCGGCCATTTATATACAGGTGGCTAACAAACCACTAACAGTTACCATGTGAGCAATGTAGTTCCGGCCATTTATATACAGGTGGCTAACAAACCACTAACAGTTACCATGTGAGCAATGTAGTTCCGGCTATCTATATACAGGTGGCTAACAAACCACTAACAGTTACCAAGTGAGCAATGTAGTTCCGGCCATTTATATACAGGTGGCTTACACACCACTAACAGTTACCATGTGAGCAATGTAGTTCCGGCCATTTATAAACAGGTGGCTTACACACCACTAACAGTTACCATGTGAGCAATGTAGTTCCGGCCATTTATATACAGGTGGCTTACACACCACTAACAGTTACCATGTGAGCAATGTAGTTCCGGCCATTTATATACAGGTGGCTTACACACCACTAACAGTTACCATGTGAGCAATGTAGTTCCGGCCATTTATATACAGGTGGCTTACACACCACTAACAGTTACCATGTGAGCAATGTAGTTCCGGCCATTTATATACAGGTAGCTTACACACCACTAACAGTTACCATGTGAGCAATGTAGTTCAGGCCATTTATATACAGGTGGCTAACAAACCACTAACAGTTACCATGTGAGCAATGTAGTTCAGGCCATTTATATACAGGTGGCTAACAAACCACTAACAGTTACCATGTGAGCAATGTAGTTCCGGCTATTTATATACAGGTGGCTAACAAACCACTAACAGTTACCATGTGAGCAATGTAGTTCCGGCCATTTATATACAGGTGGCTTACACACCACTAACAGTTACCATGTGAGCAATGTAGTTCCGGCCATTTATATACAGGTGGCTAACACACCACTAACAGTTACCATGTGAGCAATGTAGTTCCGGCCATTTATATACAGGTGGCTAACAAACCACTAACAGTTACCATGTGAGCAATGTAGTTCCGGCCATTTATATACAGGTGGCTTACACACCACTAACAGTTACCATGTGAGCAATGTAGTTCCGGCCATTTATATACAGGTGGCTAACACACCACTAACAGTTACCATGTGAGCAATGTAGTTCCGGCCATTTATATACAGGTGGCTAACAAACCACTAACAGTTACCATGTGAGCAATGTAGTTCCGGCCATTTATATACAGGTGGCTTACATACCACTTACAATTACCTTGTGAGCAATGTAGTTCCGGCCATTTATATACAGGTGGCTTACATACCACTTACAATTACCTTGTGAGCAATGTAGTTCCGGCCATTTATATACAGGTGGCTAACAAACCACTAACAGTTACCATGTAAGCAATGTAGTTCCGGCCATTTATATACAGGTGGCTAACAAACCACTAACAGTTACCATGTGAGCAATGCAGTTCCGGCCATTTATATACAGGTGGCTAACAAACCACTGACAGTTACCATGTGAGCAATGTAGTTCCAGTAATATATATACAGGTGGCTAACAAACCACTAACAGTTACCATGTGAGCAATGTAGTTCCAGCAATATATATACAGGTGGCTAACAAACCACTAACAGTTACCATGTGAGCAATGTAGTTCCAGCAATATATATACAGGTGGCTAACATACCACTAACAGTTACCATGTGAGCAATGTAGTTCCGGCCATTTATATACAGGTGGCTAACAAACCACTAACAGTTACCATGTAAGCAATGTAGTTCCGGCCATTTATATACAGGTGGCTAACATACCACTAACAGTTACCATGTGAGCAATGTAGTTCCGGCCATTTATATACAGGTGGCTAACAAACCACTAACAGTTACCATGTGAGCAATGTAGTTCCGGCCATTTATATACAGGTGGCTAACATACCACTAACAGTTACCATGTGAGCAATGTAGTTCCGGCCATTTATATACAGGTGGCTAACAAACCACTAACAGTTACCATGTAAGCAATGTAGTTCCAGCAATATATATACAGGTGGCTTACACACCACTAACAGTTCCCATGTGAGCAATGTAGTTCCGGCCATTTATATACAGGTGGCTAATAAACCACTAACAGTTACCATGTGAGCAATGTAGTTCCAGCAATATATATACAGGTGGCTAACAAACCACTAACAGTTACCATGTGAGCAATGTAGTTCCAGCCATTTATATACAGGTGGCTAACAAACCACTAACAGTTACCATGTGAGCAATGTAGTTCAGGCCATTTATATACAGGTGGCTTACACACCACTAACAGTTACCATGTGAGCAATGTAGTTCTGGCCATTTATATACAGGTGGCTAACAAACCACTAACAGTTACCATGTGAGCAATGTAGTTCCGGCCATTTATATACAGGTGGCTAACAAACCACTAACAGTTACCATGTGAGCAATGTAGTTCCGGCCATTTATATACAGGTGGCTAACAAACCACTAACAGTTACCATGTAAGCAATGTAGTTCCGGCCATTTATATACAGGTGGCTAACAAACCACTAACAGTTACCATGTGAGCAATGTAGTTCCCGCCATTTATATACAGGTGGCTAACAAACCACTAACAGTTACCATGTGAGCAATGTAGTTCAGGCCATTTATATACAGGTGGCTAACAAACCACTAACAGTTACCATGTGAGCAATGTAGTTCCGGCCATTTATATACAGGTGGCTAACAAACCACTAACAGTTACCATGTGAGCAATGTAGTTCCGGCCATTTATATACAGGTGGCTTACACACCACTAACAGTTACCATGTGAGCAATGTAGTTCCGGCCATTTATATACAGGTGGCTTACACACCACTAACAGTTACCATGTGAGCAATGTAGTTCCAGCCATTTATATACAGGTGGCTTACACACCACTAACAGTTACCATGTGAGCAATGTAGTTCCGGCCATTTATATACAGGTGGCTAATAAACCACTAACAGTTACCATGTAAGCAATGTAGTTCCGGCCATTTATATACAGGTGGCTAACAAACCACTAACAGTTACCATGTGAGCAATGTAGTTCCAGCCATTTATATACAGGTGGCTTACACACCACTAACAGTTACCATGTGAGCAATGTAGTTCCGGCCATTTATATACAGGTGGCTTTCACACCACTAACAGTTACCATGTGAGCAATGTAGTTCCGGCCATTTATATACAGGTGGATAACAAACCACTAACAGTTACCATGTGAGCAATGTAGTTCCGGCCATTTATATACAGGTGGCTAACAAACCACTAACAGTTACCATGTGAGCAATGTAGTTCAGGCCATTTATATACAGGTGGCTAACAAACCACTAACAGTTACCATGTGAGCAATGTAGTTCAGGCCATTTATATACAGGTGGCTAACAAACCACTAACAGTTACCATGTAAGCAATGTAGTTCAGGCCATTTATATACAGGTGGCTAACAAACCACTAACAGTTACCATGTGAGCAATGTAGTTCCAGTCATTTATATACAGTTGGCTAACAAACCACTAACAGTTACCATGTGAGCAATGTAGTTCCGGCCATTTATATACAGGTGGCTAACACACCACTAAAAGTTACCATGTGAGCAATGTAGTTCCGGCCATTTATATACAGGTGGCTTACACACCACTAACAGTTACCATGTGAGCAATGTAGTTCCGGCCATTTATATACAGGTGGCTAACAAACCACTAACAGTTACCATGTGAGCAATGTAGTTCCGGCCATTTATATACAGGTGGCTAACAAACCACTAACAGTTACCATGTGAGCAATGTAGTTCCGGCTATCTATATACAGGTGGCTAACAAACCACTAACAGTTACCAAGTGAGCAATGTAGTTCCGGCCATTTATATACAGGTGGCTTACACACCACTAACAGTTACCATGTGAGCAATGTAGTTCCGGCCATTTATAAACAGGTGGCTTACACACCACTAACAGTTACCATGTGAGCAATGTAGTTCCGGCCATTTATATACAGGTGGCTTACACACCACTAACAGTTACCATGTGAGCAATGTAGTTCCGGCCATTTATATACAGGTGGCTTACACACCACTAACAGTTACCATGTGAGCAATGTAGTTCCGGCCATTTATATACAGGTGGCTTACACACCACTAACAGTTACCATGTGAGCAATGTAGTTCCGGCCATTTATATACAGGTAGCTTACACACCACTAACAGTTACCATGTGAGCAATGTAGTTCAGGCCATTTATATACAGGTGGCTAACAAACCACTAACAGTTACCATGTGAGCAATGTAGTTCAGGCCATTTATATACAGGTGGCTAACAAACCACTAACAGTTACCATGTGAGCAATGTAGTTCCGGCTATTTATATACAGGTGGCTAACAAACCACTAACAGTTACCATGTGAGCAATGTAGTTCCGGCCATTTATATACAGGTGGCTTACACACCACTAACAGTTACCATGTGAGCAATGTAGTTCCGGCCATTTATATACAGGTGGCTAACACACCACTAACAGTTACCATGTGAGCAATGTAGTTCCGGCCATTTATATACAGGTGGCTAACAAACCACTAACAGTTACCATGTGAGCAATGTAGTTCCGGCCATTTATATACAGGTGGCTTACACACCACTAACAGTTACCATGTGAGCAATGTAGTTCCGGCCATTTATATACAGGTGGCTAACACACCACTAACAGTTACCATGTGAGCAATGTAGTTCCGGCCATTTATATACAGGTGGCTAACAAACCACTAACAGTTACCATGTGAGCAATGTAGTTCCGGCCATTTATATACAGGTGGCTTACATACCACTTACAATTACCTTGTGAGCAATGTAGTTCCGGCCATTTATATACAGGTGGCTTACATACCACTTACAATTACCTTGTGAGCAATGTAGTTCCGGCCATTTATATACAGGTGGCTAACAAACCACTAACAGTTACCATGTAAGCAATGTAGTTCCGGCCATTTATATACAGGTGGCTAACAAACCACTAACAGTTACCATGTGAGCAATGCAGTTCCGGCCATTTATATACAGGTGGCTAACAAACCACTGACAGTTACCATGTGAGCAATGTAGTTCCAGCAATATATATACAGGTGGCTAACAAACCACTAACAGTTACCATGTGAGCAATGTAGTTCCAGCAATATATATACAGGTGGCTAACAAACCACTAACAGTTACCATGTGAGCAATGTAGTTCCAGCAATATATATACAGGTGGCTAACATACCACTAACAGTTACCATGTGAGCAATGTAGTTCCGGCCATTTATATACAGGTGGCTAACAAACCACTAACAGTTACCATGTAAGCAATGTAGTTCCGGCCATTTATATACAGGTGGCTAACATACCACTAACAGTTACCATGTGAGCAATGTAGTTCCGGCCATTTATATACAGGTGGCTAACAAACCACTAACAGTTACCATGTGAGCAATGTAGTTCCGGCCATTTATATACAGGTGGCTAACATACCACTAACAGTTACCATGTGAGCAATGTAGTTCCGGCCATTTATATACAGGTGGCTAACAAACCACTAACAGTTACCATGTAAGCAATGTAGTTCCAGCAATATATATACAGGTGGCTTACACACCACTAACAGTTCCCATGTGAGCAATGTAGTTCCGGCCATTTATATACAGGTGGCTAATAAACCACTAACAGTTACCATGTGAGCAATGTAGTTCCAGCAATATATATACAGGTGGCTAACAAACCACTAACAGTTACCATGTGAGCAATGTAGTTCCAGCCATTTATATACAGGTGGCTAACAAACCACTAACAGTTACCATGTGAGCAATGTAGTTCAGGCCATTTATATACAGGTGGCTTACACACCACTAACAGTTACCATGTGAGCAATGTAGTTCTGGCCATTTATATACAGGTGGCTAACAAACCACTAACAGTTACCATGTGAGCAATGTAGTTCCGGCCATTTATATACAGGTGGCTAACAAACCACTAACAGTTACCATGTGAGCAATGTAGTTCCGGCCATTTATATACAGGTGGCTAACAAACCACTAACAGTTACCATGTAAGCAATGTAGTTCCGGCCATTTATATACAGGTGGCTAACAAACCACTAACAGTTACCATGTGAGCAATGTAGTTCCCGCCATTTATATACAGGTGGCTAACAAACCACTAACAGTTACCATGTGAGCAATGTAGTTCAGGCCATTTATATACAGGTGGCTAACAAACCACTAACAGTTACCATGTGAGCAATGTAGTTCCGGCCATTTATATACAGGTGGCTAACAAACCACTAACAGTTACCATGTGAGCAATGTAGTTCCGGCCATTTATATACAGGTGGCTTACACACCACTAACAGTTACCATGTGAGCAATGTAGTTCCGGCCATTTATATACAGGTGGCTTACACACCACTAACAGTTACCATGTGAGCAATGTAGTTCCAGCCATTTATATACAGGTGGCTTACACACCACTAACAGTTACCATGTGAGCAATGTAGTTCCGGCCATTTATATACAGGTGGCTAATAAACCACTAACAGTTACCATGTAAGCAATGTAGTTCCGGCCATTTATATACAGGTGGCTAACAAACCACTAACAGTTACCATGTGAGCAATGTAGTTCCAGCCATTTATATACAGGTGGCTTACACACCACTAACAGTTACCATGTGAGCAATGTAGTTCCGGCCATTTATATACAGGTGGCTTACACACCACTAACAGTTACCATGTGAGCAATGTAGTTCCGGCCATTTATATACAGGTGGATAACAAACCACTAACAGTTACCATGTGAGCAATGTAGTTCCGGCCATTTATATACAGGTGGCTAACAAACCACTAACAGTTACCATGTGAGCAATGTAGTTCAGGCCATTTATATACAGGTGGCTAACAAACCACTAACAGTTACCATGTGAGCAATGTAGTTCAGGCCATTTATATACAGGTGGCTAACAAACCACTAACAGTTACCATGTAAGCAATGTAGTTCAGGCCATTTATATACAGGTGGCTAACAAACCACTAACAGTTACCATGTGAGCAATGTAGTTCCAGTCATTTATATACAGTTGGCTAACAAACCACTAACAGTTACCATGTGAGCAATGTAGTTCCGGCCATTTATATACAGGTGGCTAACACACCACTAAAAGTTACCATGTGAGCAATGTAGTTCCGGCCATTTATATACAGGTGGCTTACACACCACTAACAGTTACCATGTGAGCAATGTAGTTCCGGCCATTTATATACAGGTGGCTAACAAACCACTAACAGTTACCATGTGAGCAATGTAGTTCCGGCCATTTATATACAGGTGGCTAACAAACCACTAACAGTTACCATGTGAGCAATGTAGTTCCGGCTATCTATATACAGGTGGCTAACAAACCACTAACAGTTACCAAGTGAGCAATGTAGTTCCGGCCATTTATATACAGGTGGCTTACACACCACTAACAGTTACCATGTGAGCAATGTAGTTCCGGCCATTTATAAACAGGTGGCTTACACACCACTAACAGTTACCATGTGAGCAATGTAGTTCCGGCCATTTATATACAGGTGGCTTACACACCACTAACAGTTACCATGTGAGCAATGTAGTTCCGGCCATTTATATACAGGTGGCTTACACACCACTAACAGTTACCATGTGAGCAATGTAGTTCCGGGAATTTATATACAGGTGGCTAACAAACCACTAACAGTTACCATGTAAGCAATGTAGTTCCGGCCATTTATATACAGGTGGCTAACAAACCACTAACAGTTACCATGTAAGCAATGTAGTTCCGGCCATTTATATACAGGTGGCTTACACACCACTAACAGTTACCATGTGAGCAATGTAGTTCCGGCCATTTATATACAGGTGGCTAACAAACCACTAACAGTTACCATGAGAGCAATGTAGTTCCGGCCATTTAGATACAGGTGGCTAACAAACCACTAACAGTTACCATGTAAGCAATGTAGTTCCGGCCATTTATATACAGGTGGCTAACAAACCACTAACAGTTACCATGTGAGCAATGTAGTTCCAGCCATTTATATACAGGTGGCTTACATACCACTTGCAATTATCTTGTGAGCAATGTAGTTCCGGCCATTTATATACAGGTGGCTTACACACCACTAACAGTTACCATGTAAGCAATGTAGTTCCGGCCATTTATATACAGGTGGCTTACACACCACTAACAGTTACCATGTGAGCAATGTAGTTCCGGCCATTTATATACAGGTGGCTAACAAACCACTAACAGTTACCATGTAAGCAATGTAGTTCCGGCCATTTATATACAGGTGGCTAACAAACCACTTACAGTTACCATGTAAGCAATGTAGTTCCGGTCATTTATATACAGGTGGATAACAAACCACTAATAGTTACCATGTAAGCAATGTAGTTCCGGCTATTTATATACAGGTGGCTAACAAACCACTAACAGTTACCATGTGAGCAATGTAGTTCCAGCAATTTATATACAGGTGGCTAACATACCACTAACAGTTACCATGTAAGCAATGTAGTTCCGGCCATTTATATACAGGTGGCTTACACACCACTAACAGTTACCATGTGAGCAATATAGTTCCGGCCATTTATAAACAGGTGGCTTACACACCACTAACAGTTACCATGTGAGCAATGTAGTTCCGGCCATTTATATACAGGTGGCTAACAAACCACTAACAGTTACCATGTGAGCAATGTAGTTCCGGCCATTTATATACAGGTGGATAACAAACCACTAACAGTTACCATGTGAGCAATGTAGTTCCGGCCATTTATATACAGGTGGCTAACAAACCACTAACAGTTACCATGTGAGCAATGTAGTTCCGGCCATTTATATACAGGTGGCTAACAAACCACTAACAGTTACCATGTGAGCAATGTAGTTCCAGCCATTTATATACAGGTGGCTAACAAACCACTAACAGTTACCATGTGAGCAATGTAGTTACGGCCATTTATATACAGGTGGCTAACAAACCACTAACAGTTACCATGCAAGCAATGTAGTTCCAGCCATTTATATACAGGTGGCTAACAAACTACTAACAGTTACCATGTGAGCAATGTAGTTCCGGCCATTTATATACAGGTGGCTAACAAACCACTAACAGTTACCATGTGAGCAATGTAGTTCCGGCCATTTATATACAGGTGGCTAACAAACCACTAACAGTTACCATGTGAGCAATGTAGTTCAGGCCATTTATATACAGGTGGCTTACACACCACTAACAGTTACCATGTGAGCAATGTAGTTCCGGCCATTTATATACAGGTGGCTTACACACCACTAACAGTTACCATGTGAGCAATGTAGTTCAGGCCATTTATATACAGGTGGCTTACACACCACTAACAGTTACCATGTGAGCAATGTAGTTCCGGCCATTTATATACAGGTGGCTTACACACCACTAACAGTTACCATGTGAGCAATGTAGTTCCGGCCATTTATATACAGGTGGCTAACAAACCACTAACAGTTACCATGTGAGCAATGTAGTACCAGTGGCTTACATACCACTTGCAATTATCTTGTGAGCAACGTAGTTCAGGCCATGCAGATAGGTGGCTACACACCACTAACAGTAACCTTGTGAGCAATGTAGTTCAGGCCATGCAGATAGGTGGCTACACACCACTGACAGTTACCTTGTGAGCAATGTAGTTCAGACCACACAGATAGGTGGCTACACACCACCGACAGTTACCTTGTGAGTAATGTAGTTCAGGCCACACTGATAGGTGGCTACACACCACTGACAGTTACCTTGTGAGCAATGAAGTTCAGGCCACACAGATAGGTGGCTGCACACCTCTAATAGTTTCCTTGTGAGCAACATAGTTCAGGCCAATCAGATAGGTGGCTGCACACCACCAACAGTTACCTTGTGAGCAATGTAGTTCCGGCCATGCAGAGAGGTGGCTACACACCACTAACAGTTACCTTGTGAGCAATGTAGTTCAGGCCACACAGATAGGTGGCTACACACCACTAACAGTTACCTTGTGAGCAACGTAGTTCAGGCCACACAGATAGGTGGCTACACACCATTAACAGTTACCTTGTGAGCAATGTAGTTCAGGCCACACAGAGAGGTGGCTACACACCACTAACAGTTACCTTATGAGCAATGTAGTTCAGGCCACACAGAGAGGTGGCTACACACCACTAACAGTTACCTTGTGAGCAATGTAGTTAAAGCCATACAGATAGGTGGCTACACACCACTGACAGTTACCATGTGAGCAATGTAGTTCCGGCCATACAGACAGGTGGCTACACACCTCTAAATAGTTTCCTTGTGAGCAATGTATTTCCAGCCATAAATATACAGGTGGCTTACACACCACTACCAGTTACCTTGTGAGCAATGTAGTTCAGGCCATTCAGATAGGTGGGTACACACCACTGACAGTTACCTTTTGAGCAATGTAGTTCTTGCCATTCAGATAGGTGGCTACACACCACTGACAGTTACCTTGTAAGCAAGTTCCAACCATACAGATAGGTGGTTACACACCACTGACAGTTACCTTGTCAGCAATGTAGTTGAGGCCATACAGAGAGGTGGCTACACACCACTGACAGTTACCTAGTGAGCAATGTAGTTCAGGCCATACAGATAGGTGGCTACACACCACTGACAGTTACCTAGTGAGCAATGAAGTTCAGGCCATACAGATAGGTGGCTACACACCACTGAGTTACCTAGTGAGCAACGTAGTTCAGGACATGCAGATAGATGGCTTCACACCACTAACAGTTACGTTGTGAGCAATGTAGTTCAGGCCATGCAGATAGGTGGCTACACACCACTGACAGTTACCTTGTGAGCAATGTAGTTCAGGCCATACAGATAGGTGGCTACACACCACTGACAGTTACCTAGTGAGCAACGTAGTTCAGGCCATGCAGATAGGTGGCTACACACCACTGACAGTTACCTTGTGAGCAATGTAGTTCAGGCCACACAGAGAGGTGGCTACACACCACTGACAGTTACCTTGTGAGCAACGTAGTTCAGGTCACACAGAGAGGTGGCTACACACCACTAACAGTTACCTTGTGAGCAATGTAGTTCAGGCCATGCAGAGAGGTGGCTACAAACCACTAACAGTTACATTGTGAGCAATGTAGTTCAGGCCATGCAGAGAGGTTGCTACAAACCACTGACAGTTACCTTGTGAGCAATGTAGTTCAGGCCATACAGATAGGTGGCTACAAACCACTAACAGTTACGTTGTGAGCAATGTAGTTCAGGCCATGCACAGAGGTGGCTACACACCACTGACAGTTACCTAGTGAGCAATGTAGTTCAGGCCACACAGATAGGTGGCTACACACCACTAACAGTTACCTTGTGAGCAATGTAGTTCAGGCCATACAGATAGGTGGCTACACACCACTGACAGTTACCTTGTAAGCAACGTAGTTCAGGCCATGCAGATAGGTGGCTACACACCACCAACAGTTACCTTGTAAGCAATGTAGTTCAGGCCATACAGGTAGGTGGCTACACACCACTGACAGTTACCTTGTGAGCAACGTAGTTCAGGCCATGCAGATAGGTGGCTACACACCACCAACAGTTACCTTGTGAGCAATGTAGTGCCGGCCATGCAGATAGGTGGCTTCATGCCACCAACAGTTACCTTGTGAGCAATGTAGTTCCGGCCATACGGACAGGTGGCTACACACAACTAACAGTTACCTTGTGAGCAATTTAGTTCCGGCCATACAGATAGGTGGCTACACACCACTGACCGTAAACTTTAAGCAAGGTAGTTCCGGCCATAAATATACAGGTGGCTTCACACCACTAACAGTTACCTTGTGAGCTACGTAGTTCAGGCCACACAGATAGGTGGCTACACACCACCAACAGTTACCTTGTCAGCAATGTAGTTCCGGCCATGCAGACAGGTGGCTTCACACCACCAACAGTTACCATGTGAGCAATGTAGTTCAGGCCGTACAGATAGGTGGTTACACAACACTTACAATTATATTGTGAGATATGTAGTTCCAGCCATAAATATACAGGTGGCTACACACCACTGACAGTTACCTTGGAGCAATGTAGTTAAAGCCATACAGATAGGTGGCTACACACCACTGACAGTTACCATGTGAGCAATGTAGTTCCGGCCATACAGATATGTGGCTGCACACCTCTAATAGTTCCTTGTGAGCAATGTAGTTCCGGCCATAAATATACAGGTGGCTACAAACCACTAACAGTTACCTTGTGAGCAATGTAGTTCCTGCCATTCAGATAGGTGGCTACACACCACTGACAGTTACCTTGTAAGCAAGTTCCAGCCATACAGATTGGTGGCTACACACCACTGACAGTTATATTGTGAGCAATGTAGTTCAGGCCATACAGATAGCTGGCTTCACACCACTATCAGTTACCTTGTGAGCAATGTAGTTCAGGCCATACAGAGAGGTGGCTACACACCACTGACAGTTACGTGGTGAGCAATGTAGTTCAGGCCATGCAGATAGGTGGCTACACACCACTGACAGTTACCTTGTGAGCAACGGAGTTCAGGCCATACAGATAGGTGGCTACACACCACTGACAGTTACCTTGTGAGCAACGTAGTTCCGGCCATAAAGATAGGTGGCTACACACCACTGACAGTTATCTTGTGAGCAATGCAGTTCAGGCCATACAGATAGGTGGCTACACACCACTGACAGTTACCTAGTAAGCAACGTAGTTCAGGCCATGCAGAGAGGTGGCTTCACACCACTAACAGTTACGTTGAGAGCAATGTAGTTCAGGCCACACAGATAGGTGGCTACACACCATTGACAGTTACCTTGTGAGCAATGTAGTTCCGGCCATACAGATAGGTGGCTACACACAACTAACAGTTACCTTGTGAGCAATGTAGTTCCGGCCATACAGATAGGTGGCTACACACAACTAACAGTTACCTTGTGAGCAATTTAGTTCCGGCCATACAGATAGGTGGCTACACACCACTGACCGTAAACTTGTGAGCAATGTAGTTCAGGCCATTCAGATAGGTGGCTACACACCACTGACAGTTACCTTGTGAGCAATGTAGTTCCGGCCATACAGATCGGTGGCTACACACCACTGACAGCTACCTTGTGAGCAATGTAGTTCCGGCCATAAATATACAGGTGGCTTCACACCACTGACACTTACCTTGTGAGCAATGTAGTTCAGGCCATACAGACAGGTGGCTACACACCACCAACAGTTACCATGTGAGCAATGTAGTTCAGGCCGTACAGATAGGTGGTTACACAACACTTACAATTATCTTGTGAGCAATGTAGTTCAGGCCATACAGAAAGGTGGCTTCACACCACTGACAGTTACCTTGTGAGCAATGTAGTTCTGGCCATACAGATAGGTGGCTACACACCACTAACAGTTACCTAGTGAGCAACGTAGTTCAAGCCACACAGATAGGTGGCTACACACCACTAACAGTTACCTTGTGAGCAATGTAGTTCAGGCCATACAGACAGGTGGCTACACACCACTAACAGTTACCTTGTGAGCAAGGAAGTTCCGGCCATACAGATAGGTGGCTACACACCACTAACAGTTACCATGTGAGCAATGTAGTTCAGGCCATGCAGATAGGTGGCTACACACCACTGACAGTTACCATGTGAGCAATGTAGTTCCGGCCATACAGACAGGTGGCTACAAACCACTAACAGTTACGTTGTGAGCAATGAAGTTCAGGCCATACAGATAGGTGGCTACACAACACTGACAGTTACCTTGTGAGCAATGTAGTTTAGGCCATACAGATAGGTGTCTACACACCACTGACAGTTACCTACTGAGCAACGTAGTTCAGGCCATGCAGATAGGTGGCTACACACCACTGACAGTTACCTAGTGAGCAACGTAGTTCAAGCCACACAGATAGGTGGCTACACACCACCAACAGTTACCTTGTGAGCAACATAGTTCCGGCCACACAGATAGGTGGCTACACACCACTGACAGTTATCTTGTGAGCAATGTAGTTCAAGCCACACAGATAGGTGGCTACACACCACCAACAGTTATCTTGTGAGCAATGTAGTTCAAGCCACACAGATAGGTGGCTACACACCACCAACAGTTACCTTGTGAGCAATGTAGTTGCGGCCATACAGATAGGCATTGCCAACCATTGAGTCCATGGCTTTTTGCAGGTCTTCATTTTTCGGAAGCCAACTACAAAAGCAAAGAAAATATATTTTATAACAAAAAATGCATTTTATCAATTTCAATGAAGGCTGACAGCCCCTCTGAAGAGAATACAAAGCTCAGTGAATACAATTTGAGGCTTGTCGTGGGAAAGCCAGACTTAATGCAAGTGCGTAAAGTGAGTGTTCCGGATTAGCCTGTGCAATATACAGTGGATTTATGTTTAGAAGAGACTTCATTGAAACAGAAAATACCATAAAAGTGGAAAGTGTCATCCCGGATTAGCCTGTGCTAACTGCACAGGCTAATCCGGGACGACACTTTAACACATGCATTAAGTCCCGTTCTCCCAGGACACGCCTCATTTAAATTATTGTGCAGATTTATTTTTTGTAGATAAGGTTATGTTAACAAGGCTTTGAAAGTACTGCAGCAATACAGGAGTCCCCTACCGGTGAAAACCCCTACTAATTAAACATTGTGCAATACTGTCAAATCACCCTTTATCTGTAGATATACAAAGGTTCATATTCAAATCCCATTTGTCACTGCAGTATTAAGTTGTTGTTTTTTCTATTTGAGTAACATTGACCAGACAATCGAGTTACTTTTCGAGTTATTGCAGTACTAAACTGACAGAGGGCAATCATATAGTCCATTCTGTATACTAAGTTTCATGATCATATGTTATGTTCTTTTCGAATTATTACAGTATTAAGTTTATTTCTATTTTAAGTAACAGTCACATGACCTTTGACATCTGGTGAAAAATAAAGTGTCGTCTACAATCCTCACCTTGCTCTTTCTATGTATACAAAGTTTCATCAAAGTATCTTCAGTACTTTTTGAGTTATCACAGGATCCAGGTTTTGGGGACAGGACAGACAGACAGAGTGAGACCGACGGTCAAACAGACAGACAGATGCACACAGATGGAGGGCAAACCCATAGTCCAATCTGTGTACCAAGTTTCATGAAGTTTCATGATCATATCTTATGCACTTTTCAAAATATTACAGTATTAAGTTTATTTCTATTTTTAGTAACAGTCACGTGACCTTTGAAATCTGGTGAAAAATAAAAGGTCGTGCATAATTCTCAAATTGCTGTTGCTATGTATACAAAGTTTCATCAAAGTGTCTTCAGTACTGTGCGAGTTATCACAGGATCCAGGTTTTGGGGACGGACAGACAGACAGACATACGGACAAACAGACAGATGGCAAACCAATAGTTCAATCTCTGTACCAAGTTTCATGGTCATATCTTATGCCCATTTCGAATTATTACAGTATTTAGTTTATTTCCATTTTTAGTAACAGTCACATGACCTTTGAACTCTGGTGAAAAAAAGGTAATGCATAATCCTCACATTGCCACATTGCCATTTATATGTATACCCAGTTTGAGTTATTGCAGGAACCAGGTTTTTGGGATGGACGGACAGATGGACGGACAAACATACTGACAAACAGACAGAGAGACACACAGACGGATAGCAAACCTATAGTTCAATCTTTGTACCAAGTTTCATGGTCATATTTTATGTACTTTTCGAATTATAACAGTATTTAGTTTATTTCTATATTTTTAGTAACAGTCACGTGACCTTAAACCTCTGGTGAAAAATAATAGGTCCTGCATAATCCTCATATTGCCGTTTATTAGCATACCAAGTTTCATCGAAATATCTTCAGTACTTTTTGAGTTATCGCAGGATCCAGTTTGTTTTAGTTTATTTCTATTTTTAGTAACAGTCACATGACCTTTGACCTCTGGTAAAAAATCAAAGGTCGTGCATAATACTCACATTGCCATTTATACGTATACCAAGTTTCATTGAAGTATCTTCAGTACTTTTTTAGTTATCGCAGGAACAATCTTTTGCGAACTGACAGAATTATGGACGGACGGACGGAGGGCAAACCTATAGTCCCCTCCGGTGAAACACCGGTACAGGACTAATAAAGGTCTACATGAAAATAAACTTGTAACAGTTTTGATGTAGATTTACAGGTACGTTGTCTATGGGTCTCTGGATGTATATAACATGCACGAAAGTACACAATGTTAAAAGGTATTTTCAATAAATATATTTGAACTTTGCAAAATTTAAAGCATTACATTATTCATAAATTTTGTATATAACCAAACTGGATTATTTATGTACAAACATAAGCACAACTAATAGCTTCTTTTTTCAAATTTATATATATATAATTTACATAATTCTGATTGTTCCAACTAAATAATGGCCACTGGTCTGTCACTGGACACTCACTTCTCCATTTCCGGATGCAGCGTGTTGTTCAACAAGCTGCTGGTGGTTTTCACAAGGTACATGCTTTCCTGCTGGACCTGTAACAATTACACACACAGCGAAAGAAATAGTTGTGGTTCTGGTAACCCCAAAAAACTTTTTTTTTGACGACCCTAAAACATTTTATTATGACTAAATAATAAGTTATAATGACTTAGTACAAATCTGTGAAATGAGGCCTTATGCCCATTTGACACTGTACTTAAACTACAAATAAGAGGGCCATGATGGCCCAAAACACTCACCTGAGTACTAGCAAAAAGATGAAGGCCTTACTGATGTGACAGACTTGAACAAATGTGGGAATGTATGCCACAATGTCGTTAAATAATTTGTCTAGCTGATTAACTCTCATACATATAACAAGTAAGGTCTTGGATATATTTTCTCTACCCTAGTATCCAACTTTCTGCAGGCAATTTCAGAAGAATAGTATTAATGCTGCAGTTGCAGCAGTTCTGATAGATAATGGCGACGGCTGCACAAAGGTCATGTCATGTTTGCCGACTTGTTCCAATGAGTTGGGTGCATTGCTATTTACCCTTCCTATATTCAAATTGGCTTTAGATGTTATTTTCATAGACAAATTGTGCAAGTTTGGTCCAGATTGGTTGCAAATGAAGTCCCTGTATTGCATCAAATTCATTTTTGCAAATCAAATTCATGTTTTGCAATAATTTTCACAATTAAAGGGAAATACTCAAGTGTTCATGGCCTGATCTGTCTCATTTGCTGCTTGTGTTGAGATCTTATGGCCATACAAAACCTGTGGAAGTTTGGTCAAGATTGCATGAAAAATGAAATCTTCATGCACGAAAAAGGCAAAGGGGTCATTTAAAATGCGAAGCCAACTACCGATCAATTGAACCATACAGTTCCCTCCATTTTGGGCTTTTGATGGAATCTTTTGTTCACACACAAACTGTGGAAGTTTTGTCAAGATTGGAAGAAAAATGAAGTCTCTATGAACAAAAAAGGCAATTTTTCCTATTTTTTCAACAAAAAAGGGGGCATAACTCTGATGTTTGTGGCCCAATCCGGCCCATTGTGTGATTCTGCTGTGATCTTTAATAATACAAAAACTGTGGAAGTTTGGTCAAGATTGGAAGAAAAATAGTCTCTATGAACGAAAAAGGCATTTTTTGCATTTATTCCCACAACCAAGGGGCCATCACTCTTAGCTTTCTGGCCGATTTAGCCCATTATCAATTCCAACCAAGATTTTATGGTCAAACACAAACTGTAAAAGTAAGGTCAAGATTGAATAAAAAATGTAGTCTTTATCGTGATAACGGTCAAAATTGTTGACTGCATACGGAAGATGGACACTTGACAACGGACGATGTCGGAGAGGTCCCCTATACTAATACTAAAAAGGTTTGTTCCAGTTTTCAATTCATGCTTGAGTATGTCTTCGTAACTGGTTCTGGACTCAGTTGAGCCACTAACTTTAATTTCATATAGGAAGTAATAAAAGCAGCAATCCATCAAATGTGTGCACTAAATAAAAAATGTGATGTGTTGTAGGAAAACCGGGCTTAATGCATTTGTGTTAAGTGTCATCCCGATTAGCCTGTGCAGTCCAGGAGGAAACTTTCCGCCTACAGTGGATCTATGTTTAGAAGAGACTACCTTGAAATCAAAAATACCATAAAAGTGGACAGTGTTGTCCTGGATCCGGGATGACACTTTACGGACATGCACTGAGCCTGGTTTTTCCAAGACAGGCCTTAATTATTTATTTTTTTGTATACAATACTCTACTTTCTGTGCACTTGACAGATGTTTTTTCACCGCATACAGGGCTCTCACTGGAAAATATTTATCTTTCGCCACCAATTTTGTAATTTTTGTAAAAACTGTCACCATTTTTAACAAGAGCTGCCTCAGCGAGCTCGACTATTCAACAGCTTTGTCAGAGTTATGGGCCTTCACCACTACACACAAGAAAAATATTGAGTGGAAACTGTTTTTCTATTTTTAGTAACAGTGACCTTGAACTTGAACCCACCCACCCCATATGCAATCCAAAGCGAGGTCTTGATATGAGGTATCAATGTATGAAGTTTCATTAAAATATCTCAATGCTTTCTCAAGTTAATGAGCAGAAACCTTTTCTCTTTTTAGTAACAGTGACCTTGAAACCACCCAGATGCAATCCAAAGCGAGGTCTCGATATAAGGTATCTATGTATTAAGTTTCATTAAATTATCTCAAGTTATTGAGCGGAAACCGTTTTTCTATTTTTAGTAACAGTGACCTTGACCCCACCCACCCCATATGCAATCCCAAGTGAGGTCTTGATATAAGGTATCTATGTATGAAGTATTTATTAAAATATCTCAATGCGTTCTCAAATAATTGAGCGGAAACCGTTTTTCTTTTTTTAGTAACAGTGACCTTGACCCCACCCACCCCATATACAATCCCAAGCGAGGTCTTGATATAAGGTATTTATGCATTCTTAAGTTATTGAATGGATACTGTTTTTCTATTTTTAGTAACAGTGACCTTGACCTTGACCCCACCCGCCCCATATTTAATCCAAAGTGAGGTCTCGTAATAAGGTATCTATGTTCAAGTTTTATTTAAATATCTCTCAATGTCTTCTCAAGTTATTGAGCAGAAACCATTGTTCTATTTTTGGTAACAGTGACCTTGACCCCACCCAGCACATATGCAATCCTAGGTGAAGCCTCGCTATAAGATATCTATGTATGAAGTTTCATTACAATAACTCAATTCGTTCTCGAGTTATAGAGATATGGAGTTGTTTCACGCAATCTTTGACCTGAATTTCTTTCAAAAAAGGGCATAATTCTGCTAAAGTGCTGGTCACAGTTATGGGTCTTGGACAGTGACCATATATAATGACCCTGATGGCAAGTGTAAAATTTCAATTGAATATATGTAGTAGACATAGATATATGGTGTTATTGCACACAAAAAGGGGCATAATTCTGCTAAATTGCAGTTATGGGCCTTGGTCAGTGACCTCACATAATGACCCCTAACACAAGTGTGAAGTTTCAAATGAATATCTGTAGTAGTTACAGAGATATGTACTTGTTGCACGCAAACCTTAACCTGAATTTTCTCTGGCACGCAAACCTTAACCTGACTTTTTTAAGTACAAAAAAGGGCATAATTCTGCTAAAATGCTGGTCACAGTTTCCGGTCTTGGCCAGTGACCTTATATAATAACCCTGAAGACATGTGTGAAGTTTTAGTTGAATGTCTGTAGTAGATATAGAGATATTGAGTTGTTGCATGCAAACTGTAGCCTGATTTTCTAAGTCCAAAAAAAGGGGCATAATTCTGCTAAATTGCAGGTCTGAGTTATTGGTCATGGTCAGAGACCTTACATAATGACCCCGAACACGTGTGTGAAGTTTCAATTGAATATATGTAGAAGTTACAGAGATATGGACATGTTGCACGCAAACCTTAACCAGAGCATTACCCCAATGCCAACGAACGGGTGAGTAGTATAGCTCGAACTATTCGGTGAACAGTCGAGCTAATCAAATGGAGCCATTTCGTAGCCAATCTGCAGTTACTTAGTTCAACTTATACTGTATTATGTCACAGCATCAAAACATGACATATGGCAACTGAAGCCATACTGGTTTAGCAGACATTTTTAATGGCTGCTGCAAGTCTGTTAACATTATTTGTTTATTTATTAAGTATTATATATAGGGATGTCAACGAATACTCTAATATTCGATTGTTTGAATACCTGACCAAATATTAGAATAGAATATGGCTATTCAAATATCAAAACAAGAGACAAATGCGGCAACCGCATTAGAGCTGGATTTTTTATGTTGCCGATGGGGGAACATGTACAAGTCAATGTTGGTAAAAAGTATGGAAGTTTCATGTTGATAGTCTAAAATGTATGCAGTTTGGTGAGACTTGGCAAAAATTTGGTCTCAAAATAAAATGGAAAAAAGCGTGGACTAGAAAAAGCTTTTTTTCTTGACCAAGAACTTGTAAAATATCGCGGGAATACAAAACTTTAACACAAATTCTATTTAAAGCTCTACCGGCCATTTAAGCAGTGGAGTGGAACCGTTTGAATAATTTTGGTAGAGGACCACCAAACGAACATTTGTTTGAAAATATTTGAAAATCTAGCCATAGGTTTAGAAGAAATTGGCGTTTATACATATTTCTATTTATAGCTCTGGTGGCCATCTTGTGCAGTGAACTGGAACCATTTTCACAGGTTGGGTAGGGGACCATCCAAGGAACATTTCTGTACAGTTTCATCAAGATTGATCAATAACTTTAGAAAATATGACAGGAATACAAAATTTTAACACAAATTCTATTTTTGGCTCTAATGGCCATTTTATGCAGTGAGGCGGAACCATCTGAATAAGTTTGGTAGAGGACCACTATACAAACATTGGTGTGAAATTATTTGAAAATCTAGCCATAGGTCTAGAACAAATTGGCATTTAGACATATTTCTATTTTTCGCTATGGCAGCCATGTTGTGCAGTGAAAAGGAACCATTTTCACAAGTTTGGTAGAGGACCATCCAAGGAACATTTCTGTAAAGTTTCAGGAAGATTGACAATGAACTTTTGAAAATATGACACAAATATGAAACTTTAACGCAAATTCTATTTTAAGCTCTAGTGGCCATTTTGTGCAGTGAGGCGGAACCATTTGAATAAGTTTGGTAGAAGAACACTAAACGAACATTTGTGTAAATTTATTTGAAAATCTAGCCATATGTTTAGAAGAAATTGGCATTTAGACATATTTCTATTTATAGCTCTGGTGGCTATCTTGTGCAGTGAAGCAGAAGCATTTTCACAGGTTTGGTAGAGGACCATCCAAGGAACATTTCTGTAAAGTTTCATGAAGATTGACCAAGAACTTTTGACCGGAATACGAAACTTAACGCAAAATCTATTTTTAGCTCTAGTGGCCATTTTGTGCAGTGAGGCGGAACCATTTGAATAAGTTTGGTAGAGGAACACTAAACGAACATTTGTGTACAATTATTTGAAAATCTAGCCATAGGTTTAAAAGACTAGAACTCCGCGAGTCGGATGTGTTGACTGATGCCGGATAGCTTACGTGAATGCAAATGAAGAAGCACTTAAGGTTAATGCTCAAATTTTTGTTTAACAGATTTATTGAAATCTTCAAAAGCACTGCACTCTGGCTAATTGCAAGAAAAGACTAATTAAAACCAAACATGCGACACAAAAATAAGTATGAAAAGTTACAAAGGGCAATAACTCCGAAAGTATGAGGTGCAGAGTAACGGTTCTTGTGCACTGCACTTCTCCTCAATGAGATCTATCTACCTATTAAGTTTCAAGTTGATAGCTTTCATAGTCTTAGAGTTATGCTCCGTACAAAAGTTAAGAATGAAAATAAACGAAGGACAATATCTCCAAAAGTATGAGGTGCAGAGTAACGGTTCTTGTGCACTGCACTTCCCCTCAATGGGATCTATCTACCTATGAAGTTTCATGTTGATAGCTTTAATACTTTAATAGTTATGCTCCGGACAAACGAAAGGGGCCGCCTCCAACGCCGACACCGCCGCCGCCGACGACAAAAGTAACACCTATATGCCGCCTATTTAGGCGACACAAAAATGGCATTCAGACATATTTCTATTTTTAGCTCTGGTGGCCATCTTGTGCAGTGAAGTGGAATCATTTTCACAGGTTTAGTAGAGGACCATCCAAGGAACATTTCTGTAAAGTTTCATGAAGACTGACCAAGAACTTTTGAAAATATGACAGGAATACGAAACTTTAACGCAAATTTCAAACGACATCGCAACAACCGCCCGCCCAACCGACTGGTTTTCACTAATCTATAAGCCGAGATTTTTCGCTGAAAAATCCGGCTAATGAAAAATAAAATAAACTTAAGAAATGAAAAAAATAATTTTTTTCATCTTCTGCTGCGATCTCTTGTTTTGACAGTTTGCTGTTTGGGCATATCATAGTAACATTTTGGCTGCTTGAACGCTTCTTGTTAAAACAGATCATAATTAATGGGAGGTAGATTGACACCTATGATAAGGACCCATATGTCGTCTGCAGGTCAAATTATATTTCAAAGATACCATGTAGATTATAAATTTATGATATAAATCTCGTAAAGATATTAATAATGGAATAAAATAAGGATAAACTAATGTAAGCATTTACGCATTCAGAACAAAAATCATTATATCATATAGCTAGTCATGTTTGATTTCCCTTTGTGTTAACAGTTTCACATTAGAATTAAAGTATTCTTTATATACATAGTTTTCATACAAGCTTTTACAATGCAGGATAGCGCAGTTGGCTAAAGCGCTGTCTACTCTCATTTGTTGTTAAGGCTCCGTAGATACGAGTTCGATGCTCGTTTAGTCGTTTTCAGTTTTTCCATGTTTGTTGTTTTGTTTTTGTAAAAAGAAGTCATTATGTTCTATATTAGTCATACATACTTTTTAGATTATCTGTTGATTTTAATGCACAAAATCAGATGCATTGTAATGATGATAATGACAATTGATGAAAATGGTCGCAAAATAAACTGATAACTCATTCATAAAATGACTTAATATTCTAATAATATTTGAATATTGAATTTAAATATTTAAATAGCGTTTTAGTATTCATTGCCATCCCTAATTTTATTAAAAAGTTGTCACCACTAACTTTTGCCAATTTGAATAATTGCCACTTTTAAAATTGTCTCATTTGGCGACAAATGCGATAGGGGGCGAGAGACAAATACATTGCATAGCCTCATCAACAGATATATCTACCTGTACTGCGAAGATTATGCCAAACAAAAGACTGCCGATGAGAAGGAGCAGAATGAACACGATGCTGGTAATCTTGTCCAGCGATGACTCCAGAATCATGATAATCTGAAATCAGTTGAGACCTCGACATTATGAACTTTCTTGTATTGGAAAATTACCATTACAAGAAAGTCACTTTTATATACACAGAGCTCCAGATAAGACGCGTATCTGCATATTTACGCATTGGAATTTAAATAAAAACGCATTGAAAATCGACCAGTGCGTAACGTTACGCATTGCAAATCTCGATACATATTTTTAATCGCTTAAACTGCGTAACCAGTTTTACCAATACTCCACTTCAGCTTATGGTGTAAGTTAGCCTTTAAATCAATTAAGTGAATGAAGCGAACCTTTCTACTTCACACTGTGTATATGGGTCAAATAAAGGCTGTTTCAAGCTCCAGTAGCCAGCTCCAGTAGGCAATATCTTGAAATATGTTAAATGAGACTAGTCTAATGATGCTTTTCCTATAGTGAAGATGATAATTGACGATCTCATTGTCACAGCGGTTCAGAAATCGGACAAGAAACCTAAGCACCATGGGGGTGAATATTGCCTTAAAAAACGCTGTAAACGTGGAAAACAACCTATCATTGGATAATTGTCAGATTGTCATGTAGGATTTGAACTGAAAAAAAGTACAGATTATATAGGCATGAATAATACCGTTACTTTGATCAGTAAATGTAATGTTTTGATAGACCTACAGATTATTGTCTACATTAAATTTATTCTATTTCAAAGAGTATTTATGTGTTTGTTATACAACACATAAAATACTCTTTTGATCCTGTATACAAAATGAAAATACCATTCAAATTTCTCAAATACCCTTTTAGGCTACAAACTTATCTGGAGCTCTGATACTGATGTGAGATAAAAAACAAAACAAAACTACATTTGAGGCATGTCGTGGGAAAACCTCGCTTAGTGCATCTTCGTAAAATGTCGTTCCGGATTAGCCTGTGCAGTCTGCACAGGCTAATCCAGAATGGCAATTTCCGCTTTTATGGTATTTTCTGTTTTAATGAAGTCTCTTCTAAACATAAATCCACTGTAGGCGGAAAGCGCCATCCCAAATTAGCCTGTGCGGACTACACAGGGTAATCCAGGACGACACATAACGCACATGCATTAAGCCCAGTTTTACTACAACATGCCTCATTTCATTAATTTCATTGAAGTGTTTATAATGTGTACCAAATATCTAATAACCAGTTGACAAAATAAGTAACAGACATTAATATAAAATAGAGGGTTGAAAACAAGAAGGTACCCACTGCCATTGAAATCTATGTGTTCCATGTGAATATATATCGAGGCGCGTCGTGGAAAAACCGGTCGTAATGCAGGTGCGTAAATTGTCGTCCCCGATTATCCGGGGATGGCACTTTCCCCTTACAGTGGATTTATGTTTAGAAGAGACTTCCTTGAAATGGAAAATACCATAAAATCGGAAAGTGCCGTCCTGGATTAGCCTGTGCGGATTGCACAGGCTAATCCGGGATGACACTTTACGCACATGCATTTAGTCCGGTTTTCCCACAACACGCCTTATATAGTCACCTAAACATTCTGACACTAAAAAGAGACGGTCAATACGGAATATTATGCTAGTCAATTGTTCCAAGAGTATGTATTAGTCGAGTGGCTTGTGTGATGATGTATCACACAAGAGGCGGAGCCTCGAGTGTGATACGAAATAACGCAAGCCACGAGACTAATACATACTCTTGGAACAAATGACTAGAGTAATATTCCTTTTATTATATACCACGATAAACTTCAAATGTGCATTTACCGTATTTTATTTTGATTATAAACTACAATAATGACTAATAATTGTAGGAATAGATTATATTTGTTTACACAACTAATGTTGACGTCATTAAAAAAGTAGTCCGGCTAGTATGGTAATACGGGATCGGAAAAATAGCGAGTAGCATAATACGGGATTTTGTTTATGACGACATGTATTTCACCGATTGATACAGCATGTATTTTGGTAAGATTTTAAACAGGTATATAATAAATAGAGAATACTAGGTTAGTGTTGAATACAGATATGTTTATTCAACACTTACCTGGTATTCTATTTATCCCATCATTTTCTGTCTTTATTTTGAAAAAAAAACACGACAGAAAATCGCTGAAAAACGCTAAAAACATCAAATGACGTCACGAAAATAAACAATATGACGTCATTATTATGCGCGTGTTTGCTGTATTCAACAAGGTTTAATACAGCTAAGTTTTTCCCACGAGGTGCTATTTCGTCAATGCAGGTGTGATGATGGATTGGATTTTTCGCAGTTTTTAACAGTATTTCAGTCATATCACTGTGGTCAGTTAACCGACTCGCACTTTTCCTGGGCAAGCTTAGCCGATCTAAGCGGTTTACCAGTACTAAGTGCACACACTTATGCCAGTAACTGACAACTGCCCTACTTGAATCAGAGGTAGGGGGAGAATGGCTGTAGAAATAATTTCATGACCGATCCCCACACAAGTTATGTGGCCAGGCTGGGGTTCGAACTCATGATCCCCTGATTGACAATCCAGCTCTCTACCAACTGAGCTAGCCAGGCCCAACGGGGAATAGCCATTACGGCTATGCGGATGTAATTCAGCACCCTGTAACCAGGTAGTAAATTGCTACTCATTCCAGCCCTACTGGCAAATGATCGTGCCATTTCTACCTTCTGATCCCCTTTCAGGACCAGTCTGGCCACGCCCCTCAGCCACGTGGGCATGATGACATCCTTGCGATCCCACAGCCATTCCACAAGACTGTGACGTACGTGCTGTACACGCTCGCCCAGCGGACCTTCTGGACTGCCCAGCTTGATACCTAGAAGGAGTCCAACATTAAGTTGATCATTGAGGAAAGATGCAGAGTAAAATATCAGAAATTATGCACCATGCTCTTGGTTAGTGATCCGTCTACCGTGGACGACAAAAGAATATTGAATATATTTTGAAATTTGATATATTTTAAAAAATATTCAAAGACAAAATGAACAGACTATGGTTAAAAAAAACTGAATAAAATGCTTTAAAAATCATAAAAACCTTGGAGATATCAAATCATTAGAAAGTGTCATAGAACTGGTCAGCCTTTACCTGTGGGAACTTTCAGCAGTATGGCACTGTGTATCTTTTTTTATCCTAGATCTTTCTTAAAATCATGTAAGGCCGTATTTCATATTGATATATTTACAAGGAGACAGAATTTGTATATTTAATATTATAGGAGTTTGTAAAAAACATACGAGGCATGTAGTGTGAGACCGGACTTAATGCATGTGCTTAAAGTGTCGTATTGGATTACCCTGTGCAGACTGAGACGACACTTTCCGCCTACAGTGGATTTATCTTTAGAAGAGACTTCCTTGAAACAGAAAATACCATAAAAGCGGAAAGTGTCGTCCCAAGTCAGTCTGTGCGGAATGCAAAGGCTGATCTGGGATGACACTTTAAGTACATGCATTAAGCCCGGTTTTCCCATGACACGCCACATACTGAGTTTCTTGATCAGCCACAAGGCCACCGGAACTGGCAGCAGAATGCTGATGAGCCAGATATGCATCCATAGCCGTGTCAAGAGCAGCGCCCATAGCAACCCTATGAAGCACTGGTCGCTAAGTGACTTGTCCGCTTTCTTGGGTCCTGTCGGAGACGCCAGGTTGCTGCGTTTTGGCTTCGCTCTTCGCAGAATGTCTGGCTTAAAATCTAACGAGCTGGGTTTTGTTGGATCTTGTTTTAACTTGAAAGTACCAGATGCCAAGCTGCGAACTGGTGTACTGGCTCCTAAAAATAAATGAATAAACAAACTGATATTTACCCATATAATGAAATTTTCATTTTACCAAACAGATGCCCAAAAGTTCTATCAGAAAGGGACAATTGTTGATACCTAGACTGAACTACCTAAGCTGTGACGCATTCTATGCAAGCAACCTTGACTAGTAGCAAGTTCCTGTATTTCTATCATTTATTATGGAAAGAAAACATGTGCCCTGAAAACTCTATGTCCTTTACAAAAGGCAAATTCATACCAATGCTTTGTACCAATACATTCAACCTTATATTGTGAAATGTTATAGCTGAAACAAATTAACCCGACACTGCCCTTTATGCATGAATATATTACACATCCGTATGATAAGTATCAGTGAAGGAATCGAGTTAAATCGATGAGAGAGTATTCAACTGAAAATCCAGTTATGGTATCAACAAACACGTGAAACGCATGCGGGAACAAAGCCGAATATAAATATCAATAGAATAATTCAAGCGAATTAATTCAATAATTATGATTATGGAATTCATAAGTGTCACCGCCCATATTTATCAACCCATTCTTGGACTTAAGACTATGAATAAAGAATATTCTTAAAACTATCCTGTTCTAAGAACTTTTAATGTTGAATCTATCTTGGTATTCACCATCTCTAATGTAATTGTCGTTAATTGGACATGTTTAGCATGTGTTGTAAAAAAACGTTACACTGCCCTCCCCCCCACCTGCTAGGCAGGAAATACGACTGTAATTCATGTCAACTTTGCAATCAAACTGGAAAAAAACATGATATTTTAAAGAAATTTTGTTCTTTAAATAAATGAGAAAATCGAATATTCGTATTCGTTCTTTTATATTAGAATATTCCAATATTCGAGTATTCGGTCCCATCCCTACTAATTACATCATTGTTATTTAGAACAATTTTTTAATGGCATAAGAGACATTAGTACCCAGTATATTTGCAACACTGAAGTATTTTTCTTGAGTCTAAGTTTATTTTTATTCGTAAGTCTAAGAAAGGGTTGACGATTAAGGGCCGGTATTCACAAAGCTCCTTAGGGAAAACTTAAGTAAATTTCTTAAATTTATAAAATTCCTTAAGTCTGTGGCTGTTTCATATATACCTCTTGTTACATTGTAATGTCTTAAACTAGTAAATATTTCTAAGATGTTTCATATATACCTCTTGTTACATTGTAATGTCTTAAACTTGTAAATATTTCTAAGATGTTTCATATATACCTCTTGTTACATTGTAATGTCTTAAACTAGTAAATATTTCTAAGATGTTTCATATATACCTCTTGTTACATTGTAATGTCTTAAACTTGTAAATATTTCTAAGATGTTTCATATATACCTCTTGTTACATTGTAATGTCTTAAACTTGTAAATATTTCTAAGATGTTTCATATATACCTCTTGTTACATTGTAATGTCTTAAACTTGTAAATATTTCTAAGATGTTTCATATATACCCCTTGTTACATTGTAATGTCTTAAACTAGTAAATATTTCTAAGATGTTTCATATATACCTCTTGTTACATTGTAATGTCTTACACTTGTAAATATTTCTAAGATGTTTCATATATACCTCTTGTTACATTGTAATGTCTTAAACTTGTAAATATTTCTAAGATGTTTCATATATACCTCTTGTTACATTGTAATGTCTTAAACTTGTAAATATTTCTAAGATGTTTCATATATACATCTTGTTACATTGTAATGTCTTAAACTTGTAAATATTTCTAAGATGTTTCATATATACCTCTTGTTACATTGTAATGTCTTAAACTTGTAAATATTTCTAAGATGTTTCATATATACATCTTGTTACATTGTAATGTCTTAAACTAGTAAATATTTCTAAGATGTTTCATATATACCTCTTGTTACATTGTAATGTCTTAAACTTGTAAATATTTCTAAGATGTTTCATATATACCTCTTGTTACATTGTAATGTCTTAAACTAGTAAATATTTCTAAGATGTTTCATATATACCTCTTGTTACATTGTAATGTCTTAAACTTGTAAATATTTCTAAGATGTTTCATATATACCTCTTGTTACATTGTAATGTCTTAAACTTGTAAATATTTCTAAGATGTTTCATATATACCTCTTGTTACATTGTAATGTCTTAAACTAGTAAATATTTCTAAGATGTTTCATATATACATCTTGTTACATTGTAATGTCTTAAACTTGTAAATATTTCTAAGATGTTTCATATATACCTCTTGTTACATTGTAATGTCTTAAACTTGTAAATATTTCTAAGATGTTTCATATATACCTCTTGTTACATTGTAATGTCTTAAACTAGTAAATATTTCTAAGATGTTTCATATATACCTCTTGTTACATTGTAATGTCTTAAACTTGTAAATATTTCTAAGATGTTTCATATATACCTCTTGTTACATTGTAATGTCTTAAACTTGTAAATATTTCTAAGATGTTTCATATATACCTCTTGTTACATTGTAATGTCTTAAACTTGTAAATATTTCTAAGATGTTTCATATATACCTCTTGTTACATTGTAATGTCTTAAACTTGTAAATATTTCTAAGATGTTTCATATATACCTCTTGTTACATTGTAATGTCTTAAACTTGTAAATATTTCTAAGATGTTTCATATATACCTCTTGTTACATTGTAATGTCTTAAACTTGTAAATATTTCTAAGATGTTTCATATATACCTCTTGTTACATTGTAATGTCTTAAACTTGTAAATATTTCTAAGATGTTTCATATATACCTCTTGTTACATTGTAATGTCTTAAACTAGTAAATATTTCTAAGATGTTTCATATATACCTCTTGTTACATTGTAATGTCTTAAACTTGTAAATATTTCTAAGATGTTTCATATATACCTCTTGTTACATTGTAATGTCTTAAACTAGTAAATATTTCTAAGATGTTTCATATATACCTCTTGTTACATTGTAATGTCTTAAACTTGTAAATATTTCTAAGATGTTTCATATATACCTCTTGTTACATTGTAATGTCTTAAACTTGTAAATATTTCTAAGATGTTTCATATATACCTCTTGTTACATTGTAATGTCTTAAACTTGTAAATATTTCTAAGATGTTTCATATATACCTCTTGTTACATTGTAATGTCTTAAACTTGTAAATATTTCTAAGATGTTTCATATATACCTCTTGTTACATTGTAATGTCTTAAACTAGTAAATATTTCTAAGATGTTTCATATATACCTCTTGTTACATTGTAATGTCTTAAACTTGTAAATATTTCTAAGATGTTTCATATATACCTCTTGTTACATTGTAATGTCTTAAACTTGTAAATATTTCTAAGATGTTTCATATATACCTCTTGTTACATTGTAATGTCTTAAACTTGTAAATATTTCTAAGATGTTTCATATATACCTCTTGTTACATTGTAATGTCTTAAACTTGTAAATATTTCTAAGATGTTTCATATATACCTCTTGTTACATTGTAATGTCTTAAACTAGTAAATATTTCGAAGATGTTTCATATATACCTCTTGTTACATTGTAATGTCTTAAACTTGTAAATATTTCTAAGATGTTTCATATATACCTCTTGTTACATTGTAATGTCTTAAACTAGTAAATATTTCTAAGATGTTTCATATATACCTCTTGTTACATTGTAATGTCTTAAACTTGTAAATATTTCTAAGATGTTTCATATATACCTCTTGTTACATTGTAATGTCTTAAACTTGTAAATATTTCTAAGATGTTTCATATATACCTCTTGTTACATTGTAATGTCTTAAACTTGTAAATATTTCTAAGATGTTTCATATATACCTCTTGTTACATTGTAATGTCTTAAACTTGTAAATATTTCTAAGATGTTTCATATATACCTCTTGTTACATTGTAATGTCTTAAACTTGTAAATATTTCTAAGATGTTTCATATATACCTCTTGTTACATTGTAATGTCTTAAACTTGTAAATATTTCTAAGATGTTTCATATATACCTCTTGTTACATTGTAATGTCTTAAACTTGTAAATATTTCTAAGATGTTTCATATATACCTCTTGTTACATTGTAATGTCTTAAACTAGTAACTATTTCTAAGATGTTTCATATATACCTCTTGTTACATTGTAATGTCTTAAACTTGTAAATATTTCTAAGATGTTTCATATATACCTCTTGTTACATTGTAATGTCTTAAACTAGTAAATATTTCTAAGATGTTTCATATATACCTCTTGTTACATTGTAATGTCTTAAACTTGTAAATATTTCTAAGATGTTTCATATATACCTCTTGTTACATTGTAATGTCTTAAACTTGTAAATATTTCTAAGATGTTTCATATATACCTCTTGTTACATTGTAATGTCTTAAACTTGTAAATATTTCTAAGATGTTTCATATATACCTCTTGTTACATTGTAATGTCTTAAACTAGTAAATATTTCTAAGATGTTTCATATATACCTCTTGTTACATTGTAATGTCTTAAACTTGTAAATATTTCTAAGATGTTTCATATATACATCTTGTTACATTGTAATGTCTTAAACTTGTAAATATTTCTAAGATGTTTCATATATACCTCTTGTTACATTGTAATGTCTTAAACTTGTAAATATTTCTAAGATGTTTCATATATACATCTTGTTACATTGTAATGTCTTAAACTTGTAAATATTTCTAAGATGTTTCATATATACCTCTTGTTACATTGTAATGTCTTAAACTTGTAAATATTTCTAAGATGTTTCATATATACCTCTTGTTACATTGTAATGTCTTAAACTTGTAAATATTTCTAAGATGTTTCATATATACCTCTTGTTACATTGTAATGTCTTAAACTAGTAAATATTTCTAAGATGTTTCATATATACATCTTGTTACATTGTAATGTCTTAAACTAGTAACTATTTCTAAGATGTTTCATATATACCTCTTGTTACATTGTAATGTCTTAAACTAGTAAATATTTCTAAGATGTTTCATATATACCTCTTGTTACATTGTAATGTCTTAAACTTGTAAATATTTCTAAGATGTTTCATATATACCTCTTGTTACATTTTAATGTCTTAAACTTGTAAATATTTCTAAGATGTTTCATATTTTACCCTTTTGTAAACAGAAATCAACGAATTCCACATAGAAAATTTGATCTAAAATTTTCACTTAAGTACAACTTAAGCTAAGATTTCCCTTAGAAGCTTTGTGAATGCCGGCCCAGATCAATCTGTCCTTGCTATAACAATTCCATGTTAAGTGAGTGTTATCGCAGTCTATTACCAATGTTCTCCACCGGGGACGTCTTCCTGTCTGATGTCCTAGATTCCGACCCCTCCTCTATCTGTTCACTGACATCAGGTGGCGCTCTCGATGGGGTCTCTCCCAGCAGCACCTTCAACGCAGACTCAAACACTGACTTCCTGTTGGATTCTGAAATAAGATCATAACTGCAGACATAAACATTTTGCAGTTATTTGTTAAAACGGTTATGCTTAAATTATGTGTTCAAATGAGAGATATAGTACTGAAAGGCAGTACTAGGAAGCAATTCAGCTTTATTATAATTTTCAAACTTGGTCAAAATGTACTGCACCAAATTATTATTGATTCGTCCTTGCTACACACCTCCATCATATTCTTGTAAGTCAAATATGTACCAGTTCCTAATCTCATTTTGTAAATACACGCATTAAACACATAATCACTCCATGGTTAGCTAATAAATGCCTTGAATTCATGGTGTCAATTTTATATAAGGCCTGTCGTGGGAAATCCGGGATTAATGCATGTGTGTAAAGCGTCGTCAAGGATAAAGTGTAAAGTTTCGTCCCTGATTAGCCTGTGTGGACTGCATAGGCTAATCCAGGACAAAACTTTGCACATTATGGTATTTTCTGTTTGAAGTAAGTCTCTTCAAAAATCCACTATAGGTGTCAAGTGTTGCCCCGGATTAGCCTGTGCAGACTGCACAGGCTAATCAGGGACGACACTTTAAGCACATGCATTAAGCCAGGTTTTCCCACGACACGCCTCATATAGTTTACATTGGTGACAAATATTATAAAGAGCTCTGTGTAGTTAATACTGGTACATTAAAACTTACACTAAAATTCACACATTATCATATTCTTGTTCAAAACAAAAATATTGTTCATTAGCACACACAGCTATATAATCACATTATTGTTGAACCCATACAAGATCCCGGACGTTTTATGGTCAAATTATATAGGTTAAACAAAAACAACGCCTTAGTTGAATCCATAATATACCCAGACTAAATAATTCGGTCCGTTTTCTGCGAGATATTTCTTCAAATCAGAGAAATCTTGGAGAAACCCCATGGGAAGTACTAACTCAACAGGCTAAACACTTTCCACCGACAACCTGGATTTATGTTAGAAGAGACTTCCTTGAAACAGAAAATACCATAAAAGCAGAAAGTGCCGTCCTGGATTAGCCTGTGCGGACTGCACAGGCTAATCAGGGACGACACTTTACGCACATGCATTAAGCCCGGTTTTCCCACGACACGCCTCATATATTAATATGCATATAATTGACGATTGTGGAAACGTCCCTCTGTACACGTACCGGGGCCCTGCTCCTGCTGTTTCCGGGCCTCGTTTGTCTCTGCCACCAGACCGACTGCAATCCCCACCCCCATCAGTAGGAACAGGGGGACACGCAATATCCCTGAGAACAACGGGAACAACTACCGGTAACAACATTCTAAATTCAACTGAACAATGAACAGCGGCATCACAATGAAATAACAAAACACACAAAATGATATCATTACAGTAAATAAACTGCCAAATTGTTTGATTCACTGAAAGCAAGCGTGACAGATTAGACTATATAGAAAAGTAAATGACTGTCTGAACTTGCCGTCTTGAATTCTTAATCTTAAAGCCAAAGTCCATGGAATCTAATTGAATACATCATAATTTGGCAGTAGTTCTTATGAACGATGATGTTGTTTATTTGTCTGAAATCTGCATCTTAATTACAGAAGACATTTGATACTGTCTATGTTCCAAAAGGCTTGGTACGAAAGGAATATAAAACAAGAGGGCCACAATGGCCCTAGGTTGCTCACCTGAGTTAAAGGCATCATAATGGCTTATAACAAGAGGGCCAAATGGCACTAAAAAAAGCACTTACTTGAGTATTAAGATCCGGGCCTTGCAGTATCAGGAAAGAATTTTTGTCAATATAAACCACGTGACCCATAGGGCATGGCCACTTTCTACCCCAAGGGTATAATTTGAACAATATTTGTAGAGGACCACTTTACAATATTAGATACCAAATATGAAACCACTGGGCCATGCGGTTTCAGAGAAGAAGATTTTTAAAGTCATTTTGCTATTAAAATCTATATAAACTATGTGACCCACAGGGCGTGGCCATTTTTTACCCCAGGCGCATCATTTGAACAATTTTTGTAGAGGACTACTATACAATGTTATACACCAATTACAAGAAACGTGGAAATTTGATGTAAACCAAATTTTTCGAATGAAAAGTCAGCACAAGATTTTTAGCCTTGCGAGGTCTCAATATAAGGTATCTAAGTATGAAGTTTCATTAAAATATCTCAATGCAGTCTCAAGTTATTGAGCAGAAACTGTTTTTCTATTGTTAGTAACAGTGACCTTGGCCATGACCCCACCCACCCCATACGTAAACCCAAGTGAGGTGTCGATATAAGATATGTGTATTAAGTTTCATTATAACATTGCCATGCATTCTCAAGTCATTGAACGGAAACCATTTTTCTATTTTAAGTAAAAGTGACCATGACCCCAACTACCCAATATGCAATCCCAAGCAAGGTCTCAATATAAGGTATTTATGCATTAAGTTTCATTAAAATAGCTCAATGTATTCTCAAGATATTTAGTGGAAACCATTTTTCTATTTTATTAACGGTGACCTTGACCCCACCCACACCATATGCAATCTCAAGCAAGGTTTCAATATAAAGTATTTGTGGATTAAGTTTCATTAAAATATCTCAATGCGTTCTCAAGATATTGAGCGGACACTGTTTTTCTATGTTTAGTAACAGTGACCTTTACCTTGACCCCACCCACCCCATATGCAATCCAAATCGAGGTCTGGAGATTGGGTATCTATGTATTAGGGCGCTTTTCCCCCCCCCATATGTCCGTATCCGCATCTGCATTGCGCCAAATCCGCATCCGCAAAAAATCGAACAAGTTGAAAAAGTTGGACCGTTTCCATATGTCCGCAGTCCATATCCGCAAAGCGCATCCGCAAAAGCCGTCCGCAAGAAATCACTTGATGAGCGATTTTATGCGCATGTGGATAACATCTCAGTTAGCATGTTGAAGAAAGGATTGTTATACTTAAAACTATGGGAAAATAGAAGAAACAGTCTAGATACACCTGTATAACTCAACCTAAGACTCACCGAGTACAATAACTCGGTAATAAAAAGGCATTAAAAATATGTTTGTTTCAGGTTACCCGACCTACCCTACAAAATGTACACACCCTATAGAATTTTATTGAGTTTGTCAGATATCTTTTTGTTTAATTTACTTTATTCCAATAGTTAAATGTTTTTTCGATAAATAAGTGTTTTGTTTTGATAGCATCCACTTCAAAAAAATGATATTTCCAACATGTTTCGAATGTTCATTCAGCTTTAGAATCTTCAAGTGGACCAGTTACCAAAAAAAAATCCATACCTACCCTATTTTTGGGGGGCATGTAACCTGAAACAAACATATTTTTTACGCCTAACTGGTAACTTTTAAATGAGTCATGACTTACAATGTAGATATAATTGTTGGATGTTTTATTTTGTTTAAAATCCACAATATGTGAATGTTTTCGCATACTGGCATATATTTGCAGGCGACTTAATTAAAATGGTTTAAAAGTTTCTTACTCAGATACAGTAACTGTTTGGAAATGAGAAGAACACTAAAATATTCAGAAAGTATGCAGATTCATGGAGAAGCGCGTCCGTATAATATTTATGCGGAAACGGATGCAGATAGGAATGCGGATACGGACATATGGAAAAGCGACCTTAAGTTTCATTAAAATATCTCAATGCATTCTCAAGTTATTGAGCTGAAACTGTTTTTCTATTTTTAGTAACAGTGACCTTGCAGTTTCAGAGAAGATTTTTTAAGTCATTTTGCTATACAAGTCTATATAAACAATGTGACCCCCGAGGCGTGGCCATTTTTGACCCCAGGGGCATCATTTGAACAATCTTTGTAGAGGATCACTACAGGATGTCACATATCAAATATGAAAGCTCCAAGCCTTGTGGTTTCGGAGAAAAATATTTTTAAAGTTTTCAGTTTTTAAATCTATTTTTAGCTCTGGTGACCTATATATGTAGCCGACCGGAACGATTTGAACAACTTTGAAAGAGGGTCACCCAATGATTAATCCTGTGCAGTTTGGTGAAAATCGGCCAAGTGGTTTAGGAGATGTTCTTTGAATGAAAATGTTGACACATGACGGACGATGCACGACGAACAACGGACAAAAGGCGATCCTAAAAGCTCAACATCAGCAAGTTGTGCTCAGGTGAGCTAATAACGTATATGCTGATTTACTCCATAGGCATCGACAGTTACTGCATACAAAAAGAAGACGATAAAAAGAAGACCAGAACATTATTACAGCACCGATTTCAATGCAGTTTTTTGTATGTTTTGATCAGTATCTTTATTTACATATATTTCTGGACTCAGTGTTTTTTTAGGGCCAATATGGGGCCGAAATTCTGCCCCATTCCCCTGCTAAAAAGTACATTTTTTTCCCCTTTATTTGCCTTAAAATTCCCTTCAGAATGTAAGCTTTATTCTGAAATAAATTTGACACAAATTGGAAAAAAATGACTAAGATAGAGGCATTTTCGTAAAAAATCCCAGCAATCTTTCATCAAACCAATTTAGTGCATACTCTAAGCTATCATTTCTAGCAAAACAGTTGATTAATAATTTTTTTAAAGTAAAATATAAGTATGTAATAATGCTTTTCTAAAAAAAAAATCACCTTTTGCCGTAAAATTCCCCATCTGAAGGTCCCCGCCATCTTTCCCCCAAAGGTGAAAAAAAAACACTGGGACTGCTGCTTTAAATACTCGCCAATTAAAATATCTGATGGAAACATACCAGCAGTGGCAGCTACGTGCAGGATGACAATGATCCAGACGGGGATGGACAGGTAGCGTAAAGTGACCTTGGTGTCGGAACTCCAGAAAAAAACTATGGCCACCAGGTATGCAGCAAATAAAGTCCATATCTGCAAGGTATAAAATAAACAACATTTCAAAATAAATAAAGTTTATAAATAAGCAAATCTTTAAACTGGGATACTTAAGCTTCTGACAAATATCTGAGTCTCCGAAATGAATTTGTTTTAACAATATAAATGGATGTCTATTTTATGATTTCAATTTTGTGGGGGATATTCCCACTTTCAAGACAAAAATGAGGAATTTTCAAAAAGGAGTGGCCAGTTTAAACGTTGCTGTTGGCATCGTCTTCGACTGTACATGCAATTATTAGAGATGTTTTAAATGAAATATTGGTAAAAATATTTGTGTTCATGAAACAATTCAATCTGTTTGTACACTACACTTCGCGTGGTTTTTGCCTAAATCCCCATGTCACCACAATTCACTGCTGTGGGAAATTCCACACTGGTCACCGTGGAATCGCGCGACTTGTGTGGACCACAATGACATAGCTGTGAACAATCGCGACAATACCATTTTGATTTAATATTGGTAAGATCACCATGGATAGCCACAATTATCAGAGATGACTTAAAGACATGTTCCGTACATGTACAACCTATACCGTTGTAGCACTGTATGTACATGCATGTACATATTATTATTATTAATCTATTTATGTGCTATATTTTATATTTCAGGTACACAATTTTTAAAGCTCATATTCCATAGAAGTATATTGAAAACAAAGAAGATACTGTTATTAAACAATAATTATCTTGAATGCATAAACGGTAATCGTTTGTTAAGATTATAATTTAAAGTCTTAAAAATGTTCATGAACAGTCCGTAATTTTAAATGTTTAAAATACAAAATTTCCTAGCCATTCAAACCAGATCAGTCATTTTTATATTAAAAAGTAATTAAGTAATTATTATTAATGTATTTGAGTTATTAAACAGTACATGTATATACTAATTACTGTCTAAATATTAGTTACCTGTTCACAAAACTTTTTTTTCAGCATTTTTTAGCAATCGATGAACAATAGAGCAAAAAAAATTAACGTTGAAATTGTAACAATAAATTTCAACAATAAATAAAGAAAACAAGGATATCAGTAAAACTGATGGATGCTCCCCTGGATTATGCTTTGTCAAGCAATATCAATGCAATAAGAAGTGCAGAGATAGTAAAATGACTAAAAATCACTAGAACTGCAGGCCAAATCTGACATCAAAACTGTAAGTGAGCATATCACACAAATACCAAATGAACATGCAGAAGAACCTAAATTGTATAATAAAATAAAAACAAAACAAGATATGTGGAAATTCCACGAAAACCAAATTTTTCAAACAAAATGCATTAAAGTCACCACAAAAATAAAATTTTTAGTAATGGTGACCTTGACGCCACCAACCCCATATGCAATCCCAAGCGAGGTTTAGATATAAGGTATCTACATATGAAGTTTCATTAAAATATCTAAATGTCTTCTCAAGCTATTGAGCAGAAACTGTTTGTCTCTTTTTAATAATGGTGACCTTGACCTTGACCCCACCAACCCCCTTAGCAAGTCTAGATATAAGATATCTTTGGATGAAGTTTCATTATATATCTAATTGTGTTCTCCAGCTATTGTACGGAAACCGTTTTTTTATTTTTAGTAACAGTGACCTCGACCTTGACCCCACCCATCCTATAGGCAAACCCAAGCGAGGTCTCAATATAAGGTATCTATGTTATGAAGTTTCATTGAAATATCACAATGCGTTCTCAAGTTATTGAGCCAAAACCGTTTTTCTATTTTTAGTAACAGTGACCTGGACCTATACCCCACCAACCCATATGCAATCCCAAGCGAAGTCTCGATATAAGGTATCTATGTATTGATTTCATTAAAATATCACAATGTTTTCTCAAGTTATTGAGCGGAAACCGTTTTTCTATTTTTAGTAACAGTGACCTTGACCAAGCTTGACCCCACCTAGACCAGCCTTAAAAAATTGTTTGTTTGCCATTGCCTACACAAGGTTGCTGGTAACTGGTAGGTAGGTTAGGCTTTTTTTTTTGGGGGGGGGGGGGCGGTAAATTTATAAATGATCCATTAAGGGTCAAAATAATTATAATATATATCACAGACATTGCTTTTAATAATATAATCAAGTGTCTGTTGATATAACGAGAGCTTGCTAGCAATCATCTTTAACTAGACAATGAATGCTGACAAACTGCCTGTTGTTTTCACAAGTTTGATAAAACATGATTAGAATTGCATTTTGATATGGCCAATTATAAGCAAGGGTTTAGCTGATACAGTTAATTTATTAACCCAATGAAAACGACCGAAATGAAAGAAGAGTGAGCTTTGATTTATTCCAAATAAAAAATAGAATATTCGGAATTTAAAAAAAAACTCGTTTGATTTAACAAAGAAAAAAACTTTTGAGTAGGGACCTTTTCATCGAGTAGGCAGGCAATGGTAAACAAAATTATTTATAATTTTGGCCCTATGTATTAAGTTTAATTAATATATCTCAATGCATTCTCAAGTTATCCAGCAGAAGCCGTTTTTCTATTTTTAGTAACAGTGACCTTGACCTCGACCCCAGCCACCCCATGTACAATCCCAAGAGAGGTCTCAATCCAAGCGAGGTCTCGATATAAGGTATCTATGTATTAAGTATCATTAAAATATCTCAATGCGTTCAGAAGCAGAAGCCGTTTACTATTTTTAGTGACAGTGACCTTGACATTGACCTCACCCACCGCATATGCAATCCCAAGCAAGGTCTTGATATAAGGTTTCTATGTATGATGTTTCATTACAATAGCTCAATCCATTCTAGAGGTTAGATACTAATTTCTGAAATATTCAAAGTCCCATAAATCCAAGAAAAATCATTGATGTTGAACGTCCTGGTAGAATACACAGCTCCTCTTGGTAAGAAGCTTCCCATAAAATCTCCTTGAATTCCGGCCAGTAGTTGCTGAGAAAAAGCCTGGACAAGAAAGTCAAGAATTGTGCACTATATATACAAATTTCAGAAATATTCAAAGCCCTATAACTCTGAGAAAATTAATTGAAGAGGAACATCCTGGTAATATGCACACCTCCTCTTGGTAATGAAGCTTCCCGTAAAGTTTTGTTGAATTCCAGCCAGTAGTTGCTGAGAAATAGCCCAGACAAGAAAGTCAAGCATTGTGCACTATATACTAATTTCAGAAATATTCAAAGTCCCATAACTTTGAGAAAAATTATTGACGCGGAACGTCCTGGTAATATGCACACCTCCTCTTGGTAACGAAGCTTCCCATAAAGTTTCGTTGAATTCCGGCTAGTAGTTGCTGAGAAATAGCCCGGACAAGAAGGTGGGTTGGAAGGACGGACGGACAAAGCGGCGACTATATGCTCCCCCGAAATTTTTTGGGGAGCGGGGAGCGTAACAAGTGAACAATTACATGAAAGCGTAATGCCATTTAAGTTAAGTAATGCCATTTAAGTTAAATGGCATTACGCTTTCGTTTTACGAGTTAACAGTACTTACGTGTTTGTTGCTAATTAACTGCAACGAGAAGCTATCAAATCAACAAAATTGTTAAACACAATTTAAAAACACACAATGTTGCCTAAAACACACGTACACGATGTACACATGTACGCGTGAAATAAATTACACGTATAAATACATTGTGTATACAAATGCAGTAGCTCTGACATTGGATACGCCATTAGCTGTATTTGACAGATAATCGCCGTGATCACGTGGACCGGCACCGCTATGGAATTGATATTGATCAGTCCTTGGTGGTCATTTGTAATCACTGTGAAATGCGGTGATTCTCCCACCAAAACATATAGAGAATATTTGTTGGTTTAGGTACATCAATTTTAATTCACGAGTGATCATAGAAATGTATATTTTCACGAGTGGCTGAGTGAAAATATATATTGTCTATGATCACGAGTGAACAAATCAATATTCTACCGAAACCAACAAATTTTATTTTATGCTTTTGCACCGATTTCTCTTTTCAATTTAATTGCTATCTAAGTGATTTTTATTGGAAAATATCGCAGGACTCATTTGAAAATTTTCAGTCCTGCATCGTTGACGGTCTGTTTCATTTACTGTTTTCAATCTGGAACCAGTAAGAAACAGTGAAAATGATCAGAGTGGTAATTTTCACTGTTTTAAACAGTGAATTACCAATTCTATTTCATTGATATTTCCCTATAAATTACTGGAAAGCATAAAATAAAAATATTCTGTGTTTAATAAACACATATGCCCCCAGAAGGTGCTGGAGAGCCCATTTCTTAGTCCAAATTAGGTCACGGTCAAGGTCAAAGTGAGGTTGGGTGATATGGGTGGATAGGGGAGGGTCATAAGCAACAACTGTGTAAGTATCCAAGTGTTGTAGCAAGCGGTGTTGGTGCTGGACGAAACAGTAACATCTGGTTAACCAAGAAACAGCCCATTTGAATTATTCTAAGTGCAAATTATGTCAAGGTTAAGGTCAAAGTGAGGTTGGATGATATGGGTGGATAGGGAATGGTCATAAGCAACAACTGTGTAAGTATCCACGTGTTGTAGTAAGCGGTGTTGGTGCTAGATGAAACGGTAAATCTACTTAACCTTGACATGGACGGACAGACGGACGGATGTTATGACAAATGGATACTTGTGTGACTTTTCATTACTAACCCTAATGCCATTTTAGCCCCATAAGGGAGTTTCTTCTTACAAAGGGATACTTACTTATGTTACTTTTTAGTCACCTAAGTAACTATTCGTGTGTACGGACGAACAGACAGGACAAATCACTATATGCCTCCCGCATCAAGATGCCGGGGGAATAAAAAATTGTCCATGGTGAGTAAAAAGCTTTGACAAAAAACCAAGCAAAGTGTAGTGTAGCATATCTTAGTACTGGGAATAAATAGGGTAGCAATAATTTCGATAATTGTTTAGTTTTAATCATCTCCAAATTTATGAGTGATTTTGTTACACAGATATGTATAAATCATACGTGAATTTAAAAAATAATATGTAACCCCACAATTGTCCATCCAAGAATAGATACTGATGGAAATTGTAATAAATATATATTTTTATGTTGTAGATAAGTGAGATCCTATGAATAGATGCAGTATAACTATTTGGATTTCTTAACTGGGTTTGAGATTTCAAGTAAAACACATTTATTATTACATTTTTATGACAACACATCCATTAACAGTACACAAATGTAGCAGTGGTGTAATGGATATGGTTAGCTATACTTGTAAGCCCTAGGAAAACATTGTGATACATTTTATACGGGCAATGTTTTCTCACGGGCTATACTGGGGAAGGAGCTTTCCTTCTTTGTATATATTGTTCTGACAGGATCCTTATTGCTACTTTTACGTCCCGTAATTACACGGTTATTCTGAACGGTTTGCAATAAAAGTTACATACCTGGACAGATAAACAATTCCTAATTAATGTGCCATGAATATTTGTATGTTAACACTTTCATTTTGCATGCCTGAGCAATTTAAAACAAAATTTTATGAAATTTTAAACTCTCAGTTTTCCACCACATAAAATGCCTTTCCACGACGAGACTTTACAGCGAATTTAGCCTAATCTAAAAACGGGGGGGCGTAGTGGATATGGTGATTGCCTAGAGATAGGGAGGTCCCAGGTTACATCCCCACTCTGGAAGCGTACTCAAGATCTTCCTTAAAGGCATCAAGTACTGGTTCTATGTAACAGGGTATTCACTACTAATCCTATTGATATTTTACTGACCACTAATCCAATTAGATAGTGAGAAGTGTCAGTGTGAGTGAGTGATTGGTGAACTGTTTTTACTAATGTCTGTCCCATGCTTTTATAGTGAGATGTTTATAATCAATAAGTGTAATAGATTTTTCTATCTTAGTGCATTTGCTATTTTGAGTTTGTAGAAGTAAGGTCTCTGGCATTTACCATTTGCCTATAGAGTAACTTATTTCTTATTAAAACTATAGGGATTGGTCACTGGTGAGTGTATATATATTATTTTATTACATAAATTGTATTGTATTGAATTGAATTGTTGATATATTTTTTTTAATACTTGTCCTAAATTAATTAATATGTATTACGATGATTTATTGAAATTACTATTTTTATCAATGTAAAATGTTATGTATAGTATTTGTTATTGTTTCAGGCCATCGTTTATGCCATTACAATTAAGCATCATTTGGATCATACGATAATACATAATAAAGTATATAATCATACCCACGAGTGTTTTTTTTATCACACCCTGCTACATCTACCTAGCAAACGGACTCGAGAGTGTCTCAATAAGCCTTAGGCTTTCAATGCAATAGAGCTAAATTAAATAAGTTTAAATTAAATTAATCTAAAAAAGTAAATTCACGTTAAACCTCTCATTTACTATACTATAGATATGGTGTCTGCCTAGTGACTGGGAAATCTAGAGTTCGATCCTTACTTTTGGATTATTTCAAATGAATAATCTTTCTAAACAAACACCATGTACTGGTCCAAAAGCCTAAGGCTTTTCACACAATCAAGCTAAAATAGGTTAAAAAAATTTAAACTAATAAATGAAGTACTGACCCAAAAACTTCCAAAATATTCCAGTAGATCATACAGAAATACCAGCATTCCCTTCATAACGTAGAACATGCCCCACAGCGGCCCGAAATACCACAAGACGTAAACAGCTGGTATCGAAATACAAATGCATAGCACCAACTTTATATGGGAAAAAATAGCATTGCACACTAAATCAATAGCACTGTCCGCACATTTTATTGGGGTTAATATCACCCCCACCACAAAAGGGGTCTCTGAATCGTGAAGGTTTGTTAACCATTTTCTCAAGGATTTAGTCAGTGTGTTTTTAAACGGATACAAAAATGCACCACACAAAACAGCCCAGAGCAAGGGTTTTAGAAAGGCTTCTAAGATAAAGTACACCGCAATCGCGGCTGCACAAGCGAAAAGAACGAAAAGGTTTGCTGCCGTGTTGTAAAATGCTTGTTTTATAGCTTTTTCGTGCTCTTTTGGCAAATTATTTAGTAATGTTAAAGGAGATCTTGTTTCAATAGTAGGTGAAGACGCCATTTTGTATGTTTATTTCGCACACTTATTTCCGGAAATTCCTGATCTAAAAATAGATCAAGTGGTTGTTATTACTATTTATAGAATGGGACATTTCTCGAATGAGCCATCTAATAAGCGGAAAGTGTTGAAATGGACGGAAAGATCAATAACAATTTTATCGAGTACTCCATTGCACTATAAATATGGCAAGGGTAATCTAAGCTACCAAAGACACTGCGGTAGCATAACACTGATGTAAACAGCAAACAATTTAAGTAAATAATTTACGTAATAGTTGACCGAAATATGTTATTTTACGAGCCCGCAGAGCGCGATTAAATAATTAACTTATTGAGGTCATACCATATTCCCCAATCACATCGCAACTTTCTACGATGCCGATCCCAATGGGCAGTTCCTAGACGTCGTGGTGTCTGACAATGCTTGACATCTGTGTCGTTTCCAAATTAAGCGCTGTCGCAATGTCACTCGGTGCGACCAGACTGTGCAAACTTACCGTGCAATAAGTAGCGTGCGTATAATTTACAACTTAATTTCAATATACCGCACGATACTTATTGCACGATAAGCTTGCACTACTAGGCGTACCCTTTCAGGAGCGTACCTGGGTCGAAACTGAGTTTACGCACAGTAATTTTTTTAACTGTATGGTGTCATTTTATGTAATAATTCTAAACAGGTATTGGATAAGCTTAATAAAAAGTCCGATTCAAATCTAATAACATTAATTTTATTTCTTTCCGATAAAAGGATACTATGTTGTTAATCAATTAGGGCCGATTGTATGCCAAGCTCAATTTGACCTCTGTTTTTGATGTTTGTCCTAACATGTTATCACTTTCAACTACAATGTATAATTTTCAATGTATACGCGTAGTTACGCCCCTGCGGTTACAATTTTATAACAACAGTTTCAACTATATTTAGCAAGCAGCGGTATATGTACTTTTGACACAAATGGTACGCCATATTGCACATTAGGCACCGCCCACTAGTTACCGTTCTGATATCACAGTTGTTTAATACCGAAAAACAAAGAAAACTCTCTAAAGTATCTAATACCGTTGTCAGGCAAAATGTTGGATCCCATTACATGTTTGTGCGTACCTTACGGATGGGAATTAAATCAGCAAAGGAGGTTTTTCGACATTAAGCCGTTACGGACAAAATACACGAAATGTCTTTATCATAACTGGTTCGCTTCCGTTGACAAAAGGAAACAAAGCTGGTTTAATGAAGAATGTAAACAAAAACGGACAAAATATATAAAGACAGTATACGACTATAATTTAAATAACAATAGACATACAAGGGAAATAATGCTCGCGTCGAGAAAAGATTATAAATATTCTTGCTGGAAAACGAAATTAAAATATCATCGAGAGCATGGTATGAAAATGAATAACATGTGTCGCAAAACGCCGCGCGAATTTTGGAAATTATTTAAACAAGATCGTCCTCACCGAATGCGGAAAATATATCGCTACAAGAATTTTACGAGTATTTCAATGCTTTAGCTTCCGAGGCTGACGTCAACGTAAACAACAATGAAAGTGGTGTTTTTTTACGGCAGTTTGACAATCTAGAAAACCAAGCTAGCTCTTATCCCGATCTCGACAAACCTATTTCAATAGAAGAAATGACAAAAGGAACCTGACGTCTTAATAATAATAAGGCGGCTTCACATGACAATATTATTTATGAATACTTTAAAGAAACAGTTCATATAATAGCCAAGCCGTTAGAAATATTATTTAATTACATTTTAGATACAAAACAATTTCCCAAAAGCTGGTCATCCGGAGTGATTGTGCCGCTATATAAACGAGGAGATAGTTCCGACCCAAATAATTATAGGGGTATCACGTTGATAAGTTGTTTTGCGAAATTATTTACAGCAGTGATAAACGGACGCTTAAAATCTTGGGCGGACACCTATGATATTTTAACAGATGCTCAATTCGGTTTTAAACCCAACTGTAGCACTGTCGACGCAATTTTTATTCTGAATTCTTTAATAGAGAAACAGCTACATAATAAAAATAAACTCTTCTGTTGCTACGTCGATTACCGGAAGGCATATGACGTCATCAATCGGGGACAGTTATGGTGCAAAATGATTCGATAAGGCGTTGATGGCAAGTTATTATCTCTCATTCGCTCTATGTATAATGAGGTCAAACTTCAGGTTAAACACATGGGCTCACTTTCGGACCTTTTTAGTAGTAATGTTGTTTTATTACAAGAGGAGATAACTTCGCCGATCATGTTTTCGCTATTCGTGACTGATATAGAATTTAATCTACAAAACGGATTAAACGCTGGAATAACGTTAGATCAATTATCTATTTATCTACTCCTATTCGCGGACGATGCTGTTATTTTCTCAGAAACTAAAGAAGGGCTGCAGGAATCATTGAATAATCTAGCAATATATTGTGATAAATGGAATTTAACGGTAAATATTGAGAAAAAAAATCATGGTTTTCCGAAAAGTTGGTGTGCTAAACAAAAATTACACATGGACATACAAAGGGAAAGATATTGAAATAGTGAGCATATTGTTATGTCTAGTGGCGGGTCATTTGTTCCTGCCACAAATACATTATATGGTAAAGCCACAAGAGCAATGAACTCATTATTTTGTATAACGAAAGACATGGAAGTTCCAATTAATATTATGTTTAAGTTGTTTGATTCATATGTTTTGTCAATTTTGAATTATAACTGCGAAGTATGGGGTTTCATTGCAGCTACAAATATTGTACGTGTTCACAGAAAATTCTGTAAAAGGTTATTAAATGTTAAATTGTCAACAAATTCATTGTCATTATACGCTGAAGTCGGTCGATTTCCTTTATATATTGGTAGATACTTAAGAATTGTTAAATATTTTTTGAAACTATATCAAAATAAACGAGGAAATTGTATTCTTAATGCTGTCATCAATATGCAAAGATTAGAACTTGATACAAGAAATAACACTGTTAATTGGTCCTCAAAAGTTCGTGATATTTTGAATCATGCAGGATTTACAGATGTATGGTTATTCCCTGAATCTGTTAATATTGATCATTTTATTCCGTTGTTAAAGAATAGACTGAGAGATCATTATATATCACAATGGAGAGTTAATGTTGATTCTTCACCATCTTTACACGTATACAAAGAACTTAAACCTGTATTTGAAAGGTCGTTATATTTGGATGTTATTAATAACAAAAAACATAGGAATATCATTGCAAAAGTACGCCTGTCATCTCATAAATTGTTGATTGAAACTGGCAGACATTATAAGGCCTAAATTAAAATTAAGTTTGTTTGCCCTTTACCGACCGACCCACAAAAAAGCCGCCGACTCAAATAATTTTATTGCAAAATCTGCGGTAATTATTTTTTTATTTAGTTACTTTTTCTTGCTTTAAATTTCGTTTTTTTTTCACCTGCAACTTACATAGGGTACAATTTGGATCATTAAGGCGCTTGGACAAAAGAGTAAATGCGTTTGAGTGTGAACACAAGCGCCTAGTAACCGAAAACTAGTAAACATGGTGTGTTTCACGTTTTGTCGTGTACACACCGGTCGACGTATGACGTCATCATCTATGTATACAATTACCATTCTATACATAGAGTGTGACGTCACTGCTTTCGTCTAACCTCTATACTGGGAACTGATAACTATGCACATTTATATCTATGACTATCCATATTTGGCTAAATGGTACATACACTGAGATATAGTCCGCGGATGAATGAAATAATTTCCAAACAAGGACAATTTCCGTATATTTAACGATGTAACTATATCATCATTATTACGTTCAAACACTCAAAGCATTGTGTTTATACCTGTTCGTGCATTAAAATGCATTTTACTTGCGTTGTCATGCAGTTTATACTTTCACTTTCGTACACAATGTACAAGTGAGCAATAGAGATAAAAAACTTTTTTATTATTGAAAACAACGGCGGATTATATTTTCAAATTGAATTAAACGATGCACAGATTGAATTACTCGCACCAAGTTACTTCCTACATGACTGTATGACGATTTTGCTAATGGTTAAGAGAAGCGTCTTATGCTCCAGTTGGCGCCATATGAATATAGTGCTAACAAATCATGCACAGCGCGAAATCACACAGGTTAGTTGCGAGAAGCGACAACTGGTGAACACAGTGCTATAATTACGGGTTGTTTCAAGGTTAGATACCAGTAACTAGAAGGGTGATCCCCTTGAAATTCATCCGTATATGAAATAGTTCGTTTTTTCTATGAAAAGAAAGAGACATTTCGCATAACGGACACTGGTTTAAATGGTTATTTCCTGAAACGAAATGTCTTTTGTGCATTTTGATATATCATGACACCGAATTACTTACGGGTGACTTCAATCAAGTGAGATGGATTTTCTTAGAAGTAGCATAACATATCTTTGTTATTTTAAATTTTGAAAGCAGACAGAACCATCTTTCCAAAAGGATAGACTCGCAATATCTAAATCAAAGAAAAGTGGCAAACGTTGCCAGGAGATTTTGCTGTTTTTAATTGGGACCATATGGAGATTTGATTTACCTGTTTCTAACCTTCAGCATGTTGAAATCAAGAAATAAATACAAAATTCATACAGTCAAAACAAGTAAAACTTTGGATTTAGTGTATAAAATAGTGTGCGTGGTAGACGAGAACAAGAAAATTACCAACAAAGTTTCGATTTCAGTTAGCAAATCAACCAGTGGCATTGCAGAGAAGTTTCACCCTGATTATAACAAAAAGTGTATGTCAATACTGGCTTTGTTAAGGAATAATTCTTCTATCAGCAGCCAAAATTTTACATATGATACTAGTAAGGCACCAAAAAAATATGTTTGTTTCAGGTAACATGCCCAAAAAAATTAGGGTAGGTAGGTCGGGATTTTTTTTATTTTTTATTAATTATTTTTTTTTTTTGGTAAATGGTCAACTTGAAGATTCTAAAACTGAATAAATATTCAAAACACTTATTTATCCAAAAATACACATTATTATTGAAAAAGGTAAATAAACCAAAAATCAATATGTCAAACCCAATAAAATGTTCTAGGGTCGGGGCATTTGTTTAGGGTAGGTCGGGTTACCTGAAACAAACATATTTTTTTTTACGCCTAACTGTTCTTTGTTAAATTTTATATTTAAGAGGACAGAGAGATCCGAGTTAACAACATTTCTGATTTTCTTATTTGTGAAATTTTCATTAAATTATTTTTAATTTTCAATTCATTGATTTTACTTTTCTAGTCAAACAGTATGTATTTGTACTGTATTAATATGAGTGTGACTGTTTAGTCAGTTCAGCCATTGATAATGATACGCATGTTTTCTTGTCAGACAGTATGTATCGATGCTATATTAATTAATATGTGTGTCTAGTCAATTCAGACATTTGTATTTAACAGAATACATGTTTTTAAAGCATTGTGTATTCTATTTTATGTTATGTCATTTGACTCATTTATTAAAGCCAGTATTACCATGTATAATCTTGGTTATATCAATCGAGATGAAGAAAGTAATTGTAAGTTTCAAACAAAGATAGAATTATAATGTATTGCTGTTTAAATGATGACATTCATGTATGACAAGATTAAATTCTAGGAATAAAATAATTTTCCTACCTACCGACCCACCTCTAAAATTTCGGGTCGGTAAAGGGCAAACGAAAGATTTTTTAATTTAGGCCTAACATAAATAGAAATGAACGAAAATGTATTTTATGCAATCTTGACGATATACAAGATGAGTACCACTTTATATTAGTATGTCCGCATTATTTAGAAGAAAGAAACAAATATATTCCAAAATACTATACAACGCGACCAAGTATGTACAAACTTTTAAAACTTTTGAATAGCAGTAATAAAACAACGCTCAGACAGTTAGCTATTTATTGTATAACATGCTTTTAAAAAAAGATAACAATATGTTCCTTCTCAGTTAATTTTTGTTATTGTCATACATTACCAGTTATAATTAAGTATACAACGATTTTAAATTGTAAACATTGCCTGTTACCGCTGAACTTTCCAATACATATAACTACATTCCATATCAGTACAATAGATATTCATAAAGCACTCTCACACACGCACATACGCGCGCGCACGCACGCACGGATGCACGCACGCACACACACACAACACACACACACAGAGGAATACATTTACTTTTACCTACTAGTATATCATATTAAACCACTAATTCATTTTAATTGATTATGTATTTTGATAAATATGTTGATATTTTTGTGTGATTTTTTCTTCACGCATGTCTGTTGATCTGATTGTGTAAAATAACAAGGAGCTGTAATATGCTTAAGTTAATAAAACATTTGTTCTGTTCTGTTTATCCAAAGAGATAATTTCCGCGACGATATTGCCCAACCTCCGCGCAGAGATTTGACTGGTATCGAGCATAGCTCTAATCAAATACCTGACGTCATAACGAACCACGTGATGATGATCAATTTAAATCTTCAAGGTATTATTTATGGTTTTAATTAGTTATTTTCTTTTTCTGTTTTCATTATTGACTGCAAACAATATATTAAAAGTCCAATTATGTAGAAAATTGCACTGAGTTGCATTAAATAACTAAAAGTTACAAATACGTAATCCTTCCAGATTTGGAAGGGTTTTACTTGTGATTGCAGTGGTTACCGTTAACCGATAGGGGAGGTAACCGCTGCGAGGAGTTTGGATATTGCCAACCATAATCTGTTCCGATGGCTAGAAGATAAGAAAAGCAACTCGCAGGCGCCAGTAGGCCACCGAAATGGATAAGGAAACTAGATTTGACAGGATTTAGTCTAGATGAGGTGTCGGCAAAGGTCGATGCGGGAGTTCTCACAATAACAATAGCCAGAAAGTATAAAGAAAGAGATGGGTATTCGGCACGCTTGTAAATTTCCTGGTCAGGAAATTCCCTTTACCAAAAGATATGAAGGATGAAATTTTGAAATGTTTTCTACGTATAGACGGCGTATTAATTATTGTCCCGTTAAAGAATATGCAGAAATGCCAGTCATTGCCGAAAAGTTACATGTTAAGCCTATGCGAAGATGTGAGGAAGGAAAATGTTAGCAAAATGTCGGATATAGACGGAGACAATGCAGTGCATGTCGATCGTTTGGTTGAAGAGAAAAAGAGAAACTGACTGCAGATACTGCAGGTATAGAGAGTCACATTTATAAAAAGAAAATACAGATCAACAACGGGTTGATACAGACAACAACAGGTTGATACAGATCAACAACAGGTGGATACAAATCAACAACAGGTGGATACAGATCAACAACAGGTGGATACAGATCAACAACAGGTGGATACAGATCAACAACAGGTTGATACTGATAGCGAAACAACTTAAACTGAAATGGATTGTGTAACTCCTGTTGATAAGCTTAAGGTATCGCGCGGATCGCATGGAAATGACGAGAAAACAACTGCCGGTATAACCGAAGGAATAGAAGAAGAGGCCGAAAGTAAACTACTAAAAATCAAAGTCGGCGATGAAAATAAACATGAAAACGCACCGATTAAAACTATGAATACAGATCATATTAAAAGTACTGTCGACACGCCACTATCATATGACTATATATAATTCACATTGGCGATTTTCCGCTTGAATCTGTCCAAATCAAATGCCGTGAAAACGTTCTGTATATTGATGCAGTGAACGAATCTCGCGATGAAAACTCCTTTACGAAAAGTGAATTTCACCGACAGCTGGCGCTGCCAGAGGAAGCACTGGGAACTCGCGCACGTGCGACGTTGGATTCTGACCGGAAGTTGTGTATTCCTGTTCCAACCGAATATTACGAGGAGAGTAGCAAATGTGTCAGTATTGCTGTCATTCACAAGTAAGCAATTACAAGTCTGTAGGCAACATTGTGTCATCATGTTCCCTCCGAATCGTGTTTCAGTTATTCGCAACAGTCAGTGGTGCGCATGATGTAGAACAGGTGCTACAATTGCACACATTATTTTATTGATTTTGTGTTTTGCTATGCGAACTAGGAATAATAAATGTTATTTGTTTTATATAGATATTAGTATTATAAACTGTGTATATATGTATATATTTTATAAGGTATCATGTGACTATAATAAGTATTCATCGGATCATGTTACAAAAAACATGTATATGTTTAAGTTACGAAACAAATATGAGGCGCGTCGTGCGTAAAGTGTCCGCACAGGCTAATCCAGGACGGCACTTAACGCTTTTATGGCATTTTCTGTTTCAAGGAAGTCTCTTCTAAACATAAATTCACTGTATTCGGAAAGTGCCGCTGTAGCGGCACCTGGTGGACACAATGCGCCTATCAATATTTTCCCCCAGGGGGGGAGCGGGGAAAAACCCAGGGGAATTAGACTTATTGTACTTTGGGGGATCTAATCCCCCACCCTAGAGCCAAGCATTTTTGTCTAAATTCCCTTAATTGGGGATGCTTAATTGGTGTATCAAATGGTCCGTCGGCCAATATAATATAAACAAAGTATATTTCCCGGGACCCGGAATCATTCGGCGTGTCAAATTCCCGCCTATCGGGAATTGCCTTCAGTCTAATCTCCCGTATGTGCCCGCCGCTCACCCCCTGGGGGAAAATATTGATAGGGGCACAATGTATATGAAGGTGTATATGATGCTAATTTAGTGGCTTGTTACCGCTGTTACATTAACGCACATAGTTGCTGCCCTTTGATTGGAAAATGTCATGTTCTAAAGAAATACAACAAACAGCAGGTGATGGTCGAAATCATCAATAATTATTTATTTACATTGGGTTTACCAGCGGTTTGTGACATTCTGTACGTTAGTCAATTCATATACATGTTATTTGCCTTTCAAACTGTAATACATTGGTTCTGCTGCACCTATAAATGACCAAAACAGCAGATTTTTTTGGATCACAGAAGTTCTGTGGGAGTGTGGCATTGAAAGAAATGAAAATGAAAGTAGAATCATGAATGGGTCTTTTTGACTGAGGTTAACACACAGTCACGGATCTAAGCGGCACAAGCTACGGCAGTGTTTCTTCGGTCAGGTGATTAAAAGTGACTAAAAGTGTATTTACAGATTGAAATATATCCTCGTGTCGGGTATTTTCGACGATGCAATGTTTTTCAAACAAATAGCAATATTAATGTAGGTTAAACACACCAAACCAATGTATGTTTCTAGAAAAAAATCTATTTTGAATAATATTTTACGAAAAAGAAACTACTAAAGCTTTTATGTTTGTTTACATTATACTAAAATGGCCGACACTCACCGGTTATGTTCTGCAAGTCACGTGGGGTATTTTTGACGGTCGCACTCCACTCATAATCCACTGCACTATACTGTTCAAAAAGGTTTAGTAGCACTGTCCAAATAAAACCTCAAACTATTTAAAGTATATTTAAACTGTGTTGATTTTTTATATATATAAACTTTAACATATTTACAGTTGTATTTACATGTGTTGAACACTATTTCATTAGTCTTCTGATTTACACCCAGGACAATGGAAGGTATCACCTAACCTCAATACTTTAATGGGTGAACAGAAAGCCAAATGTACCCATCCATGGCACAAATCACTGCAACCCCACTTTACAATGTTAATGTGAGATAGTTTTGTGTTATTGTTAGGAGGGTAGAAGTTTTTGCACATTATGCACTTGTCAGAGTCAGGAATGTCACTGTCATCTGAGTCAGAGCTTTCCAACTGCTCAATAGGTGGCTGTTTTCTTTTTCGCTGAATGCCAGAGGTGCTGGGAACAGTCATTGCATTGTCAAAATCCTGTAATGACTTCTGAGCAGATTGATTTGTTTTTCCGTTTTGTGAAGCAAAATGAAATTTAACTGCGTTAACAACTGAAGATTCTGTAATTGCCTTGCCACCAACAACTTTGCTAAGTGTTTTCCTTGGTTTTGCAATGTTTACCTGTTTTAAAATTTGCCCACCTTTAGCTTCAAAGAATAAATCAACAGGTGTTTGTTGTGTTGCTTCACTAGCAGACTGACTTGCTTCTTTGTTCTGAAAAACAGTGGATGGTGCTACAGTTGAAGGGCTTACAACATTTGGATTAAATGGGTACACCCTGATTTTTTAAACGCTGCCTGGACATTCAAAGTTGTCAGTGTGCTGGTGTACACCTTGCAAGCAACTCCACAAACATCAAATCTTGTGATGACATTACCACCCCTTTCTCGCATGTGCTTATGACAAGCCGAGTTCCACGCCTGCTCAAGCGGACCATAGCAACTGACATCTAAGGGTTGCAGTATGTGGCTAGAATGGGGTGGCAAAACAAAAAGTACAATGTTTCCTGAATGGCCCATTCAATTAAAGACAATGTAACATGACTTTTATGTCCATCATAAAGAATAAGTACATGTCCATTATTTCTAGAGGGAAGATATTTGATCAAATGTTCTTTCATGTATTTCTCAAATACAAGTGAATTCGACCATCCAGATTCTGAGATAGTGCCAGTGGCAGCTGGTGAAGCTCCTTGCAGTAACGAGTCCAGCATCCGCTTGCCTGGAAATACAAAATACGGGGTACTTGTTGGCCCACACCGTTTACACTTCCGATCAAGGTGACATTTTTTGATTTCCCAGTTGTGATTGCCTGAGCTTTGTACAATTTACCAGCTACAATCTTTGGAGGTTTATGTTGACAGTTTAATCCTTTTTCATCAATGTTAAAGATGCGTTCTGGTTTATTTACTAAATCATATTTTTCCAAGATGTTTTGAAGTTCTTTGAAATAAGTGTCAGTTGTACTTTTAGTGGCTGATTTTGCTCTGGCTATCTCCAGACTCCTGGGCTTGACCAACTTCAAATCTGGCCATCTTAACAAGAATGCATAAAACCAATCAAAACCTAATGACTGTGTGGCTGGTCTTAAACCTAGATGACTAGCATAGTCAGAAGCCAGGTTAATGGTTTCTTGTCTGGAGTACCCGTATACCACTTCAGCCATGGTCTTTAGATGGTTAGCTAAGAATGCCTCTTGTTCATGGGAGAAAACAGTTGAGGGCCCAGATTTTACTGTGTCTATTGATACCCTGCCCTTGACACGGTCTTTTAATGTGCTAATGGGCACAGCATACATCTTGGCAGCCCTCTCTACAGGTATGCCCTTCTCCAGAACAGCATTATAGGCGTCTGTGAGGTCATCTGCACTATACTGTCGATAACAGCCTCTCATGGAACCTTTTGGCTACAAGAAATTTATTTATAGATGTCTTAAAAACTCTAAAGGTTAATTCAAAAGTCAATAAAAGTTTTGTGTGTGTAATGATTGCTTAAAATAACGACACAATTTTTATGTTGAACAGTATACTACGAATGTGCATAAACATCACGTGACTACTATGGTACTGTGTGTAAAGCAGACGAACTGTAAACTTTTTGCATCAATCGGAAATTATTGAAAACTTAATTTATGACTGGGGATATTTTAGGATTAGTTAAAATGGATCAAAAATACAATGTTCAAACATAAGTAAGTTTATTTACCGCTCTAATCGCCATGAAAACTTAAATTAGGTCATCCTTGAATGATCTGTGTGACACCAATGTAAATAACACGTGACTTCCGCCGAGCATGCGCAATACTCGTGTTTACACCGGAAAATGCGCAATCGTCGAAAATACCCCTACGTCGAAAATACCCGATGTGACGAGATACCGATATTTATGTGTTATTGTGACACAAGGATATTACAGGAAATAAAACACTATCAAGGTACGTTTGTGACAATCTGAATTGGAAATTATTTAACAAAAATGGCAACGTTAACCCAAGCGCATCAAGCGGGCAATATGGCCGAAAGGTCAAATTCCAGTACCAACGCCATTGACAAACAATATAGCATTCCACTTGTGTTCATGAGAGAAGTTGAATTGTTTGGCGATCGAAAACCCGAGCGACATGAATGGCTCCAATATGTAGAGCTTTACCAAGCAAGAGGCAAAAATATATACCCAGCGCACATAACCGGTTTACAGCGTGTACGCGGTATGTGGCGCATGTACTTGGACAATTTAGACGATAAAGTCATATTGATGGCGGAGGGTATAAGCCTGCGTGGAAAATCTATCCCCGTGCTAAATACTAACCCTGGTCGCATGGATAGCGAGCAAACGATACGGGTACGTGTCAAGAACATCCCCCTGTCCGTTTCAAGACGGAGCTATTACAAGAGCTCTAACCCTAAAAGGAGCAGATGTTATCTCAACGTACCACGAAAAACTTCGGGTTAACAACAAATTGACAAATTGTGAAACAGGAGACAGAGTCGCTATTGTATCGGCTTCTTCCCTGAAAACACCCGTCCCACCAACAATGTCATTTGGCATATTCATAGGACGTGTCCTGCATTTAGGACAGCGCAGCAATGAAAATAGGCCACTAAAATGCACCAAATGTTTACAGGATGGCCATTTGTTTGCCAAATGCCCAAATGACTGGGTCTGTGTAAGCTGTGGGGAAAAGGGACACAAGAAGTCAGATTGCCTATTCAACGATATATGTGACACAGAGTCAAGCCCATGCACCTCAGAATCAGAGCAATTAGACGACAAAACTGTGGTTGATCAACAAAGTGATGGTGCGACAACCAAAGAAATCGATAGTAATGGCCACACCAGTAAAACCCCGGTGGCCAGCAAACCAAACAGAGGTAGAAAGCACGTGCAAATCGGGCGCCAATCAAACCAGCCTTCTATCATTAACTTTGTTCACGCTAACAAGTTCGTGACCCCGTACAAAGCAAAATCGGCGAATGTTCCAGAGCGTTACCCGCCCACCCCCGCAGAAGAGCTTCACGACAGATTGATGTCAAACCCAGCGAAAAAAGTGAAAAACAAAAACCAGTGATATTTACAATGATTACACTCTTTAACGGTTGGAACGATTTTATGGATGAGCGTTAGAAATTTGATATATTTACAGTTGAACGGTCTAGAGTATTTAGAGTCAACGGCGCTGACGCAACTTTAATAATTTAAAATGAAATGATTAGTTTATATAAAGATTTTAAGAACAATTTGTCTATTGGACATACTAGATATAAATTTTATATAAAACATATTAAACTAAGTAAAGCATTATCATTCCTTTGTAAATTGAATATAATTGTTTATACTAGTCTTGTTTCTCAAGCACGTTTTACGCATGAAATAATATTTTTTTAATTGTCATCATTCTTTTATTTTTGTGTGAAAAATCCTATTTTTATAGTTATTAGATCTAATTGTTCCATAATTCACTTCTTTCAACTTATACTAAAAGTGGGACATACACATGAGGTTGCAAGTTTTAACGCTATTTGTCATCTTAAAATACATTATCGATTACCAAATCTTCTGTGCATATATTCGAATAGTAACCACATATTTTTGTATGTTTCTGTACATAGTGGTATCAGAGCGGTAAACCTGTTCTACGCTGATTGCTACGCATCATTACTTAAAGTTAATAGCACAACGCGATTAGTCCCTGTATGTTTACATTTACCGTGTTATAGGTTTCGCAACAATTATATTCACAGTTTAAATGTTTTATTATGCCAGCCATTTATATTTTTTCACTGGGTAAAATGTATTACATTGTTATGCGCGATTTATTATTTATTGTTTGCAAATATGTCAATAATCACTATGGAAGATATTTTGCATATTATTTCCCTTAACGTACCAGCTTTGAGGGATAATTTGAAACGAGCTAGACTAAACCAGTATTTATTAAACCAAAAAACAGATATTACATTTTTACAAGAAACGCATTTCTCTGAGGATTTGAACTTTACATTAAAGGAAGATTTCTCTGAATGGAATTTATACAATTCTTTTGGGGAACATAATAGCAAGGGAGTCTCTATTTTAATAAGAAAACATTTGAATTTTGACATGATTAATTTTTTGCACGACTCAAATGGTAGGTATTGCTTTATGAACATTGAAATGAAAAACATGCTTATTCGTTATTAAACATATATGCGCCTAATGATAAGGAGCAACATAATATATTCTTTAAAAATATTTCTGAAATACTTGTAGATAACTCTCTAGGTATTAAAGTTATAGGTGGCGATTTCAACGAAATAAATCAAACGACTGATAGAATATCCACATCTAAGACAAAAATAGTTATTAATCCAAATCTTCAAAACTTAATTAAAAACAATAATTTAACTGATATATGGCGACTTCTTAACCCGAATAAATCTCAATTCACTTGGAGACGAACAAATAATGAGCCGTATCGACTTTTGGCTAATAGAATATAATATTGTCCCTTTAGTCTTTGCTACCGATATCAGACCAGCGGTTATTCAGTCCACTGATCACATGGCCATCTCAATTAAATTCAAAACACCTTTTAAAAGAGGACCTGGATTTGGAAAATAAACAATTCGTTGTTAAATGATGTTGAGTATTGTTCGCAAATTTAACAACTCATCAACGAATGCAGTAATTTGAACATTTCAAGCCGTGCCACGATATGGGAAATTTGGTAAATTTGAAATTAAACAAACATCTTTAAGTTATTAGAAAAGGCAAAAATTTTAGAGTTAAAACATGAAATAGAAAAAATTTACACGTTTAAAGCAAACGGAGCTCGTATAAGATCAAGGGTTCAATTTGTACAAGAAGGAGAACGCAACACTAAATATTTTCTTAGTCTTGAAAAGTCAAGACAAAATTGTAAAACAATTTCATCTCTACGTGTCGACAATAAAAGGTTAACTAATATTAAAGATATTCTTAAAGAAGAGGTTGTATTTGACGAGACATTTTATAAGTAAAATTCAATTGATAATCAAAAGGTCCAGTCTTACTTAGATGAAACACATTTTGAAACGATTTTATCAGAAAATGAAGCACAATTATGCGAAGACGCAATTTCATTAACAGAACTAAGCGATGCCTTAAATTCAATGAAGTCTAATAAAAGTCCTGGGCTAGACGGGCTATGAATTTTATAGAAAGTTTTGGACAAAATTATCTCCATTGTTGTTAGATTGTATTATAGAATGCAAACAAAATGGTGAATTATCAAGAAGTCAAAAACAATGTATTTTTTCTTTACTATACAAAAAGGGAGATCCTGAGAATCTTGAAAATTGACGTCCCATTTTGCTTTTGAATATCGACTATAAAATATTAGCAAAACTCCTGGCAACAAGGCTACAAAATGTACTACCAAAACTTATAAGTTTAGATCAACAAGGATTCATAAAAAATAGATTTATCGGTTGTGATATTCGCCAAATACAGGACATTATTGACCATGCTGAAACATTTGATATAGATGGCGCAATTTTATCCCTCGATTTCAAAAAGGCTTTTGATACTGTTGAATGGGTCTTAATGATTGAAACTTTACATAAATATGGCTTTAAAAGCGATTTTATTAACTGGGTGAAAATTTTGTACACAAATATAAGCTCCTCCGTTATGAACAGTGGATGGAAATCAAATTTCTTTAAGGTATCAAGACACATCCGACAAGGATGTCCCCTTTCATCTCTGTTGTTTATCATAATTGCCGAAGTTTTAGCCAATACTATAAGATAAAATAACGAAATTCAAGGGATAAACATCAAATGTGATCAATTTAATGCTAATATTAAACTAACCCAACTTGCAGATGACACTACACTATTTTTAAACAACACCAACGAGATACCGAAAGCTTTGAAAATTATTGACACATTTGGGGCCATATCTGGTTTGCAATTAAATAAACATAAAACAGAAGGTATACTAACTTGCAATTCTAAAATTTACTTCTGACACAAAAATACATGATATAACTTTCAAACCAATTGTAAAATCTCTATGAACCTATTATGGAACATATCAAAACCAATGCGAAATACTAAATTGGAAAAGCAAAATTGAGACTTGTCAACAAATAATTAATGATTGGAACAAACGCAAGCTCACATTCTTTGGAAAAATAACAGTTATAAAAGCGATACTTTTACCCAAATGATCAAATCTTATACAACCAATAAGCATACCCAAACGGTTTATTAGCGAAATAAATTCAATGCTTTTTAAATTCTTATGTACGTAATGTGCTAATTGGAAATAAGCTTGAAGGTGGGTTAGAAATGCCGGATATTGAAATATATTCGAAAACATTAAAAATAAAATGGGTTAAATTATTGTGTTCAAAGGGTGATGCCAACTGGAAAATTATCCCCAGATATTATCTTAGTCAATATGGAAAAGATAATCTGATCTTTAAAATGAACATCGATTCATGGAAATCTCTTCCTAGAGTAAAACATAAAATACCACCTTTTTACAAGGAAATTGTTGAGATATATATAGAATTAAACAATATCAAATCTACTTTGAAACCTACAACTCTCTTCGATATAAGAACACAAATTCTCTGGGGAAACAAATTCATAAAGAACAACGGTAAATGCCTTATTTGTTAAAATTGGGTTAATTCGAACATATTGTATGTGAATGACATTATCGATAATATGGGTAAAATAGCTGACACAATCGTGCGACCAAAACTAAGCAATAAACAAAATTGGATTTCAAAAATAAATCTATTTCGTTCCGCTATTCAATCACAATGGAACACTATACTCAAATCAGAGGACTCTAGAGCGTCCAACGTTAAAACCTTGTCCAAATGCCAATTTGGAAAAAACATTCACATCTCTACGCTAAGTAACAAGGAAATTCGAAACATACTGTTACAGAAACATTCTAAACCACCGTATTTACATTCCTATTGGGACACCAACTTAAGATCGAACATTAAATGGCACTCTGTTTACAACAAATTACATAATGTCATTGTTAACACAAAAGTCAAACAATTAAGATACAAAATGATACATAGAACTATACCGACAAATGGAAATCTTTTCAAATGGAAAATTATTAACTGCCCATGTTGTTTATGCTGTGGAGATATAGAAACTTTTGAACATTTTTTCATAGAATGTCCTTATGTTGACCCATTTTGGAAGAATATTAATGCCGAATTTAGAAAGATAGGAATTACTATACCACTGAATACTGTTCATAACATAACAATTGGTTTCAAAGTTGATTGTGATGGTTATAAAGATGTAAACGTTATTTTGAGTCATGTTTGTTATACCATTTATAAATGTTATATGATCAGTGATAGAAGAATACATCATATCAATATGATGGAAACACTTCTTCAAGATATGTTAACATTGGCGAGTTATTATAATAATAAAAATGATGAACACTTCTTACTATCTAAATTTGTTAATTTAATACAATCAAACATTTAACATTTAACAAAAAAAAAACAACATATTATGTTTTTTTCCACCCTGACAAGCACTTGTTTACTATCCAATTTTGTTAATTTATAGATAGAAAATTACATCATATTAATCTGATGAAAACACTTCTTTATGATATGTTAACATAGACGAGGCATTATAATAACACAAATGTTAAACAATTCATGCTATCCAATGTGTTAATACAATCAAACATTTAACAGATTATTTTTCTTTCCCTTACCGTTGGACAAACTATTTTTGTTATCCAAATTTGTTAATTTAATGCGATCAAACATTTAACATTTTATGTATTTTTTCCTTTTCCGACAGACAACAATCCATTTCGTTTTTGCCGGAATGTTATCTAAACGTCGGGTATATTTAGCTTACGCCATACACATCACAGTACACTACATTGATAATGTATTTTTACATGTTTAAATGATGTATGGTGTTTTTTTTTCTTCTTCCTATTTGGTTTGGTCGTCTCTTTTTCTCTCGTTACAATAACTTAGTAATGACTTTGTAATATAAACACTAGAAATCTATATATTATTAACACTACAATACACATTCTGTTGACAAACATATTAGTGCTACGGCATAAAACAAAACTTAAGAATTAACAGATTCTTTGCACTCATAAATCATTGTTTAAAGAATAACCTTTTAATAACATTTAAAAGGAGTATCCTTCATTTACCACTTTTAATTTCATATAAATATAAATATAATTATGTTTTTTTTTAAACAGTTAACATTACATGGTTTTATACACACTGTATTGATTAATATAATGAATGTATTGATAATTGTGTAACTTGTGTTGCCATGAATGGTCATTATTATTTTATTTTTTTTTTTAAATTTGGTCTGTTTATATGCTTACATGCTTTTGTCTTTATATGTCATATATGTCAAGATATGTTATATTTTATTACAAATAAATATGAAAAAAAACAAAAACACAGTCACATCAATGCAGTAAAGCATTGATTTAGGGATTTAGGTAAATCGGAATGGCAGGGCGGCCCGCTCTTCCATTTTTTAGCCCCGCCCTCTTGCCCTTTTCCTCTGCCCTTTTAAAATTTGCTCACCCTCCTGTGTACCTTTTGTCATTTGTGTCAGCACAGACACGCCCTAATGCAATTTAATTGGCTACTTGTGCATCTTGGCAAACACAGTGGTTACTTGCGCATCTTGGCGTACACATCTTGGCCTAAATGATCATTGACGTATGGTTGCGACATGTATGATTAATCAGCTCGTCATGTCCATGCAACATCAGTTATCAGTTACCTAATTAATAGTAATTTAGTGCCGATTGCGGTGCTTCTGTAAAGGATTTTTTGCAGCTATTGTTTGTTAATGTCTAATTATGTTATTTAACCAAATTTATTCATGTTGTTGGTGTTCTGGAATTTTCTACTTATTATAATTTACTTTCTTAAAAATACGTTATTAATGCAAACTTAATTTCAGAAACGCATACATAATTTACTTGCGTGCAAAAACACATCTTAATCCAAATTGAATTTTAATATTCAATCAATTTTATGCTGTACGCAATCTCCAGTTTAAGTCCAATACATGTATATTTTGTCACTCCCATTTAAATATCCATTTTATCCTATGCAACAAAACACCTGTCTGATTCTTTTGACACCCTTGACATTTCACCTTAAATGCTAATTCATTAATGATATATCGATAGTGCTTGCATTGTTCAGATACAGTAGTTTTGATTGATGGTTTTGTTCACTGCTACAAACCGCTACAGAATGTTCCCAGTTCGGCCCTCACATCACCGACTTTTGAAGTCAAACCGACACCGTTGCTAAGGACGTTACTAATGGCTTGCAGATTTAGAAGCCTGGTTAAATTATTACATCGCGCTTTCACTCTTCTCAGTTGTAACAGGTGTTATTGTCAATGACTGTATTTTTTTTACGGATTGTATTGTTTGTTCAATTTGGAAATATGATTGCAAGGTAATTAGGATTTGATGCAATGATTTTCTGTAATGAAATAACTATTAATTTAGTATAAAATAAATATGGATATATAACTAAAATTAAATCATTAGTAACACTCAATCTACCTATAGGCATATTTTTATTGTATGAACAGTGGGAAATTTCCTTTTGTACATTATGCCTACACCTGCTCAATGTCGTTTGTACATTGTGCCTACACCTGCTCAATGTCGTTTGTACATTGTGCCTACACCTGCTCAATGTCGTTTGTACATTGTGCCTACACCTGCTCAATGTCGTTTGTACATTGTGCCTACACCTGCTCAATGTCGTTTTAACCATACTAAAGTTCATTAGATGACATATACATTGTATTTTGTTTAACAACCCTTTGTTCAAATAGTAGATTGATGCATAAGGGACACTTATACTACCTTGCTATATGAGCTAGCTTTTATAGTGACGCGGTAGGGCATTTGCCTTGGAACGAGGAGGTCCTGGGTTCTATCCCCATTTAGGGATTTTTTCAGCTGGGTTACATACATAAGAATCACCACTGACATTTTATGTTTGACATCTTTATTAGAACATGAATGCTGTTAGACTTAGAAATTTGGCAGCAACAAGAGCTTTCTCGCCTGCCATTCAGCGATGTTCCACAGTGCGGACACAATCTACCAGTGGCAAACCGCAATATGTCAGTGGGGCAGGGCAGATCATGGCTGAGCAGAACTTCCCGTTTGCCAGAGCCAAGCTCGGAACATTTTTCCAGGATGCTCCTAAACTTGGAAACCAGTACCTGGAAGATTCATTACTGAGGTCATACTTGAAACGACATGTTCCGAAACAGGTAAATGTGAAAGGTAGTAATTGTCTGCTTGTTAGTATAGTAGGAAGATATATATACAACATGATCAATCAGTTGTACATTACATTGTACAAACAAATGTTCCAAAACAGGTAAATGTTAGAGGTACTTTTGTGCTTGTCAGTATGTTTAAATAGTGGAATACATCAAAATTACTGGAGAAATAAAGTTTGATGTCATTATTTTGTAAAAAAAAATGCAGCCTGATTGAAACGAAGATAATTACATTTGTCATTAGTTTTACAAAATTGTATACACTTTTTGTATTAATGCCATTTTATTGTTTTCATTTGCAGGTCTTAGGAGAGATAGAGCCAGACTTGACGCGGTTCGGGGACCGAGTTGCCTCGGAAATGTATGACCTGGGCCTGCAGTGTGAGCAGCAGCAGCCGTACCTGGTGAAGTACACGGCCTGGGGCGAGAGGGTCGATAGGCTGGTCACCGGGCCAGCCTGGGGGATGATGCACGCTATAGCCGCGGAGGAAGGCCTCATTGCGATAGCTTATGAACGAAAATATGCTGAGTGGAGGTAACAGGAGTCATTTATGATAGTTTGTAACATTATACATTTACCTGATACTGACCTGTTTACATGGGTATATTCAATTGAGTATTATTTTTGCACATATATAATGTATATTAGAGACATGGCATAGAAACTTCCACTGTTATATGACATATTATTAATTAACTTTATAATATTAAACGAGAATCGGGTCAGTTTGTTCGCTTGAACCCATGTAAACCTCGCCAATAAATTAAAAAACTCAGCCAATATGGGAAAAACATGGCCAATATAGAAAAACATGGCCAGTAATAGATTCCGCCATTCAGGATTTGCTCGGCCTTATACAAGATGAGATTTGGCAAGTTTTTTTGACGCCATTTTGGAAATGCTGAGCACATTTTGCACTTTGTATTTGTTACTTAACATTTCTACATGTAGCACTTCCAGGTTTGCCGAGACACAGCGAAATGACAACTTATTAAAGGGACTTGTTCACAGATTTTCGCATTTTTTTTAAGAATGCCATTAAATGCCTTAACATGACAGATTTAAGCATCGGAAATAAAAAGCTCAAGTATAATAACTAGAAAAGTATTGAGAAAAAAAAAGAAAAAAAAAAGATGCCACCGGGGTTCAAACCTGGGACCTCCGGATTAAAAGGCTATGGCCATAACCACTCAGCCATTTCGACTTCTGTATGTCACTCTGCATTATTTACTTTATGTAAGTGTTCCACGTGTTGTCAAATATTTCAACGAAAACAACAGGAACAATCCAAATTTTCGATAGTTTAGCGTTACAAACGCTTAAATTTTTTATCAATTTCAACTGAGGATTGCTCATAAACGAAACGGTTTTTACAGTATATGTCTTGGTTCGTAGTGTTATTTTGCTCCCAGGTATTCACTGTTCTATTATTTTTGGAATCGATGACAAAAAGTTGAAATATTGTCAGTTTGTCAATCTGTGAACAGGTCCCTTTAAAACTAAAAGGTGCTGCATACTATTTCTATCTATATCGAAATAATACCGGTAGTTATGGTTCTTCTATTATTCAAACTGAAAGACGCTGCATACTATTTCTATTTATTTCCAAACAATCATTTTTGATACTTCTACTATTAAAACTGAAAGATGCTGCATAATATTATAAAGTTAATTAATAAAATTGTCATTAAATACATGTAGTGGAATTCATATTGAACATGTTATTGGGCTTCAGACAGACATATTGGCCTTCGGTCTACGGCCTCAGGCCAATTACGGCTCTTTTCAGCCCAATAACAAGGCCAATATGAATTCAACTAATTAATGACACTATATTAATGTGAGTGGTCACAATATTAAGTAAATGCACACAATCTTAGCCAAGGTTAAAATAATCAGATTTCTTACTTCTGAATAGATCTAAATGGAAATCAAGTACAGTTTTTTTATTTTCAACAAAACAAAATGTTTAAACATTTACATGCTGTAGTTTACTAGCAATAAATGGTGGTTGTCTTTCATTCCAGTCGCCTGTATGGTCTAGTGAAGGGATACCTAAACTGTCCATCGTCCGGCCTCTACTCGTGTCCACTTGCCATGACAGATGGAGCTGCAAAGATTGTAGAGGTGACTGGTTTACCCAGCTATTGATTAGCATTCTTTGTGTGACTGCATGTAGATTCTAATAGCAAACACCAAAAATACAGTCAAAACATTACATGGTGTGATCAGTGTCAGGTTCCCATCATTAGATAGTACCTGTCAGGTTCCCATCATTAGATAGTACCTGTCAGGTTCCCATCATTAGATAGTACCTGTCAGGTTCCCATCATTAGATAGTACCTGTCAGGTTCCCATCATTAGATAGTACCTGTCAGGTTCCCATCATTAGATAGTACCTGTCAGGTTCCCATCATTAGATAGTACCTGTCAGGTTCCCATCATTAGATAGTACCTGTCAGGTTCCCATCATTAGATAGTACCTGTCAGGTTCCCATCATTAGATAGTACCTGTCAGATTCCCATCATTAGATAGTACCTGTCAGGTTCCCATCATTAGATAGTACCTACTAACTTCGTCCTACCATGTTTAACCAAAGCAAAGTTATGACCCGGTTGTTCGTACACTGGGTTAGTTTGTCCCATTGGATAGCACTAACCGCCAGGTTAAACTTATCCAGGCCGGTTAACTAACCAGACTGGATAAGTGGGTTGCTGAATAAAAGTAACCAGCTTGGATAGCTACCCATTTTGGTTATATTTATCCACTGGATAATTATTTAACCATATCCCATAGTGCATTAGTAAGTAGCAAAATGGCCGACTTCTTGTCTAGTCAGGCGTCCGCATCGTTTGGTCGAAGCCAAAACAAAATCTAGGAAGCGAGGGCCAAACTATTCGGCCTCAGAAATGTTGATTTTGGAAGAAGAATTTTCAAGCTTCTGACCAGGGTTAAATTTATCCGGATATTGATTAGGTTAAATTTACCCAAAACAATTTAACAACACTTATCCAAATATTTAACCCCGGGTTTAATTTACCCAACATTTAACCCAGGGTTAAATTTTACACAGGCTTTGAACAACCGGGTCCTGGGGTTTACTTTGTAAAGTTCCTCTTTCTGGCCTTGATCTAACTATTTTACAAGTAGAAATAGGCGTTTAAGCTAATAATAATAATAAGTTTCAAATTCTTAGATAAATACATAAGCCCTGGCCAATCACCAGTCAGGTTTTAGACATTTTTATGTAAGAGACTTTTTAAGCACATACATGTCTTCTTACACTTTAATTTACAAAATTGCAGTCTTGGCCCATATTTGTAAAGATTCTTAAGTTATTCTTAACTTTAATTGAAAATTAGTAATAATTAACATTTGTTTTTGACAATGTGCATGACAAGAACTTAATATTGATACACTTGGAATTATATTGCAACTTCTGTTTCAAAATATATCAACAATGCATTTCGTTGTCAGGAAAGTCAATTACCATATATTTATGTGTAGCTTCATAATGTTAAGATCATTCTTAATTTACAACATTGTCTTCATAAAAACAAGCTCATGACTTATTTTACTTTTAATTTATTTCGCTGACAGAGCCTGGCCAGTGAGGCCCCATGGTTGAAGAAGCGGGCATTTCCCCACCTGCTGTCTCGAGACCCGAAGGAGTTCTGGACATCCGGACAGTGGATGACCGAGAAGCGGGGAGGGTCTGACGTGGGTATGGGGTGTTAGCTAATGCCTTATTTTTCACTCCATTTATTTTTTGTTGTCATTATGTCAATGCAGAAAGCAAAATATAATGAGAGTGACATGTACATGTAAGCAAGCTCATTAAATAATCAAAAACATGGCTATTGACAAATTATGTTGTAATTGTAAATATTGTTTCCCCATCATTGTAGTTTCTGTTCCAGTTAGTGCCTTATATAACAATTGTATATAGAGGTATAAATCTGTTCCCAGATACATGTTTAGCATATTTGTAAAAGGGAATTAACTGTTGTCATTTCTGAAAGTTTCATTTGAAGGAAAAAAATGCTTTTGAAAAATACCACAAGTTATATAATGAGGTCCGATTCATTGTTCGTTGAACAGTTTGGTGTTGCAGTCTATAGTCAAAACTTTGTAACTCATCAGTTTAGTTCACATGTTAAATTGATACTTTGTAACTCTTAAATTCCCTGTTTAGTTGATACTCGGTAACTCGTTAGTTTAATTCCCTATTTAGTGGGTACATTGTAACTCGTCTCTTTAATTCCTCTGTTTCTCAGCGGGCGGCACAGAGACGGTAGCAGTAGGGCAGCCGGACGGTACGTACCGACTGTACGGTTATAAGTGGTTCTCCTCGGCTACCGATGCAGACATCACGTTCACGCTAGCTAGAATTGTGGACAGACTGGGGCAAACTGTACAGGTACGTAGCCTTCTATGACATGCTTGTCTTATAATGATGCTTGTATACCAGTAGTTTTGTTGTTTTTTTAATTAAAATTCAGACGTTAGAAAACATCATGACATGTAACAAGGAATTTACTAAAATAATTGGTAGTAAAATAGTAGTAAAAAGCATTTTTAATCCTGAACGGATTGCGCAATGTTGTTGTTAATTATTTTAAACTGTAACACTTTTGAGACATACAATACCACTGGTGATAGTAACATTGAAATATATCATAAACTTGTAGATTGTCTTGCTGTTGAGCAAGAAACTACCGAAAAACAATTTTCCATTATTTTATAAATTAATTTAAATGAGGCGTGTCGTGGGAAACCCGGGCTTAATGCATGTGCTTAATGTGTTGTCCCGAATTAGCCTATGCAGTCCGCACAGGCTAATCCAGAATGGCACTTTCCACTTTTATGGTATTTTCTGTTTCAATGAAGTCTCTTTTAAACATAAGTCCACTGTAGGCGGAAAGTGTCATCCGAGATGACTGCACAGGCTAATCCAGGACAACACTTTACGCACATGCATTAAGCCCGTTTTTCCCACGACACGCCCAAAGTAATTATCTTAAAAGATATATGTATGAACGTGTTTTAATATATCTGTAACACTGTTTGCAGGGTACCAAAGGCCTATCTTTGTTTTACCTGGAAGTGAAGACAGAGACCGGTTCCCTGAACAACATTGAGGTGATACGGCTGAAAGACAAGCTGGGTACCAGACAGTTGCCGACCGCAGAGCTGCTGTTAGATGGTTCCGTGGCGCACAAGGTGAATTGTACATTAGATTCAATGGTTTGAGTTGTGGCAGTATCTTGAGATTAAATCTCCACAGAACCTTTCAAGGGGCATATCAGTGGTAATTCGCATAAATAAAGACAGAAATTATCTTATATAAGGACAAGATAATTTCTTTTTTTCTTGAATACATTATTTTAGTAGCAAAAATATATTGAATTGTTAAGAAAAAAAATTATGTACAGGGACAATAGTTTGGGAGGGATACACAGTTCCACCGCGCACTTCAATGAAAACTTCTCTACACTATGTAAAGTTTATCAATGGTGTGCATGCACGTAATGGTACATAATGTACATTTCTTTCATATGGATTTTTCTGCTGTTACTAACTTTCCCACGCTGGCAAATGTGTCTTCAATGAACAAAAAATCATATATGAGGCGTGTCGTGGGAAAATTGGCTTAATGCATGTGCGTAAGGTGTCGTCCTGTGCGGACGGCACTTTCCGCATGCATTGGATTCATGTTTAGAAGAGACTTCTTTGAAACAGAAAATACCTTAAAAGCACAAAGTGTCGTTCCGGATCAGCCTGTGCGGACTGCACAGGCTGATCCGGGACGACTCTTTACGCACATGCATTAAGCCCAGTTTTCCCACGACACGCCTGATATGTTTGACAACCGTTTAATAGAGACCATTGTATTGAACAATGTTTCATTGTTAATACCCTGACATTATTATTTTGTATGTTTTTTGTTTTTTTCAAATGTTATTGTTGACGAACCATCAATGCACCCCATTAATGTCGTGTCATGCCCCTTGATTTACCATTAATATATAAACATCATAGGCAGTTGAGGGGTATAGTAAATATTGCACCCCGAGGAGAGTGATGTCAGCCGAGGCTGAAGGCCGAGGTTTACATTACTCTTCGAGGGGGGCAATATTTACTATACCCCTCAACATGCCTGTGATATTTATTTTATTATACCGAACAAAAATACTGTAATTCAAAGAACAAACTAGTCGTACATTGTAAACTAAAGTTTATTGTTGGAAAATCAAGCGCTCATTGACATTGATCTTTTAAAATACATTTTAATAAGCGCCTACTGATCATTAGCTAATACGGATTTCTCGGAAAACCCGAATTGCTATTTTTAAGCCCACGCGCGGGGTATATAAAAATTATACCCTGCTCGGTGTATATTACTTTCCAGCGCCATGACATATTAAAATTATGTAGGGATGGGTATATGGGATTTTACAATGTGAAAACGAAGTGAGGTATAATAATACCATATGCCGGTACTTGAAACTTGATATTTACTGTTTAATAAGTAAATACTAACAGTATATTTTGGTTAAAATAAACTGTACACAGCCAATATCTTCAATTATACAACAATTGTTGCATCTCAAGAAATCAAATTGATTTCATTAAACATGTATCAAATATTTTGTGTATTTCTGTGAGTCATATCTGAATTTCTGACGAGGTTTACTGATATATAACTGGAAATAATGCAGCATTGTACCATAGTATTTCCACTCTTTCCAACAAAGGGCATGTGGTAAACTGGATAATAATGTGTAAATTGTGTTTGCATCAAATAACAACTTTAAAGGCACTTGTTCACGGTGTTTTAATGCACTAACTGCAAAAACTACAGCATCTGGGATAATGTAAAACAAATATTATATAAAGAAAAAAGGTAAATTAAAACATTTGTTTTTTGCCGCGACTCAAACAGGGGACTTAGGGATAAAAAATCTCATGCGCTAACCACTCCACCATTCAGACAGATACATTTGGTAGTGTATTTTTAAAGCTATGTAAGTGATAATTATACGTGTTTTTCAAAATAGCGACGGAGAGTGTTACAAACACTTTATAATTTTATCCATTTCGAGTGATAATTATCCATAAATAAAACAATATTTCCAATATATTTCTAAGTCATGAGTGTTATTTCGCTTGTCTGGAATCTATGACAGTTTTTTTTTAAATTGTCAGTTCGCCAATCTGTGAACATGACCCTTTAATTGATATCGATTCATTTCTTAGCATCGTTGTTTTACTGGTATTTGTTCTACGAGTTTGTAGTATTCCATTGATAGAATCTCTATCGCATGGTTGAGATGTTTGTACCATACTTGTTTACCTCGACTACAGATTGTACAATGTGTTTGATCCAACGTAGATATCAGACGAAGGACGCGGTGTCCCTGCCATCAGTGACATGCTGAAGCTCACCAGAATACACAACTCTATAGCTGCAGCATCCGCTATGAGAAGGTATCTGTGTAAGGCCAGCAACGTTCATTAATTATGTTTGCCATTGCCTAACTGCGTGACGTAACTGTATCAGCTAAACCCTTGCTTATAATAGGCAAATTTCAAAATGCAATTCTAATCATGTTTTATCAAACTTACCAGCAACCTTGGGTAGGCAATGGCAAACAAACAACCTTGGGTAGGCAATGGCAAACAAACAGTTCTGTAAGGTTGGCCTTAGGCCTGCCAAAAAAAAGTTGTGTTTGACGAGATGTCATTTTGACAAAGTGTCAAACTAGATTTTGTCTAGTTTGGTTATTGTTAGTTAACAACACTTCTGAATGTTTCGAGTGTGTAAAGGCTTTGCTATTTCTAAAAACTAAACTGCATCAGCATCACTTGAATCTGTGGAAGTCCTTAATTTGAGGTCATAAGCAACGCACGTAATAAATACTTCAATAATAAGTTTAGAGCCCATACACAGAAAATTGACAATACAACTTGATTATAAGTGTGCTTACTTTACACCACAGTCTAGAAATATGTTAATAAAAATAAAACTTTGCAGAAATTGCTTCTAATGGACATCTTACCGATCAAAATACAAAAAACGGCATCGAAATCGGTAAAATATTAACATGTTGGTAACTTTTTATAGTATAGTTTCTGTAAGCGATATCTGGTGATGCCTCTGGAGTAAATCAGCGTGTACATTAGTGTCTGTTCCGTTAGTCCCAAGCTTTTTTGAACATAGTCATTATAAAATGCCTTTCGTAAATAAGAAACTGTTTTCAGTTGAATAAATACCATAAATGATCATTAGAACTATTGCAAATTTACGATATATTGAAATATATTCTATGGACTGTGGATTTAATGCCTACATGACTCGTTTTATCAATCCACATACTGGTTATGTATCATGTATGTTAAGGTCCATAACTCTTGCTGTACTCAATACATTTCAGTATATAGTTAAGGTGCACAGCTTTATATCTTCACATTAATTCATTAATTCCTGTCAGCTTTCATTACAGTTGATCAAACTCTTTTTGAGCTGTATATGAAGTGTTGGTCAAAATCAGTTGGATCACAATAAATACCCATACATCCCATATAATTGTCTAAGTTAAAAACTGATTTTGTTTAAGACAAATAAATACGATAAGATCAGAAGTTTAACTGAGATGATGTAATTTTGAAACTTATTGAATCAGAATTAGATATAATTGTATTTGCTCTAAATGTTTGAATGCAATGGTTTAAAGAGAGCACTTCAAAAATATCTAATATATGTTTGTGAAGTTAATGAGATTGATGTTTTATTTTAGAATGGTGAGCTTGTCTCGTGACTATGCAACACGAAGGACTGCATTTGGACAGGTGTTGAGAAGTTATCCACTGCATGTACAGACTTTATCTAGAATGGAGGTATGCACTGGTGCTAGGAATGATTTATATGAGGGGCGTCATGGGAAAACCAGACTTAATGCATGTGCGTAGTGTCGTTCCGGATTAGCCTGTGCAGTCCGCACAGGCTAATCCAGGATGGCACTTTCCGCTTTATTGGTATTTTCTGTTTCAAGGAAGTCTCTTCTAAACATAAATCCACTGTAGGCGGAAAGTGGCGTCCTGGATTAGCCTGTGCGGACTGCACCGGCTAATCCGGGACGACACTTTACGCACATGCATTAAGACCGGTTTTCCCACGACGCGCCTCATATCATATCTCCATTGTTAGAGGACCATTTAGCTTGTTAATTGTTTATCATTGTTTAAAAAAATCAGGAGCAAACAAGTGCATTGTTAATTTATTGCCTGAATGACCAGAAAATATTGATTACAGATCAGTTGAAACAGCTTTTTCACTCCCATGATTGCTGAAGTTTCACTTTAAGGGAGATTTTTAAATAGCTGAAGTTCTGCCAAATTTAAGCAGACATTTTTTATAAATGATGCAGTTTTCGAAAGTTGTTTATTATATCTATGTTTAAAACCTATAAAATAGTAGTTTCACCATTGCAGCTGGAAATTTATAACATAATACATCTCAAAGTTTATCACGTAGTGTTGCAAGGGTCATGGTATTGGTGTTACCCGTGATTCATTGTGATCAGCCAGGGTTAGACTCTCAGAAAGATAAAGAGAGGAGGAGTGTAGAGAATAGAATACAGTCAATTCCACCAGCTGTGCTGTTGAGCTAGCTTTTCAGTGATCTAGTAAAGTTTACTCTCAGTGTTGTGAAGTTAAACAACGTCAACTGTGTGTCATGCTTGGATGGGTGGCCGCTAATGTTACATCAATATCGTTCTTCAAGGTTGAGGCGCGAGGTGCACTGATACTCTGTCTGGAGAACATGCGACTGCTGGGCCGCGAGGACTGCAGAGTGGCCACAGAGCAGGACCAGAACTTGCTGCGACTTCTCGTGCCGTTATCCAAACTGTACAGTGGGAAACAGGTACAGTGGTGTGGAAATGGAATTTGTGTGATATAGAATTGTGCAACATAATAAGGTTATGTGTAGTTCTTATGCCATTTTGTTTTTTTGCGAACAAATTCTGAATGCTGTCATTAGTACCGTGATTAATTTCCAAGCTTTTAAATTAGGCAGTTAGGTCAAATTTACACCCAAGTTTGATAGCATATGTATATGATGTTAGAGACTGTGACTCCTGGGATAAACATCCCATACCCAACCCAAAGTCTTCTTGGTTTGTTACAAACCATGACTGTCAAAGGGACTTCATATTACTTTTTGAACAATCCCAGATGTATCCAGTGACATATAGCTGGTGACTCTGTTGTAAATTTCTCATATAGATCATTAACTGGGCAGCTTATTAATGATCAAACTTAGTATGTGCTTACAGGTCCATGATGAGCCTAAACTTCTCAAGGCTCAGTTATTATATGACATATCCACATAAATATATGAATAATGAAACTCCAGAGACATCACCAGAAGAGAAACCCTTATTAGCATCCGCTGGTCATTTATTTGAGGCAAGTGACCAATTGCCTATACAATACAGGACACTGCGGACAAAAAAACACAAAACATAAAAATGATTAAAACTGGGGTCACCGCCTTGGAATGGTCAACGCAAAGCTGGGGTGTTTAAACCGGTTTAAAGGCACGCCGAAACTCACACTTAGTTCAGAATAAATCAAAATACATAAATAAAATTTAATCTTTCAGCATTGCAATTCAAATTAAATAGTAATAACAGAGAATTTTAATTCAATTAATTTACATTTTAATTACTCAATGGTTTGATTAATTAGATAAGAAAGGCAATACATGATAAAGATAACATTGTTTCAGGCCCTGGAGGTGGCCACAGAGGGATTGGAGAGTTTTGGAGGCCAGGGGTACATCGAGGACACGGGCCTGCCCGGCATCCTCAGAGACGCACAGGTACCAGAATACAGACCAATAATTACCCACCATGTGGGATAAAGGGATAAACTTGACGCACAGTTACCAGAATACAGACCAATAATTACCCCACCTTGTGGAATAAAGGGATAAACTTGACGCACAGTTACCAGAATACAGACCGATAATTACCCCACCTTGTGGGATAAAGGGATAAACTTGATGCACAGTTACCAGAATACAGACCGATAATTACCCCACCTTGTGGGATAAAGGGATAAACGTGACCCACAGGTACCAGAATATAGACCGATAATTACCTCACCTTGTGGGATAAAGGGATAAACTTGACGCACAGGTACCAGAATACAGACCGATAATTACCCCACCTTGTGGGATAAAGGGATAAACTTGACGCACAGTTACCAGAATACAGACCGATTAGCTTAGCTGTATCTCCACACTATGAGGTCAAGCAAACATGCGCAGCCTGAGGAAGTCATTTTGATGATTTATGTGACGTCATTTTCTTTTTGTGTGTGTGTTATTTAATATCTTTTGTTTATTATCAAAATAAAGACATAAAATGTTGGGATATTAAGAATACTAAGTAAATGTTTAAAAAAGGTAAGTTTATTTGCTTGCCACGAAAACGTGAACCATTTGCCAAAGCTCACTCAATAAACTTATCTTTGTTCAACACTAACCTAGTGTTCTGTAGTATTAGTACTTCTAGATTTCTTATATCCTGCGAGATTAACAATTACCAGAATATAATTGAGGCATGTCTCTTCTAAACATAAATCCACTTTAAGCGGAAAGTGTCATCCCTGATCAGCCTGTGCAGACTGATGCACAGGTTGATCTGGGACAACACTTTACGCACGTGCATTAAGCCTGGTTTTCCCACGACATGCCTCAATTATTTACTTCATCATTTCCTCAAAAGCCCCCTGTTGGCAACTAAGCAATTTGTAAGGTTCCTTCTAACATAGCAAAAGAATGATTTACTGCCTGGGACATGTAAAAGCATGTGTAGGCACTTATAGTTACTATTAGGTGAACATCAGTTCCAGATAAATGTGGCTTGGTGGCCCACCAAGCTATCCAGCTATAGATATATACGGAATATTAAGCTAGTCAATTGTTCCAAGAGTATGTATTAGGCGAGTGGCTTGTGTAATGACGTATAACACGAGAGGTGGAGCCTCAAGTGTGATACGAAATAACGCAAGCCACGAGACCAATACATACTTCTCTTGGAACAATTGACTAGCGTAATATGCGTTTTATTATATACCACGATTAACTTCAAATATGCATTTACATTATTTTACTTGTTTAAAAACTACAATAATGACTAATCATTGTATGTATAGTTTATATTTGTTTACATAACTCTATGATGACGCCATTAAAAAGTAGTCCAGCTGGTATGGTAATACGGGATCGGAAAAATAGCGAGTAGCATAATACGGGATTTTTATTTCTGTCGACATGTATTTCATAGATTGATAAAGCATGTATTTTGTTAAGAATTTAAACAGGTATATAATAAAACACTGTTCTACAGTTCTTGTATCCGAACACATACTCACACACACACCCCCCCATGTCGTGTTTGCCAGGTTCTGTCTATCTGGGAGGGCACCACCAACGTCCTATCCCTCGATGTGCTGAGGGCCATTGCCAAGTCCCAGGGGGCCGTTTTCAAGGCCTTCCTCTCCGATATACAGACCAGAATGGATGGTGTGAAGTCACCAGAACTGGCAGAGTCTGTTGATAAGGTCAGTTACACTATATTAGTGTCTTTAAATCTGTCATTGTGACAATGTATGGGAAAAATGCAAGCTCCAGCAAACTGTGTTTTTGGTCCTTTTAATATGTGCCTTTAAACTAAGAAATATGCAGAATTTGTTATTAAGTGTTATAAATTTCAAGGTCACTACTGCATTATATTAAAAACCCTCAAGAGTTTTTAACATCGAGTTTGAACAAGACATTATAGTGTTGAGAGTGTCTTCCGTTATAGTTTCCTTTCATTAAGGAGTTAGAGATATATTTCAGTTACTTCCCTTAGTATGTATTACATTTTCATACATGAATACTTGTCAATAATGTACCCATTGAAACAGTAGACAGTAAACCACTTCATTGTAAGAGCCATAATGATTATAATGTATTATTATGTAAGTTCTTTCTTGCTGTTATATGTCATTGTCTTTTATTCATTGATACATGTGGATGCAATCTCATTAAAATCATCTCCAGTCTGACACTACTATATTTTCCGCTGACTGGATCAGATGACTTTGTATTAGGGGTCACGTTCAGATGACCTTTTTAGGAGCCAATCATACTGTTGCCTTCAAAATCTTGCGGCATAACTTCATAGTTATATAAACCACAAATACTATTTACCAAATTAAAGTGAATTTTGGATGAAAATTAAATGTAAATGATTTATTCCCGAGGATCAGCTGGAAATGCATCACTTTTAAAAAACCGTGGCCGAACATTGTGCAAAAGGCATTTTCATGGGGCGCAGCAGTGCTGATGTTTTTTTGTTCGGAAGGTCATTTGAACGTGACCTGTTATACGATGTCTTCAGATCCTAACAATGTTAGGATTTGATTTTAATGAGATTGCATGTGAATGGTATGTTTTCATCCTATCAGGTATTGAAGTCGGCGGTCGAGGTTATCAAGTTTGTACAGGAGAACGGTGGGAAGCCTGGAAACCTTGAGTTGGCAGCCAGGGACCTGGCCTTCAGTCTGACACGCACATACACTGGTACAGCAGTCCCAGGGCTCGACATTCACTTTTAAATCAACTTATCCAGTCTGACATGTTACTGTAAATTTTACTTGTCATGAGCTTATTATTTCTTGTTCTGAACAAAATAATACACAATTTCAAATTGAAATAAGACCTTTATTGATGTCAGCATATAGTACATGTTCGTATTTTGACAGTTGTGGAGCTGATATTTAGGAATATAACTATTTTATAAACAATTCATTCGGAGTTTCTGTACAAACTTTAAAAAATCTGTCATTTTATAATAACAAATTGCATTAATCTAGTTTTAATCAATAACTCAGACAGCCTTGAACAAATGTTAGCGTTTGTACACGAAAATGTGTTGGTCAGAACCAACAAATGCACTTGTCCTGTTGGACAGGTTGTTTTTGGAGTAACTGGTCCTGACAAGTAATTAAGTAGTCCCATACTATCTAACAACTGTTAATGTTGAGCCCTTAGTGCTCTAGAAAATGTCAAAGTCTACACTAGACTTACATTAACTTACATTAGTAATTGCTCTAAGTATTGTGTAATTTTACATACAGTTATTTGTTTATTACAATTAAAAGCTTATAATTATATTTTACCTTTTTCTGTTTCCAATAATCGTGTAATGCATTACTTGATACGCATCAGTTTATAAGTACATGTACGGTATACAGAAAAGTGTTACTTTGATATGTCCAGTAATAATTATATTGGAAAATACTAGTTGATGAATAAAGGTGTGTAGTATTCTCGTTATTTTTCCTCCAGTCGGATACTTCATTTCTTTAATATTTTAATCAAAATAAATCTGTATCACTGTGTTCATATTTCAGGGTGCTTATTAATTGACCATGCAGCGAGTGATGTTGCCTCGCCACATGATGTCTATACCGCACAAAGGTGCCTGTTTACTATCTTCTATCATTATTATTCCAGGAATACTGTATTACTTGGAATGAATGTTATACACGATTTAGAGTTGTAAATCTGCTAATTAACACTGATTTGGAGTTCTGGGGTCGTATTCCAGAAACATCTTAAGTGGAATCTTATCCTTAGCCTTAAAATCATAATTTTTCTTAAACATTTTATTCCCTGTATACATGAAATTCTGCTAAATGTTCACTAATTATCAACTTTTCATCTATTACTATTTACATAACTTTAATTGGAATCATTAATTTATCTGTAGTTTGAAAAATATTACCTTACAATAATTGGAACTTAAGTGAATATATTTTAAGATAAACTTAATATGTTTCTGGAATATGGCCCCTGATGCATAGGAATTAAACAAAGAGGGCATTGGCCAGAGTGGTTCAATATACCGCATCAGAACAACAAATCAGTGTTAATTAGCAGATTGACAACTCTAAATCGAAAATTAGTTTGACTCTAACCTGACCTAACTATATATTCTGCAATTACAATGTGAACTATATGTGACCATTTCGGAACAGCATAGGGGACCTCTCCTGCGTCGTCCGTGTGCCGTCAACAATTTGGTTCGTTCTCACGCTGGAGACCACTTTTTATCCAATCTTAACCAAACTTGCACAGTTTGTGTATGACCGTAAAATCTCGGATGGGATCGTTATTGGGCCAGATCACTCCAGTAACACTAGAGTTATTGCCCCTTCTTCATGCAAAAAAAGTGCATAAATGCCTTGTTCCAACATATATACTTTATTTTCCATCCAATCTTAACCAAACTTTCACAGTTTGTGTATGACCATAAGATCTCAGCAGATGCCAAAAATGGGCCAGATCCTGTTTGAAACACCAGAGTAATTACCCTTTGTTTATGAAAAAATATATAAAAATTGACATTATTCAGGACAGAGACTTTATTTTTCATTCAATCTTCACCAATCTTGCACAGCTTGTCTATTACCATGAGGTTACTGTTGAAATTGAATATAAGCAAGATCGGACCAGAAACACCGGAGGTAGTGCCCTTTGTTTGTGAAAAAAATATGCAAAAATGGACATTATTCAGGATAGAGACTTCATTTTTTATCAAATCTTCACCAATCTTGCACAGTTTGTCTGTGGCCATAAGATTACAGATGAAGTCGAATGTATGCAAAATCGGGCCAGAAATTCCAGATTTATTGCCCTTTGTGAAAACAAAAAAACAAAAATGGACATAATTCAGGATAGAGACATCATTTTTCATCCAATCTTCACCAATCGTGCACAGTTTGTCTATGAACGTAAGATTACTGGTGAAGTCGAATATTAGCATGATCGGGCCAGAAACACCAGAGTTATTGCCCCTTGTGTTTGGAAAAAAAACATCAAAAAGTTATCAATGATTTGCTTGCACACACGATTTTGTATTCAGTGTTGATCAAATTTACACAATTTGCGTATGACCATACATTTTTTTATAAAATTTTATTTCTAACGGTTGCAAACCTTGCATGCAGTTATTTGAATATGCAACATTGATCAGATGGCTTCAGAGCCTGCATTAACATAATTTATCATCATTGGACAGAAAATAATCAAAGAAAAAGCAAAACTTTACCTTATAGCACAGCCATCGCAATTAACGCATTGCAACTAGTTCTCCAAAACTGTCTGCGAAAAAGACATCAAAATCTACTGTTACTGCATTTTCCATAATTGTCACTGACTTAATAAAAAAGGGTCAGGTAAGAAAAATGATTTGAGAACCATTAGCAAAAACACACCACATCCACTACCCAACTCGTACATTAGTTCGCCCATAAAAAATAACTGATGTTTAAAATCAAATCGATCCTATCCTCCTTTGCGTATTGTTCAGATACCTTAATTTTCAAACCTGTCACAACAGTATGGTCTTCATCTGTACCAGTTCTCAGGTGAGGGCTTTGGGCTATCATGGCTATCTTGTTTTTGGCTGTTTATAGATACTTTAACAACACTGAATTTTGTTCTTTGTCTATAGAAAACTCTGCACATGTCCTGTTAGAGTAACTTTTTGTGAATATTAATAATGACTGCAGTTCATGATAAAATAACTTAATGTGAATACAGCTTCCGAATATTAATAATGACTGCAGTTCATGATAAAATAACTGACTGTGAATACAGCTTCCGAATATTAAATAATGACTGCAGTTCATGAATAACTTCATGTGAATACAGCTTCCGAATATTAATAATGACTGCAGTTCATGATAAAATAACTTGTTGTGAATAGAGCTTCCGAATATTAAAAATGACTGCAGTTCATGATAAAATAACTTTTTATGAATACAGATTTTGAATATTGGTCATATTTTGTGCATTACTCGTATTGTTCCTATTCTTCAATGGTTGTAAAGAAGTGTGTTATTTATATGGTCTCCTTTCTACTTCAGGTGGTGTGAAAAGGACCTTTCCTTAGTGGTTACCAATAGCAACCGTGGTCACTATCGCAACGGGTCCATCTCCAGAAACCTTGACCTTGTGTATGATGGCTATGCAGATAAGAGTCGCCTGTGAACAAAATATGTCACACATGGATTATAAATACGGCATGTAGTGGGAAAACGGGGGTAAGTGCATGTGGGTGCAGTCTACACAGGCTAATCCAGGATGACACTTTCCGCCTACAGTGGATTTATGTTTAGATGAGACTTCTTCAAACAGGAAATACCATAAAAGCAGAAAGTTCCGTCCTGGGCTGGTATTCACAAAGCTCCTTAGGGAAATCTTAAATTAAGTTGAACTTAAGTGAAAATTTCAGATCAATATTTATATGTGAACTTCAACAATTTCTATTTACAAAAGGGTAAAATACTGAACATCTAAGCAAATATATACTAGTTTAAAACATTTTAATGTAAAAAGAACTTCACATAAAACATCCACAGGCTTACAGACTTTCTTGAATTTAAGGAATTTACTTGTTTCCCTAAGGAGCTTTGTAAAATTTGGGCCTTGGATTAGCCTGTGCGGACTGCACAGGCTAATTCGGGATGACACTTTACGCCGGGTTTTCCCACGACATGCCTCAAATATAATAATGGGCTTCTTTGTAAGCTCACTTTAATAGCAGTGTCTGTGGTTTTACGATGACTTTAGGATGCAGATTGGAACTTGATGGTACATGAAATCACTGGAAACTGTCGATGACTCGGACTATGATAGGTAATGTTGTGGCTTCATTAAATTATTAATGGTAATTTCCAATATTATAAATAATATGATTAAAGTTTCTATTACCAGATGTTATTGAAATTATGTGATTTTGAGATAAAACTTGCCATTATGAGCGTGTTTTGTTTAGAATTCACTGTTACAAATCGGGAATGGAACAGAATTTGGCACGAGTTACATTTCAGTTGTTAGATTGACATTGTCTTTGTTATTGTTACTACTGTAGTGTGTCTCCATTATTTAGATATACGTCTGCTAGTATAATAATCTGTTTCTATACTGTGAATATGTATTTGAATTACAGTAATCAGGTAGAAATACCATACTGCCATGTGTGACCGACCATTCACTCAGTCACACAAAATAATTATGTAGATGTGTGTCAATTTAGTTGAATAATCTAATTAATGTAATTACATTTTGTTGTTAATTTATTATTCAAAATTTGTTTTAATAAGCATAATGTGCATATAATTATGCTGTACAAGTTTTCTTTCTTTAAAATAATAGAACTATTATTAATTGTTAGTAATTTAACAATGTCTTAATATTTCTTTGATCATAAATGTAGTTCAGCAGTTTAGGCGATTGTAATTTTTATATTAAAATCAGGGTTTGTATTCCATAAACATCTTAAGTGAAATCTTATCCTTAATCGAAAAATCGTCATTTTCCTTAAGCATTCTATTCCATGTATACATGAAATTCTGATATGTGTTCAGCAATTATCATCTTATTATTAACAACTATTTACTTAACTGTAATTGGAATCACTAATCTGTATGTAGTTTTCAAAATATTACCTTACACAAATTGGAACTTAAGTAAAACTACATTAAGATAAACTTAAGATGTTTCTGGAATATGGCCCCAGGCTAACATGGCCACACGATACATTATTAAAAACGATACCCGGGCTCAATTTTCGTGATCAACGTGGAAAATTACCACTGATGACTTTGAGAACTGTTATTTATGTGCTATTTGCCATTGTGACTTTTGAACATTTTATAGTTGTCTCCCTTGAACTACACTGTATAGATTTAAATAATCATTTTCGAATAAGAGTTTTATATCGGCAAATAAACACCGATGTGGAGTTCAGATGCGTGGGAATTAAACCACGAGAGCGTAAGCGTTTTAATATACGCAAATAGTTGTTTATTAGTCGATAAACAACGATAATGCGAACATTATTTCGATTTCTAACATGATCTGACAAACAAATGTCTGCAATTGGAATGACAATGCAACGCCTATCTTCCCGCGCGAATGTGCGAACGCTGTGACAGTGACGTCATTCATTGTGAAGTCACCTTCATTCATAACAAAAAAAAACTGAACGAGTTACGTCAGTGACGGAACATTTTGCGTTGTTTACTGGGGATTAACAGCGGAAAGTTTGTTCTTTGTCAATAGAAAAAGTGTCAATAGTGTCATGAAACTTGGAATGTTCTTTCAAGCGTGGTATTATAAGAACTAGGCACAACTTGATGCTTGACATCGACCCTTTTGGACGTGGAAATCGCACCATGGTTCACATTAACGATGTAAATACTGTACTGTACCAAAGTTGTTTTTGACAGTACATTCAAATCAGGCGCATCGGAAGCGGCCAATTACTAGGGCCGCGGAATTTGTGTATGGTTATAATCAGACGTATGTTTAGCTGTTTGAAATGTGTACAATAGTATTTTGCATGGCAGATATAACCCATTGTATGAGCTCGTACCCAATGTAATTGTTTAAATATAATTTTTTGAATCGTACCTCTTAAATACCATGTTCAGCTGCCTTATATGAATTGTAGTCTGCAATTTTACTGAACGAATTCGATGTTAGGGGTAATTGTCGGTGATTTTCAATTCGATGTTAGGGGTAATTGTCGGTGAATTTCAATTCGATGTTAGGGGTAATTGTCTGTGATTTTCAATTCGATGTTAGGGGTAATTGTCTGTGATTTTCAATTCGTTATTGTGCATGTTTAGTAAGTGCCATGTGTGTGCCTGTTTAATGTTTTTTATGGACGCACATTTTGGGACCGCCCAGTCATCTAAAACTTGTATATAAGAAGACATACAACGCTATGAAATTTCATGTATGTTTATGCATACTTTGTTGAGCATATAGAACATTCTGCATCTGTTTTTATTTAATGCTAAGTAGTGAAATATAGAAAAATATCAGTGAGATATATCCCTATATCACTCACAGTGAGGGACTACTATTTTGGGTCCCGATTTAATACGGTAAATGAAACGGACCGTCATCGATGCCGTCTCAGAACTGTGAAATGACGTCATTATGTTGATGTTATGATTCCCCTGATATTTTTCTATAAAATGTAAAACAAAGGTTAATAAAGCATTAAATAAAAAGAAAATGTGTTTGTTTTCGGTGTGATAACGCGTAATATCATCACCGAAAAGGGAGACAATTTACAAATTTCACTCGCGCAAGCGCTCGTGAAAATATTAATTGCCTCCCTTTCCGGTGATGATATCACGCGTTATTTACACCGAAAACAAACAAATATCCTCCATATATTCTCGTTGGAAGGAAAAGAAGTTTAAAAAAATATAACCACGTATAAAAATACCGCACCATTTTTAATGTATGAGTTATCATGCAACTGAATTTGTTAATGCATTCACATGTGGTTTTCATCCGGGTACACTGTCTACTTTGGGTTACATCTGAGCTAAAGACCAATCGAAAAATCGAAAAAAAATCAATAATAATTAAAACGGCTTGAAATTGCGGCCATGATTCAAAATTCGCCCCATGTTTTGGTGTGTCGGACAACCTGAGCAGTAGTGGTGTTGGGACACACCCCGGATGTCTATAGGGGTGTTGGGACACACCCCGGATGTCTACATATAATGCATTTCCGGCGCCAAAGACACTATACTTCAAATCTTAATAGGCATATCTGCATACGTCATTACAATCCAGACGGTATTGTTAACGCTGTTCAGCAAATATCGTAACTTTGAACTACCTTATAATGACAATATTTGCATTTGAAAAAAAAATGTGGGATTTGAGTCATGACATGAAATCGCACAAATATGCAATAATAATAAAAATATCACGATATTGGTTCTTTACAGTATTAATCATTAATATATTTATTAATATTTGATAATTCGTTATAAAAACATTATTAACAACACTCTGAACGATATAACGGTATTTAAACGCGCACACAGTGAATTGATTTCTCACTCGCTGTGTACAATCGTGTCTGTGTTAAGGATACAACAATAAACAGTCATTCGTACCGGAAGTAAAGTAATACCAACGCACCATGGTAGTTCAAATATTTGAAAGAAAAAATCCCGGTTAAACCGGTTTAGTTTCTGTCGTGAATTCATAGGACTACTTTCATAAACTTGAAAAGACTTGCGTGTTTCGGGTACGGTAACATTTAAAATATGCGTTTATTAAATGTAGCTTGACGCACTTATATTGCGTTAACTCTATAGATGTAACAAACTGTGCTATGAGGAAAATGTGAACTATGTTTCAAATTTCATAACACCGTCGTTAAACCAGCATCACAATGCAGCTGTTGAACACTAACATATAGAATTTCATATACCGGTATATATTTATAAAGTAAACATGTTGGTGCTTAAAGATACAAGAATCAGCAAGTGTCTACTGGAATTCAAACCCATTGTAAACAGTTTGTTTATTCGAATTTGAAATACTCGCCTAAAATCTAGCATGTTGCAGTTTAAATTTATCTCGCGTTGCATCTGCCCGTACCGTATGTAACCAGTTTCGGGCCCGAGTCAACAACTGTGACTGCGCAGTAAGCAGATGAGATGCCCAACGGGAATCCACCGAGGGTCTCCATCTCCCATTTCAGGTATCTTGCTATGCTGGCTGAAAGCAGCTGGATTACACGGGGACGTGCGAACGTACGACACATCTGTTAACATTGTTTTCGAATCATACGTGCTTCTGCGTCAGTCGGTGTTTGTGTCGAGACTGTGTCACTGTCCCTGCAATGATGGCTACTATAAGTAGGCCCCTATTGTTAACTCTTTGAGTGGGGTATAACAGTTTCGTACTTAGAAGGTATTCTGAAAAACAACCCATGGAGTTTGCTTTTAACTCGTGTATTTTCTGAATAAACAACTTGCATAAAACATTGTATTACGCAGTTTCGGCGTTAATAGATTACAAAAAGCTAGTTATATTGTCGGCTCCGGCATGATTCTACTAGCTAGTATCTGAGATCGTGAACGCTATAAACTGGACGAGCTTTGTTGTCATAAAAACGACTTTAACATACCCGGTATTAATAAGTAAAATAAATAAAGACCTCGAAGATCATAGCGACCAATCCATCACAGAATTAGCGGATCTTTGCCTTCAGGTCAGTCAGTCAAACTATCTAAACTAGCGTTTTAGACCCGGTTCAGTCAGTGATATTATCTAAACTAGCGAAAAGATAAAAAAAAAAATTAAACAGTTACACCCAGGTCAGTCAAACGATTTGAACTAGCGACAAGTTAGACCCAGGTCAATCAGTCAAAAGATCTTAAATTCTTAATTATTGACCTGTTAAACATAGGGTAATCAGTCAAAAGATCTAAACTCGTGACCAGTTTGGCAAATGTCAGTCGTACGATTTGAACTGGTAACCAGTCCTAAACCCACTTCTATCAGTCAAAAGATCTAACATATTGACCATTTAGACAAGGTCAGTCAAACGATTTAAACTAGCGACCTTAGACCCACGTCTGTAAGTGCAAAGATCTATACTAACGATCAGTTTAACGCAGGTCAGTGAAAATATATTTGAACTAGTAAACAGTTAGACCCATATGCCTATTAGTCAACATATCTAAAGTATCGACCATTTAAACCCAGGTCCAACGATTTAATGTAGATTCTAGCAACCTGTTACACCTATGTCTATCAGTCAAAGATTTAAAATATCGATAATTTAGACCAGGTCAAACGATATGAACTAGCAACAAGTTTGACCCATATGTCTGTCGGTCAAAAGAACTAAAGGTCAATAAAACGATCTGAACTAGCGACAAGTAAAACCCATGTATATCAGTCAATTGTCTAGATATACTTTGAACTAGTCCATGACAATCAGTCAAACTGATCAAGCGACCAGTTAGACCCGCTCATTCAAAAGTTCTAAACTAGCGACATATTAGACCTTGGTTACCAAACAATAAGTAATCGTTTCGCGTTATACAGTAAAACACTTTTATTTTATGTATATACATATATTAACTGCCCTGAGTGGCTACGAAGCAAATAATGCAGTCGGTGCGTCTCTACGAGTCAACAATTGATCAACATAAATCGAACACGTGATACATTTTAATGTTAAACCGGAATAAATTCTGTTCGAACCGCTTTTGCTCTTTGTTCGCAAAACCACTGGAATGAGCAGTTACGGTGTTTTCTAGTTTATTTTTGGCATCAAAGGCTATTTTTAGAACAATTACGTATACGGTTTGTCGGGCGAACAGCCTATCAGCGCGTGATTTCGAGGTCGATGCAAGCAATCCCAAGCGGTTAGTTGGAAATACCGGGTACTACTTTCTACTTTGTTTTTATTGTTGTTCATGTAAAATACTCACTAGTGTATTATTGGTATATTACTCAATAGTCAACAGTGATTTTTCTTATTGCTTAATATTTAAATGCGTTTGGGATTTTTAAACAAATGCCTGAACATTTCCGACAGAAATTCCCGTATCCTTTAATTCTTAACTAGATTTTATATGAAATGTGCAATTTAAATCTATTGGACTACAATATGAACTATAAAGCACTCGGAGAGTCAGTGGAGACAGGCACACAGCAAGGTGGCAATTTGCCGTAGGCCTATCTCCCTATAATAAAGATTCCTTTTACAAACACGATCCAGCCAAGTGATCCGGATCACCGCCAAACTGTGATCATTTGCTTATAGGCCCATTTCCAACTTACCAAGAACAATTAATGCAAATTCGTTTATAACTTTTTGCGTCAAGTTTTGAACTAAAACTGGTCTGACAAACCGACTGCCGACAAATCAACTCCGGCAAGACATTAATACACCTCTGTAACCGCTTTCCGCACAGGCTGATCCGGGACGACACTTTCCGCTTTTACGGTATTTTCTGTTTCAAGGAAGTCTCCACTGTATGCGGAAAATGCCATCCTGGTTCAGCCTGTGTGGACTGCACATGCTGATCCGGGATGACACTATACGCACATGCATTAAGCCCGGGTTTCCCACGACACGTCACGACTCAAATGATGTATATCACAACAGAAGTATAAATAAGTGTTCTGTATATTTATTTGTTTAAACGCTATGTGTTGTTTTAATTTCATAAAACATACATAACACAAAATGCATTTCATCATAATTTAATAATATACAATGCCCACAATATGAACAACTGATAATGCTGCCTAAAATAGAATTAATAAATACATCCGTGTCTGCAGTTATAACAGTCATTCATAATACTTTTAAAACCGTACATTATCTTTTATTTTAAAGAAATAAAAAAATTAAACACAGTGGGTATAAGCCGCTTATTGTAAATCTATATAAAATTCGCCCAATAATACGAACCACTTTTATTCATTATTAATTTTATAAACATATTGTACTGTAATTTACCAATCGGAAATTGGACGGACGTATTATAAGTGTTGGCACATTTTGGAATTTGATTTTATTTCTTGGAGGGTGTTCATTTTCAAATGCTGCTTAACAAAATCGACACATGGATGTTTCATTTCGGACTAGGCTTTTAGGATAACAATATATGTAAGTTGTTCCTTGGTTTAATTCTACATAGTAGAACGCTACAATTGCTAAAACAATGTGTTGGTGACAATCATGGACGTATACAACAGCGTTCATACAAACAAGTGTCCTGACTCGGTCGCTAGAGTAGCATTCACACACTGGGAATGGTTCACATAAATCATGAACACTTGAAACACTTATTTTGCCATCAATAGTGACAACAATACATACATTTCTATGCTCATTCGAGACAGGGCACATATTATACGAACATTTTCTCATTCACGTGTTATCAATGCACATATAAACGCAAACACACATCCCTCGTTTCATTACATGAATATTTACATGGCATTTACTCGCTTAGAACACCAGAATTATATTCCAATATAACATAGTAATTAAATGTTCAGAAGCTACACACATACATACATACATATTTCCATATACCCAAATAAGACCCATCACATTCATAACTTGATTCTATAAAATACTTACTACAAAGTAATATAATAACATAAATACATGTACATAATTATGATCATGTTTGTTCGTTTAAAAAAATACCCTGTATGTATTCAGAAACACAATTTCCGATTATTCGATATTATTTACATAAGATTCTGCTTTGGGTACAATAAATAATACATTTATCAGAGATTCTGCTTTAAGTATATAAAATACATTAAAAAAAAGAATTTCAGATATCCTAGCAGTGTAAACAATACAAAACAATAAACAAACACAGGTACACTGTAGATCCATACATATTTTAGTTACTACTAGCACTAGTATTTTGAAACATGTATCAATGAGTTTGTAAAATATATTGCGCGAACATCTTACATTAAGTTCAATATTAAAACAATGTAAGAATCTTAAAAAAAACTTCAGACACCCTTTTACATTTATCAATGTTGTTTTGCAAACAAAATAATTTGTTTCAATTAAATTGTATTTTAATTATTCGAATATTTAATAATATTTATGTATTCTTAGCTGCTGTGAAACATTTAGGCACACAACAAACACATATTCGATGTAAATAAATGAAACACATTTCACAACAACCGACGTCTTTGAAACAAGCGACTGTATAATAATACAAGTATGTTACTTGGCGTTGAATAAATAACTACAAATCATGTAAATAACAGAAATGAATACACCTTTTATACCACGTTGAGAATTATTTATGAGATTCAGTAAAATGGTGATATAATACTAGTATAATGACAATGAATATAAATAAATGCATTTTGGCCAGCGATAAAATACTGTAAAAATATTTACAAGAATGTACAAAATCATGTAATTCGTGTATTTAAAAATGCATGTTGAATATTCATTGAAATGAAATTAAAGATAAAAATGACCAACTAAAATGCTATACTAGGTTGAGTTCACGAGTTTAAGAAAGAAAAAATATATTAGATATTTATTTTATATTTTATGTTTATATCTCTTTTTAATTCGTTTTCCAAACATAAGTTTACCCCAAAGAAGACTTTAAACAAATTAAGTTTAAAGTTGATGAAATGGCATCGATTTAAAATGATATGATATGCACGGTAATGATGTATACATATGAAAACGATATGTGATAAATACGTAGTATCGATAGAACTGTGTTACACTGAGGACCTAGCAAAAGATGATCGCTCTGTCGACAATCTCTCAAGAAGCATCCTTGAGGACGCAATGGACGGCGCCGGCGAGACCTTGAGAGGAATGCTCTTGTCCTTGACAATGTCCTTGGCGATAGTGCCGGCGATGCCGTGTTGCCGCACCACCTGGCCGATGGTCGGCGGCTGCTGATTCCGTTTCCGGGCGCATAATTTGGCACAACACGGCCACGATCGCTTAACGAGTCCGATAATATTGCTGATGATTTTGTCAATAGGCTCTAGAGACCTGAGGCACTTTGGAAGGAAGTCCCACGTTTGGAGGGATTTTGGCAAGTGTGATTTGCATTTTGATTGCAGAAAGTTTAAAATGACGACGAAGAGAATGCACGGAATGACTACTGAAGCTACACATATGGATGGGATGAAGCCGGCGAGGGAAATAGCGAAGATGGCGGCCGGAAGTAGCAGGAACATCATCAGGATGTAAGCAAGAGCGAACCATCGGTACTTGGAAGTGACAGTACCTAAGAACTTCGCGCATCTGATGGGGATACGCCGCATGGGTGGGGCGGGGTAGAACAGGATGATGCCGCTGATGTTGAAGAACAAGTGACAGAGCGCGATCTGCAAAGCAATGGGTAATTTGTTACCGGAAGCAGCCATAGCAGCTAGAATGCCCGTGCCCGTCGTGCCGATGTTTGATCCCAGGGTCAGCGGGTACATCCGCTCCACCTTGATCATGCCAATACCGACCAGGGGCGTCAGAGCGGAAGTGAACACCGAGCTGCTCTGGACCAGCAGCGTCATGAGGACGCCGACCAACATGGCGACATATCCGGTCAGCCAGGAGAAACATCCGGGGAAGTCGGCGTTCAGAGTCTTTCTGATCACCTTGGCAATGGACCCTGAAACACATAATAAAACATATTAGTATAAACCATTGGTAAAACTATTTAAAACATAAATGGATGTATTGGAATCGGAAGTACGCGTTGTTACGTGAGTCATGTGAAACACGTGGGAACTTTACTTGAATGCGCATGCGTTACCTTTCAAGATAGAGTTGAGGAGCTTCACCATGAGCACAAGGCACGTGCACAGAAGGAAGAGGGAGAAGACGAGCAGGATCACTCCGGAAACGCTGTCCCCCAGGTCCAGTTGGCTGAACAGGCTCGAACCTGCAACGAGAGGAAGTAGGGGCTTGGTGAATTGAACGCTCCAATTTGCTTTGTTTCAACAGTATTATACTTGGTTCATCTGTTATACCACGTGAAATTATAGAATTGTTACAATACTAAAATCACGGTTTTTGACATGCTTTCTCATATTAGTTTTATGGGACAAAATCTTTAAAAATACTAAAATTAGTATTAATAATGAAAACTTGTATCCATTATCTGAGATTTTTTTAAGTTCATTTATATTCCAGTGTTATATCTTATGGAACTAACAAAGAAAACTCCGCTATAAACTATTGCCCTGGGCCCGTATTCACAAAGCTCCTTAGGGAAAACTTAAGTAAATTTCTTACATTCATAAAATTCCTTAAGTCTCGGGCTGTTTCGTGTATAAGTCTTTTAACATTAAAATGTTGTAAACTTGTAAATATTGCTTATATGTGTAGTATTACAGCCTTCTGTGTACAGAAATCAGTGAATTTCACATAGAAAATGTGATCTGAATTTTTCACTTAAGTACAACTTAAGTTAAGATTTCATCCATTAGCTTTTTGAATACCAGTCCTGGCCGGTATTCACAAAACTCATAAGGAAAATCTTGACTTAAGCTGAACTTAAGTGAAAATTTCATATCAAAATTTATATGTGAAATCCAATATATGTTTACCAATTGGTAAAATATGAAAGGCATAAACACTATTTACTAGTTTGGACCATTTTAATGTAAAATGATTATGAAATATTAACAGAATTAAGGACTTTAATGAATTTAAGATATTTCCTCAAGTTTTGCCTAAGTAGCTTTATAGATAGGCGCCCAGTAAAGAATACGATAACGAGCACAGCCTGTAAATAGTTCACAAATATTGATAAAATATTCACGTAGAGTATGTGGCAGTAACTTTGTATCGATTGATGACGTCACCAGCCAGACGAAAACAAATTATATTGCAAGGCTGCATTAGGAATTACAAAAAACCAGTTCGAACTAAATCTCGTTTCAGACACTGGACTATTTCACGGCAACTAACTTACATTTTCCGATCGGGCTTTTTTGTGTGGCGTTGAGAACGGTATAGTTGCCCTCCGTCGAATTAGCAAGTTCGGTTTCTATGGAAACATTTCGTACAACTAATGTTTCTTCGAACACGCAATATTTCTGAAAGAAAGAAAACAAAGGCCTATTTTACATGCTATTCCGATTATGCCATCTGCTCATCAAACAATTACTACCGGTAATTTGATGTGACAAAAAAACGCCTAAAGCCTTATTTCTCCGTAGAAAAGCACTCTCTCAAATCGTTTTCAAATATGTGATATACTTGATTTTCCGTAAAAATAAATGTCAATAGGCTATGAAGAAAAGTAAGGGCGTGGCTTGCCTATGAGCGGGGCTTACCTTTATGAGACTTTTGTTCATGTAGTCCGCGTGACCTTCAGCGATCTTGCCAATGACCTCCTTGTCTACCTAAAATATAAAAGTACGACTTTAAAGATGTTGTTTCGTATATTATAGTATATATCACACACTTTTATATAATACCGATTCAAAGTAAACTTCTCGCTTCTTGGAAAAATAACTGTTTTCTTACTGGCGCGAACATTCTGAGATCGATACCTTTGACATTTTTTCTCCTGTACAAGACAAATTAAACCTATTACAGTTTTTGTTCCAAACGGAGTCATCTAATGTTAAGTAATAGTATAGTAGCTGGAATATCGACGAAAGAAGCACCGGTTTCCATTTCTGTACATAAATGGATTGAAATTCATCCCTAGGTCGCAATCGTGTAATTTTCAGATTAAATCCATGTTAATCACAGCGGGAAAGCTACATTGGTTGGTCATGCAACCTTTACGTGATTATGCAAATAATACTGGTTTAATTTTACCGGATAAATGGCGGCTGACTGGCAATTCATACAATGCACTTATGGGTTCACCCGTGACCACATTTTTAAATTACATGTACTAAGTACAAGGTACTTAACGAACACTCCCCTAATGTAATTGAAGGTCATATTCAAGCGCGATGCCCGTTCTCTCTTTGTATTTCGTCATCATAATACACATACGAAATACGCATTCATTCTTATGCAAATAGGTGACCTTTTTAACCTTTAGATTAGTAAAATACTTTTCAAGTTTAAAGTTCAAACAATTCTGTCTCTAAATGGCTCAGTGGGGGTATAGTAAAAGCGCCAAACTGGAACGTCATGAAACAGATAAAAAATAGAATTTACTAATTAGGAATAAATCTTTTATATGGTATGATTGGTGTGAATATGGCCATTAAAATGCCAGTAAATACGTTTCATAAAGCAGAGGTATTTGACCGTTCGACATTGGCAATATAATGAGTGATTGCAAGCAGGCGACATTGGCAGCGGTTCAGCAGTCGGCGATTCGCGACCTCGCCAATACGCATGCGCATGACATTTACCTTAATGAAAACTGTAAATATTTAACCAGTAAATCACGCATTTTCATTACAGCCAGTGCACTGCACGTACGTCTGGGTGTCAACATACCACGTGATCAAAGCCGCGATTGAATAAAGCCGATAATACGCCCAATCCTTTTATAGAACGAGTAAACATCTTCTTGTTCAACTTGGTTAGCGGAGACTGACAGGAAAGGACGCAGTACAACGCACGCGAAGGAAAACATGACGCCTGTGAGAACTACTTTGAAAATTAGTTTTGAGCCAGGGCATAGTAAAAGTATGCCCTCTCTGTCGGCACTTTTGTTTGGTCTCAAAGTCATTAAAAATTTAACAAACGACTCAAGAGCTCGAGGTCTGACTTAAGAAACATTTAAAGAGGAAATTGCCCTAATCCTTTATGGATTTCAGATAGTCATCAGTTCCAGTCAATATATCCTTAGTATGTAACAGTTGGTACTCGAAAGGCGGAAATTATCTGAAATGATAAGACCCTCGTTAAGCCGAAAACTCATCTCAAGTTAAACAAGTCTCACGTTAACCGAATGAAAGCCAAGTGTTACCTGCACTATGAGGTTGGTGAAGGGTTCCGTGAGCGCCGTGAGCAGCTGTTGGTTCCCGCCTGTATAGCTGTCCATCTTGCAGGCGTCCACGATCGCCTTGGTCAGAACGTACAGGTAACCTGTAGAAGCAACAGGAGTCCGTCATGGCACAATGTATTTGAAATATTCCGATTAAAAGTTCAGTCCAGCTATAAAAACGTTTATTTGGTAAATTTTGTAAACTAGCCTTTTCCACTGTCATTTAATACGTCCAGAATAGCACATGTTTTTCTGTAATTCGCATAGCAACGAACGCTATCTCGTTGTAAATGCAGGAAAATTCTTAAAAAACACATATTCTGAACACTACTGAGTATATTACTCCAAAACTTTGTGTTTGTATCCAGAATAACCACATTTATTTGCCTTGTGTATATTGTGTAAGTTAGTCTTACCCGTGGCCACCTCCAGCGGCAGCAGGACGAGCGCAGTGAGCCAGTTGAACATGTCATGGACAGTGGCGCCGGCGAACGCCCGCCGGAACTCCTTCCGGTCGCCGGACTGCGCCAACGAGACGAAGGTGTTCGTGACGCTCGTGCCGATGTTGGCGCCCATGATGATTGGAATGGCGGGCCGGACTTCCAGAACTTAAACACATAAATACAACACATTAAATTTTATCAAGATTTACATGAAAATGCGTATAATATGTTGACACCATTAATTTGTTACGCCGATAAACAAGAATAATTATCAATAGTACAAATGAGTACATGTGCTTCGGAAACACCTTGAAGGCCAATAGTTATGAAATGCGGTCGATTAAGTAACCAGCTAAGGTATATATATGAATAACACATGCCAAACATCAGTGATCTTCAACACAGAAAGACCTGGATTATCACCAAGGAGAATTGATATGCTGCATTTGCAATATCTGAGTGCACTGCAGCCTTAATAAGTCGTCTAAGTATACTGTTCAATGCAACCCAGATTGGTCTAAATGACGTAAACCAAACATATAAAAATTTCAGATAGCTGTTGCGTCTGCATCCGCAACATTTACGTCGAATAGTACAGGCGTAAACCGGCTGAGCGCAAACCTTACAACAATCGATATCGTGCTGAATTCTCACAGAACAGCAGTTTTTCATGACAGTTAGTCAACACCCCCAGGCGTGATTCAGAAGCCACGTATTTACCTTTACACGTTGACTCTATCCTTAAAATTATTTATTTTCAAATATAATAATACAATTTAATAGTTCTGACAGAACGAGGAATTCTCAAAACACTGAAACCAGTTTTTTTTTTAATCAATGAATCAACTGATTTATTATAATGTATGTTCATACAAGAACTTTTCAAGCCACAGAAATCAGCAGTAATACTGAATTAGGATTGAGCGTTAAACTGTTGTATTTACGAAACATTTCCATTTAAGATACTGTAGTATCACACTCAACCGTCGCGGCATGTGTTTAAGGTGTACTAACACGTTGACTTTTAAAAGCTCAACTTAAGCGTTCAAACGCAGACCACGTGACCGAGTGCGCGCGCTACTCACTTCCGGATCCGACCATGGTGACGACGATGGAGGTGGAGGTGCTCGAGCTCTGGACCAGCACGGTGGCCAGGATGCCGATCATGAGGCCCGCCACGGGGTTCTGTAGCAGGCTGCTCTGAGTGAACACGCCACCTGGCGCGGGCAAAAGATTATACGTGTATATGAATAACATTTGAAATAGACGACTCTTAAATATTCAGAAACACAAAAATATTCGTATGATCTATATAGATCTAGTGTGATTTCAAAACTTTTTTCGCGGGAACAAGTAGTTATTTAATTAAATGCTTTCATATAGAATGATAATAAATGAAGTAATTGTTTTCCATCTCAAGTTACGTTTTCGCGGCAGGAAGTTATACTAATTCTACCATATAATATATAACAGGAACATTAATGGAATAATTTTATGGGGATTTATCAACAATAAAACATTAATTAAATAATTTGTAACCAATAAATTTTTAATTTCAGATACATGTAATCAAATTTGAAACATATTTTACATTACACGATGAAGGGAGCACATTATGCCACAGGTTCGTACCTGCTGCTTTCCCTCCCAGAATTCTAAAGGCGGAACTCAGGAAGTCCAGGGAGCAAATGAAGACATACAGTAGCAGCACCAGGCATAGCGCCTTCCCCACCCAGTGGACCAGCACGCGATTGACACGTGCGCACGTGCCCAGGTCTGAAAGAAGAAAATGGAACAGGGATGTTAACAATGTGCTAAAGACAAAATGGAATACCTGCAAGAAAGAGTTTTATAAGCAAAATCAAATATTTCAAATTATTGATATTTTAAAATAAGCCCGTTTGATATTTCAAAAAATAACTGTCCACATATTAAACGCATATTTTCCCATAAATGTGCCCGTATAGTTAAACATAACTCTGAAGTTGAGCTAAACTCGTTAATATAAATAACTTGAAAATACTGGATAAGCGTTTATGATCTAACAAAAGAAAACTTTCAAAACCGATGTTAAATCGAATATTGATATTTACAGCGTCCCTTCCACAAAATACTGTATCAATGTTTATGTAACAAAGGATCATCCTCTAGCCAGATAAGAAGCCACAATGACCGGTCAAAACACAGCCATCTCTGATTTTGTTTTGTAATGTGTTTTTGTCTTCATATAAATTTCCCAAAGCCTATAATAGATTGGCTGCGCACGCTCGGTCGGTGCGATAGTGAGTATCAGGGAGCACATCTGTACCCACCAGACCACTTGGGACCGCTTTCGTCGGCAACGTATGAGATGCCGTCGTCGGCGTCGTCCGCATCCCAGTTATCATAGTCAGCTAACTCATCCCGCGGGAGACTCTCGGCCTCTGGGGGACCCTGCAGGGAGTCGTTTTCACAGTACTCGGGTACCGCCTCGACGTCCCGGGCACCACTCATCCACAAAGTGGCGGCATTGATGTATCCGACTAACGGCTCGGTCGATTTGGCGTGGACCTGCCGAGTGTTAAATTTGTAATTTCCCGAAAACTAGAGACTATCTAAAGAACTTATGAATTAGAAAAAGATTAATTATTCTTACCTTGTTATCGTGTCCACATTCCTCAATATTCACTTCACTTGGCTCTTTGACAGCACATTTTTGATACACCGCTTGAACCATTTCGTTCGTCTAATGTACACGCTATAAATGAAACAACGTGGTCTTACTACCATATAGTATTTGTGAACGTCAGTCGGTATTACTACACCGCTGTCGACTATCTACTTTTGAACACTTTGCATTTAAACGAGCAGAAACAAACATGATTCTTATGTCCAGGTATATTTGTTTTCGAACAGAAAAAAATTACTTTCAGCAAAAGAAGACTGTATTTTATATGCACAACAAGGATCTACTTTTTATTCGAGCACGAGTGAATAAAAGGATGAAGTCATGTGATGGTTCCCGGTATAAGTCCATAAATAGTTTTCAAACGTACATTTTTGACTAATTGCCAATTGACATTTGAAAGAAATTAAATAATGGTTCAACATCAGGGATTGAGGAGCATAGCTGTTATTGTTGAAAGACATAAAAAAGGAAATTTAACAAATGTAGTCAACATCGGAGTGGAACCAGTAAGTTCTATTTTTAAACTCAACAATTACAGCCATTGGACTGCGTTGCTTTTTCACGCGTGGTTGTGCGAGTGACTGAGCACTGAACCGTTAAATGCCGTTACTAACCTGATCTGTTTGAGCGGGCATTTTAAACAAAAAAGTTTGAAACGATAGTCACGTTGACATGCGTGTAAATGTTTTGTTAGAATAGTGATAGATTAGTGTTTGTGTACACAAGTAAACCGATATAGTCCGACAACATTGACCTGGCACTCATTTGTTTCCGTAATGCACCTATCAACGTTTTCCCCCAGGGGGGAGCGGCGGGTATATACGGGACTTTAGACTGAAGCGATTCCCGACAGGCGGGAATTTGACATTCCAAATGATTCCGGGTCCTGGGGTAATAGACTGGTCGGATTTAAGATCCCGGTAATACAGGGCCCCGAGCCTTTTGATTTCGACAAATATGCTTGACTCTAGGGTGGGGAATTAGACCCAAAAAATAAAATTTGTCTAAATCCCCTGGGTCAGCCCGCCGATCCCCCCCCCCCCCCCGGGGGGAAATATTGATAGGTGCATAATTTTCGTACATTTTCGTCGTTGTACTTGGGTATGTATTGTAAACACTGTGCTCGTTAGATACTATTCTGTCCCTATCAGGGCATACGTTATTCATATTATGGCACGATAGTCTAATGGTAGATTATTTGCCAATCTCATTAAAATCAAATCCTAACGTTCGCTCCGTTAGTTGTCGCTGATAGCCAGCGTATAGTATAGCAGCGTCAGACTGGAGATGATTTTAATGAGTTTGATTGTTTGCCTACTGTTCATTGGTTATGGTGTTCATTTCGGGATTTCAATCTATTCAATACTTTTTCAATTCGGTATCAGAAAGGTGTTTTTCCAGCTGTGATTGCTGTCCAGTTTGTGCAATGCAAAAAACAACAACAAAAAAACAACACTTTCAAACATTATTTAATTTATTCTTTGTACAATACAATCAGATGATAAAAGAACGAAACAACGTAAAATGCGTGCTAATACGCATTGTACTCAAGTTAAATAAAATATTTAAAAAAAAAAACGACAAGGTATTCGAACCCGCAACACCCCTATCCGTAATCTACTGCCTTAACCTATCGACTATTTCGTCCTCAATTATGCGTTAAATTTATATAACTTACATTCAATATACTGAACTGTTACGGGCGATCGCTTGTAAACATTTTTTCCGATAAAAGGTTACGGAAACGAACGGAATATTCATGAGTGCCAGGTCAATGTTGTCGGGCTATATTGGGAATGATTTTGGCAGCTCTAGTCAATCCAGATCATATTAAATTTATACTTTCTGTTATTGAAATGAGGCGAGTCGTGGGAAAACCGGACTTAATACGCGTGCGTAAAGTGTCCACCGTTCCCGTTTTTATGGTATTTTCTGTTTCAAAGAAGTCACTTCAAAACATAAATCCACCGTAGGCGGAAAGTGCCGTCCCGGATCAGCCTGTGCGGACTGGACAGGCTGATCCGGGACGACACTTAACGCAGGTACAATACATTATTCTAATGTAGTCCAAGAGACACGAGGTTTTGCAGCGCTATTGTAGTTTGGGGATTTGCCATGGTGATGCAACATGTCATGCTGCCAATTGATTTGTTAATAAACGACTCTGTAGCTAAACGCATGGATTATGATAGTAGATCTACTAGTGTAGATCAATATACAATTCATGGGTGGTAATCAATGCGGGCGCATTCCGAAGTTTACGTACTGCGATTCCAAAGTTGACATACTGGGATGTATCGATTAATTATGTTTTTTTCATGGAATATATTTGAACAAATGACACACTTATGTAGTAGTTCTAGTAAACTTGTTCGGACGAAGATATGCTTTGTTGTATGTTATCATAGCAGCAAGTGTAATGTTACGGGGCTGTTATTTTTTTCTTGAAAACATGACAAATTGATCAACACTGCAGCGGTTTCAATGCTCATGGAACATGGGGGAAATGCTTTCGTATTTTGCGGTATTACAATATTACACACCGTTTCCTCTATTTTCATAAATATCATATTTAACCTATACATCGCAGTATGAAAACTTTGGAATGTGCGCTGGGGTTGCCAGCATTCTTTAGTGAAGATGCAGATAGAGGTTCTAGTTGCCCTGGCCCCACAACTACGAACGTTCTGGGCGCTGTATTGTCAAAGATCTTACGACAAGTTTAAGTTACGACTGAATTTTGTAGTTTAAAAAAATAGAAATTTTTTATCAGTATGTTCCTGAAATAAAGGACATGTGAAAGATACCAAGGAAATGAATTGAATTACTGAAATAAAGTAATCATAAATGTTGGTGCTTAGCATTTATGCTACTTCGAAAATTGTATCGTAATGTAAATATGCCCTACGATGTTTAATAAGACTGGTCCCAGAGAAGTACAGTCTTAGTTTGTATCCAATCTCATTAAAATCATCTTCAGTCCGACGCTACTATATTATCCGCTGACTGGATCTGATGATATCGCATTAAGGGACACGTTGGATGACCTTTCCAGGAGCCAATTAAACTGTTGCCTTCAAAATGTTGTGGCATAACTTCATAATATAACCCACAAATACTATGCACGAAATTAACGTTATAGTGCGAAATTATTAACCTGACACTCATGAATATCCGTATGTAATCGGAATGTATATATAGATGCCACGACATGTGTCGAGCGTAGCGTTGGCAATAATACAGTGTATATTGATACTATATTGGTTTAGATATCGTACAGTGCGAATGGTGTATTGGAACAGATGCCGCCCTCGCGTTGTCAGGTTTTGAGTTCGAGTCACGGCATCGACATTTTATAAACATTTTATTTTACTCATTTTGTTTCGGGTTAGTACTCATCTTTTTCACGATTTATTCATTGTGTGTGTGATTGTATTTGAAATATTGGTAAATGTACTATACAAATAATTCAAACATAACAGTAACACAATAAAACATTCTACATTTTTAAAATAAATATCTCATGATCTGCATATTTTAAGAATAAATCATGGCATTTAAAAGAAAGGTCACTGTCAGACGGATTGAACTCGGTTCGATGGCGTGATGCGCTAGCACTTATACCACACGATCATTAAATATCACTTTTGCTATCCCGTATTTAAATCTATATGAACATAAATTCCTATAACAGAAACTTGCCCAAAACAACGCAAACAACCGAACACACTTACGGTTTGTCACGAAGATTAATGAGTGTCAGGTTAAGAATTTCGCACTATAACTTTGGATGTTTACTCGCCTAAGGTACCACTATATCCATTGTTATCCGCGTGAAATTTAACTGTAAATGATTTATTCCTGAGGATCAGCTGGAAATGCATAACTTTTCAAAAACCGTGGCCAAACATTGCTGTGCAAAAGGCACAGGCTGATATTTTATTGTTCGGAAGGTCATTTGAACGTGACCTGTTATACGATGTCTTTAGATCCTAACAATGTTAGGATTTGATTTTAATGAGATTGAGTCTGTATCTTAACCAATAGAAATTAACGATCAAGTGTAGCACGCATTCCCAATGTACGAATGATAAGTTTTGTGAAATCGTGATTTTTTTCTCCCATATCTTATCACATACGAAGATTCTTCATGCAATGAAAGCTACCATAGTTACATATTGGCAGAACCAGTCAATTATCACACAATGTTTTATAATAAATATTTGGTCGGCGATAATATACAATATTGGGGCGCTCCTGTCGCTCCATAGACTGAGCATATTAATCCTCATTGGTCCGTATTTTAAGTTGAGACTAAGCTTGAGATCTAGAATGTTCGTTGTCGCGGGGCCTGGTTGTTGGTGTATAATTGCAGGATGTAATGTAACACTGATAGTGTTTTTAGTTGGTATTATATGAGTTAAATCTACTTGATAAAGGCGACATTGCAGCTGCTGTACGGTTGATGTTCAAAGCGTCTGCCGACAAGCCAGTGGTTAAAGCTATATAGCTCTGTATTCAAGCGGTTAAAGCTATATAGCTCTGTATTCAAGCGGGTAAAGCTATATAGCTCTGTATTCAAACCACTACCAGGCGCTGGATCTCGTCAGTAACTGTAACAGCTGTGTTGGACATCTCCAGAAAGGATGCTCCAGTCTACAGACACGTCTGCTAATGTGTAACATGTTTTACACGTGCTTATGCATAACTTATAGGGCTTTTCATAGATGAATTGGGCAGTTGTGCACATCAAATGTGGCGCGTCGTGAGAAACCCGGTCTTAATGCATGTGCGTAAAGTGTCGTCCCGGATTAGCCTGTGCAGTCCGCACAGGCTAATCCGGGACGGCACTTTCCGCTTTTATGGTATATTCTGTTTCAAGGAGGTCTCTTTTAAACATAAATCCACTGTAAGCGGAAAGTGCCGTCCTGGATTAGCCTGTGCGGACTGCACAGGCTAATCCGGGACGACACTTTACGCACATGCATTAAGTCCGGTTTTCCCATGACGCGCCACATTAATGTATGCCGGATCATTGATAACAACACTGAGCTACCATGTGTCCATAATCTAGTTTAGTCATGACGCGCCACATTAATGTATGCCGGATCATTGATTACAACACTGAGCTACCATGTGTCCATAATCTAGTTTAGTCATGACGCGCCACATTAATGTATGCCGGATCATTGATAACAACACTGAGCTACCATGTGTCCATAATCTAGTTTAGTCATGGTATTTCAATAAACAAAGTGTTTTCCATTTATTTTCCTACATACATTTATATTTAAATGGATTTTAACATGACGGGATGGTGGGAAGTCTTGATACCTAGAATACAAGAGTGAACCCAGTCCATAGTCGGAAAAAATGGACCTCAGAATTAAATACAAAAGTTAGTTTATCATATAGATCTAACTACTTCAACAAAACGAGCGCACATTGTCAGATAACTGGGTTTGGGCCGTCTAGAAGATTGAAACGGATTTAAGAAAACTACCCCGCTGCGACTGTGGTTTCGCCATTGCAGACTGTAATTGAATCACTCATGATCGTTATCTGTAATTGAACACTCATGATCGTTGGAAATAAGGAGGGGCATCTGTGCGCTTCCGTGCATATGTACCGCGCTTGGAAAATGTCCCGCCTCACGTTTGCCAACAGACAAACCGAACAACGCGGAGTGGTATTTGGTAACATTAATTCGTTGTCGGAAAGTAATCAGTAGGTGGTAAATGACTTGGATAATCGCGGTAGCAGACGTATAAATTCGGACACATAATAACAAACATTGCATAAATATTTGTGGAATGTGTGATAATTTTAATCAGAGATCTATTAACAAACATTGATAGATTTTTGTTTTAATCAAATCAGTGTATAAATTTTATTACATCAAATTCAAAACTGGCATCAACAGGCATAGAGACCAATAGACACGCTTTTGGCGTTTCGTATGGTAAAAATTAAAAAGTTAAAATGTGTGTACGGGGAAAGAACCACATTTTGGAGTGTGTGCCAAGAGGACACTGATTGTCGCCCTTATATTTTACTTCAGTTTCTGTTTGCATTTACCAATGTAGTATTTAATGCGTTTCTTAGTGAAATTGCTTATTATGGCAAATTCAATATTTAGTTTGTTAAGTCTATATTGTAAAAATAAATAAGATGTCATAAGTTATACCTATAATTGTGCATTAAATAGTAAAATGTAAACTTCTGTTTGTCCTTTCAACTGCAAATGCAGCTATAATTTGTCATTACCTTTTATGTTTGTAACCCAAACGTTAAAGCTCGATTGTTTATGTTGTAGATCTACACACAAATTGACGGGAGAGCATATGTCCGGGGGGGGGGGGCGGGGGGGGGGGCGGGGGGGGGGGCGGGGGGGGCGGGGGGGGGGGGGGGCGGGGGGGGCGGGCATGTGTCCGGATACCATATATTAGATAAAACCAGAAATACATATTAAAAGTTATTCGGCGTATGTGGTATTTTCAATATTTTAAACTGATAAATATATTACTTCATTGGCTTCATATACAATGCACATATGTGTCGCATGTCTGACTAGACTAATACATGCACGTACGACATTAAATACCCTCATAATAAAATATTGCACACTTAAACCATACTATACTCGTAAGATTTTGTTGTTTTACGCAATAAAAAATAAACGTACTCTTCGTTTTCTTAAGCATGCCCTAATAGAATATAACAATAGTAAATGGACAGTCAGCAAAATAGAAAATAATGCGTAATCAGTTATACAAACGTACATACAAGTACATTCCTTTGTGGTATACATATCTGAATATTGAGCAAACTTGAGAGTACGCATTCAAAAGCACTACCGGTATATGAAAACGAATGAAATGTATTCATCGTTGCAAACCAGTTTCATTGCTTAATAACATGAAAATTGTATATAGAAATGTGTAACTTAACTGTTGTTTTTTTTTTCTTATATTTCACTTATCCGCCACAGTGCTGACTAGATCCAAACGGCACACAGTACTCACATATTAAATCATACTATACAGAACATATCAATATATATTTTTATTTTTATTTTACTTTGTTGTTTTTTTAAACATACAATACTCAAAATCTAAATAATATTAGTAGTTTACGCCTTTTAACATACCATTAAATATAACTTATTATATATGTTACTTTGTATATGTGTGTGTGTTCTAAACATCAACATTTTATATATGCGCTTCGGTTAATTAAGGATATCAAGAATGAAATTAAAACAATATGCATACACGGTTATATATGCATCGACGAGCCGGAACATACACGGCAAAAAAACTTTATTAACTTTTAACAACTAGTATATTTTTGTTCGAAGTATGCACGCTCCTAAATATGTTAAAATATTTATGGCTAGATAAATGTCGTCGAGGTGTAAAGAATACATGTATGTCGACAATGATATTTTTAAAGTATGTCGCCTTTTCAACTGTGCACTGTCAGTTTGACCCTACACTGACCTGCAGGCGAGCGTATGGTCACTTCGCTCTCAATATAAATTATCCTTCTGGTGGGAGATTTGTCTTAGATACAATAGACCATTTCACTGGGAGATCGGAAATATTCGTAAAATTTCGTCGAACAAGTCACGTGGCGATTAACCATGTGACTTTTTCAGCCAATGAAATCCTGGAGCCAATATTCACACACGTAATTGTTGTAAAAGTTTACTATTTCGGCCATCATACAATATTGCTTGGACATCGACGCAGGCTTCAGGTCAATAAGGGAAGATTAATATGAACTGTTTACTGGACATGTACACGTGTTGATTTATTTTTAAACATGAAGGTCGTTGTCAATAATTTAAAGAAACTAATTATTATCATAGGTTTTTATGTATATTTTGTGTTTTCCAGAAGTAATAGAGGATAACTCGACTAAAATGCTATTTCAAAACGTAACATATTACAGTGTACGTATTAGTTGATTAAGTACGATAATTATGCTTTGTGCATAGCCGTTTATCCCCCCCCCCCCACCGAGTTTGATCTTTTTTCGGCGTAGCTGTCTAAGATCACTTGTGACCCAGATTTTCTTGCGATAATTATGCAGCGGGAAAATTGAGTGCCAATAGAATTGGGCAAATTTTCAAATTCTAGGGAATGCAAACTTCAAACAATGGTTTAACGTATACCAATAACTGTTGCATACTTTTAGGGATTAAAAATTTACATAATTTTTTACATAAGCGGTTAAAATGAAGTTATAAACATCTTCAACATATACTCTAGAACTGAGGCTAATTATGAACGTATTTTCTCATTGTATGCCATAAACAGAATGCTATATTCATTCACGTAACGAAATAACTATTTTGTTTAGCCTACATTTATATAAGCGGATGCTCTATAAATAGCAATTGTGCAATGTTCCCATTCATAAATCTCATTCACGGTGTTGCCGATCCATGCAGCCGATTGATTCTAGCGAGTTCATCACATTCCAGAAACAGTAGTGTCATTCTAAAAAATGCGCGCGTAGCCAGCAACCGTTGTATAGCTGTGTTAATATACTCGTACATGCATAAATAATAGCGTCCGTAGAATCATAAACCTAAACATTTCAATAAATGGGGAATTTATATTTATAAACTTACTGTTAATTAAAATTAAAATTGTGGTTACGATTTATTAACGATTATTTATAATTGCATCTTTCTATCAACTTCTCCAGTAGATGTTATTTAATCTATAAAAAGATGCTACATTTTCTATAGATAAAATGTTATGAAAGAAGATTCGGAATAAGTCGAACTGTTATTCGCGTAGCATGAATACACAATTAGCAATACTAATTATACACAGGAACCCCTGATATATCATATTTCTACTGATATAATTTAAAATCGTCATAGTCTAATGAATTTTTTATGGTTGTCGCCATGTTTTTGACCGCGGAAGGGGGGGGGGGGGAGGCGTACTGTTCACCGATCTTTTTTTTTTCTCGCCACCGCTTTTCTCCCAATTTTTCTAGACATTGTCATCTTTTTCTTTGGGGGGGGGGGGGTGTCACGGCGCGATGATATGTCACCGTGACGGTAAATGGTGTCATGAGGTATCGTGGCGCGGTGGAGTGTGAATGCTGCAATGACTACCGTAGTGAATGCAGTAACGGATGTCGCGGTGCTATTAAATTTATAATGAGTATTACGCCGTATAAACCACCGTGATTTTGACGGTGGTAGTCGTGTTTTAACACTCACGGCTTAACCTACAGGTATGGCAGCTCCGGAAGTAGGCCAGATCGATCAAGTGGGTCAAGCTGACGCCGTCGCGGATACTGGAAAGTTATCTTCTGCCGCCACATTACATCGATGGACTAAAAGATATTCGCGACGTTCTATACATTACGTGGATTCAGCAGTGAACGCCGCGGGGTTTCAATTAAATTCTAGAATAGCACCGCAAAAAACTACGGGCTATTGGGACGAAGGATGGCAAAAGATACCTTACGAGTATCTGATTAGCAGCTTGACGCCGCGTGATTGGATCTGCGCTAGTACACAAGCTAGGGCGTTTAGGGTTAAAGGAATGGGATTTACGTTACGGGATTATCAACCGGTGTTAGCGGAAATGCAACCCGTATCGGGCAGTTTAACCATTAAATCGTCCTTTGTGTCTGAACCCAAATTACAAATATGGAAAGACGTGGATAGGATTACTATAGATATGGCATTTCCGTTAAATAGCTCCGAACAGTTTGCGGGCTGTAACGATAAAATGACCGTAGCTTATCCCGGCAGTATAGCCAATGGGTCATTAAAAAGGGTATCTTTTGATTTAGGGCCCGAATTTGTCAGCTCCGTGGCGCAAGAAAATATTACTACCTGGGGATCATTAAATACGTTAAATGATTTTGATATGCGTACCATAAAATCTGGTGAAAATTATAGTCACGAATGGTATAGCGGTGGTGAAGGGGCTGAACGATGGTACGCGTTTGGTAAATACACTAGCAACCACGACGATGCCGGTAAAACTAAGCCCTTTTTTCCTACGCAATACTATCTGGATACTTTAGACGTAGATAGTAATATAGGGTTTATAGAAGCTAATAGCGCTACTGACGTTAATGAATACTATAAAAATGCCCCTCCTCCGTTATATACTAAGATATGGCCGTATAAAGTAATCGAGGGTGGTTTAACTATTACAGCCCAAATCGTGGTGACGTACTGGTGCGAACTAGAATTTTTGGCATTCCCGTCAGCGGCGTTCCTTACCTGCAACAGACCCGAAGTCACCACCGTAAAATCTAGCTACGAAAAAAGCCAGAGCGCCGTCGTGGACCTACGCCAGGAATCAAAACCTATTTAATTGGCAATTGGGTTATAGATATACAGGTATATCATGTCTAAAGACATATATTTGTATACGGTTAATAATGACGATTACTTGGAGGTGTTATACGTTATTAGGACGTATTGGCAACAATGGCACGTACACGATGCCATCGTGATAGCTACACCGACGTTTTATTACATATTATTTTATTTACCCGATCAAACACGTTTAGATATAGGCCTTATTAGTTATCACGAAGGCGTCAATAGGGATTTAATATTAGCTACAGTGCAAACTATGGTTTTTGTTAATACTATAGGTATACGGCCAGATACGGGCAGTACGACGTGGCATTATAATCAAGTATTACGAGATCCTATATGGCTCATGGAAGTGCAAACGTTCGGACAACCCGTATCAGCTTATGAAGTAGATTTTATCATATTTGGTGATACTCAAAATAGCGTTAATGGCTTTATATAGTTACGTACTGATCCTTTACTAAAAGAAGTGCATTTAAAAACTACTTGGTTACAACGTAACGTAACGTCCGAAACTAAACCGACGGTATATCAACAGCATTTAATATCTATTAAAGGTAAAATTGGCATTCCCGGTTTACGTCCTATCTCTGTTACAGAAACGCCCCGGCTAGCAAATGATCGCCAATCTTTACCATCTCGTCGTCAAGGCGCCCGAAAAAAGTCGATTGAATCCTCTGACGCTCAATCCGAAATTGCCCGTACTAAACGAAGACCGGACCCCGAAGATGACTCGCCCCTTCACGAGCTCGATCAATTGGCTGGACGAGTTGGACCGCGAAACTCTCCTACGGGTGCCTGTGGTGGCATGGAGTAGTCAACAGGACATATACGCTATGCAAACTGAAGAACAAAAAGAGTGCTTTAATAAACTAAAGACATTAATTAACAACGAAATAAGCGCCGTATCGTATCATAAAAGTGAAGATGGCGATCATTTTCATATTTTGTTAAAAACCGATGATATCGACTTTAATAAAAAGTGTTCGACTAGATCGTTACGAAAAATGTGCAAAGCCATTAATTATACGTTATGGTTACGTAAATGCAAAAATACTGAGGACGACATTACTAGGTTATATAGGTATATGTTAAGTGAGCCCAAAATGTTTATGGGCGCTAAAATTGAATTATTACGTGAACTACACCACGAATGGAATAACCGCGGTTATGATCACGAGGACGAAAAAAAAACCATCGTTTTTATTGCCTGATGAAAAAAGTTCCTGATTGCATGGAACGGACGACTAGTTTGCAATTAAGCGCCTTCGGATTTAATGACAATGATGTGGAACTGTTAAATAAACCCGTTGCTGGTCCATCAGTGCCTGGAGCTATAGAGATACTACCGAGCGTGAATACCATGAAAGGAATTAAAAGGCAAACGTCATACGACGCTTTACCCGTCAAAAAAAGCGTTACCAGCTCACACGTGGACAGCCTTATAGCGTTATTGGTTAAATACCGCGAAACCACGGTGGATGGACTACGACGCAACGTATTGGAAAATGCCGATGACGATGAACGTAGGCAATTACGCGGTATTAATTTGTGTCCAGGATTTAATAAAATATGGACTGAGGCGGTGGCGGAATATATATGAACGATACCACGGGACATTCCGGCAATTACTACGAGGAATTTATGCGTAGTAACGTGGGCACATATAGTGCCATGACGCCCGATGACACGTATACCTTGTTCGAGTTATGGTGCGACGAACACAATTTAGACGTAGGTCAGCAATTAATGCAGATTTACGCGGTGCTTAAACAGCTGTTACCAAAAATCAATTGCTTCACGTATTGGGGAGCCGCTAATGCCGGAAAGACATTTTGGGTGGAAAAGTGTATCGGCAATTTACGTACGCTATGCGGTAGACCGTCGCAACAAGACGCGTTTTTGTGGGAAAATATGCCCACTAGCAAGTTGATGGTGATTAACGAACTACAGCTTATTACCAAAAAGCAGATTGATGAATGGAAATTGATAGCGGAAGGAAGCAGTACTAACATCAGTTGTAAATACGAAAAAATCCTAAACGTTAGAAAGGACGCGAATGTTCATGACGGTAAATACCTGTCCGTGGCAATTCGCGCAAGGGGATGACATGATGGCCATGCAATGCCGTATGTTTCATCATCATCTGAGCTGGGCCAGTAAAGTCATGGAAGACTTTGCCAAACAAAACGGTCAATGTAATCCTAATCCCAAGATGTTCATGGAAATATTTCACGAACTAGATCACGCCATTACGTCGCCGCAACAACTCCAAGATATATTCCAAGATAATGATTATTCCATCGTTGCCGAAATAATATGTAAACTGTATAGGCCGGTTGGCCATTTAGATGATGTATAAATCGTACGACTTATGATAAACCTCATGTAACTATATCACCGTGTTGTTTCATCACCGCGACATCCGTTACTGCATTCACTACGGTAGTCATTACAGCATTCACACTACACCGCGCCACGATACCTCATGACACCATTTACCGTCACGGTGACATATCATCGCGCCGTGACACCCTCCCCCCAAAAGAAAAAGATGACAATGTCTAGAAAAATCGGGAGTAAAGAGGTGGCGGGAAAAAAAAAAGGTCGGTGAACAGTACGCCTCCCCCCCCCTTCCGCGGTCAAAAACATGGCGACAGCCCAAAATGAGGCCGGTGAACAACACGGCGCGGTGATTTTCGCCGCGAACTCAGACTTGTAAATTTGTAAAAAAAAAAGGGGGGGGGGGAGGCGTACTGTTCACCGACCTTTTTTTTTTTCCCGCCACCGCTTTTCTCCCGATTTTTCTAGACATTGTCATCTTTTTCTTTTTTATTTTGGGGGGGGGGGGGGGTGTCACGGCGCGATGATATGTCACCGTGACGGTAAATGGTGTCATGAGGTATCGTGGCGCGGTGGAGTGTGAATGCTGCAATGACTACCGTAGTGAATGCAGTAACGGATGTCGCGGTGCTATTAAATTTATAATGAGTATTACGCCGTATAAACCACCGTGATTTTGACGGTGATAGTCGTGTTTTAACACTCACGGATTAACCTACAGGTATGGCAGCTCCGGTAGTAGGCCAGATCGATCAAGTGGGTCAAGCTGACGCCGTCGCGGATACTGGAAAGTTATCTTCTGCCGCCACATTACATCGATGGACTAAAAGATATTCGCGACGTTTTATACATTACGTGGATTCAGCAGTGAACGCCGCGGGGTTTCAATTAAATTCTAGAATAGCACCGCAAAAAACTACGGGCTATTGGGACGAAGGATGGCGAAAGATACCTTACGAGTATCTGATTAGCAGCTTGACGCCGCGTGATTGGATCTGCGCTAGTACACAAGCTAGGGCGTTTAGGGTTAAAGGAATGGGATTTACGTTACGGGATTATCAACCGGTGTTAGCGGAAATGCAACCCGTATCGGGCAGTTTAACCATTAAATCGTCCTTTGTGTCTGAACCCAAATTACAAATATGGAAAGACGTGGATAGGATTACTATAGATATGGCATTTCCGTTAAATAGCTCCGAACAGTTTGCGGGCTGTAACGATAAAATGACCGTAGCTTATCCCGGCAGTATAGCCAATGGGTCATTAAAAAGGGTATCTTTTGATTTAGGGCCCGAATTTGTCAGCTCCGTGGCGCAAGAAAATATTACTACCTGGGGATCATTAAATACGTTAAATGATTTTGATATGCGTACCATAAAATCTGGTGAAAATTATAGTCACGAATGGTATAGCGGTGGTGAAGGGGCTGAACGATGGTACGCGTTTGGTAAATACACTAGCAACCACGACGATGCCGGTAAAACTAAGCCCTTTTTTCCTACGCAATACTATCTGGATACTTTAGACGTAGATAGTAATATAGGGTTTATAGAAGCTAATAGCGCTACTGACGTTAATGAATGCTATAAAAATGCCCCTCCTCCGTTATATACTAAGATATGGCCGTATAAAGTAATCGAGGGTGGTTTAACTATTACAGCCCAAATCGTGGTGACGTACTGGTGCGAACTAGAATTTTTGGCATTCCCGTCAGCGGCGTTCCTTACCTGCAACAGACCCGAAGTCACCACCGTAAAATCTAGCTACGAAAAAGACAGAGCGCCGTCGTGGACCTACGCCAGGAATCAAAACCTATTTAATTGGCAATTGGGTTATAGATATACAGGTATATCATGTCTAAAGACATATATTTGTATACGGTTAATAATGACGATTACTTGGAGGTGTTATACGTTATTAGGACGTATTGGCAACAATGGCACGTACACGATGCCATCGTGATAGCTACACCGACGTTTTATTACATATTATTTTATTTACCCGATCAAACACGTTTAGATATAGGCCTTATTAGTTATCACGAAGGCGTCAATAGGGATTTAATATTAGCTACAGTGCAAACTATGGTTTTTGTTAATACTATAGGTATACGGCCAGATACGGGCAGTACGACGTGGCATTATAATCAAGTATTACGAGATCCTATATGGCTCATGGAAGTGCAAACGTTCGGACAACCCGTATCAGCTTATGAAGTAGATTTTATCATATTTGGTGATACTCAAAATAGCGTTAATGGCTTTATATAGTTACGTACTGATCCTTTACTAAAAGAAGTGCATTTAAAAACTACTTGGTTACAACGTAACGTAACGTCCGAAACTAAACCGACGGTATATCAACAGCATTTAATATCTATTAAAGGTAAAATTGGCATTCCCGGTTTACGTCCTATCTCTGTTACAGAAACGCCCCGGCTAGAAAATGATCGCCAATCTTTACCATCTCGTCGTCAAGGCGCCCGCAAAAAGTCGATTGAATCCTCTGACGCTCAATCCGAAATTGCCCGTACTAAACGAAGACCGGACCCCGAAGATGACTCGCGACGGTCGCCCCTTCACGAGCTCGATCAATTGGCTGGACGAGTCGGACCGCGAAACTCTCCTACGGGAGCCTGTGGTGGCATGGAGTAGTCAACAGGACATATACGCTATGCAAACTAAAGAACAAAAAGAGTGCTTTAATAAACTAAAGACATTAATTAACAACGAAATAAGCGCCGTATCGTATCATAAAAGTGAAGATGGCGATCAATTTCATATTTTGTTAAAAACCGATGATATCGACTTTAATAAAAAGTGGTCGACTAGATCGCTACGAAAAATGTGCAAAGCCATTAATTATACGTTATGGTTACGTAAATGCAAAAATACTGAGGACGACATTACTAGGTTATATAGGTATATGTTAAGTGAGCCCAAAATGTTTATGGGCGCTAAAATTGAATTATTACGTGAACTACACCACGAATGGAATAACCGCGGTTATGATCACGAGGACGAAAAAAACCCATCGTTTTTATTGCCTGATGAAGTTCCTGATTGCATGGAACGGACGACTAGTTTGCAATTAAGCGCCTTCGGATTTAATGACAATGATGTGGAACTGTTAAATAAACCCGTTGCTGGTCCATCAGTGCCTGGAGCTATAGAGATACTACCGAGCGTGAATACCATGAAAGGAATTAAAAGGCAAACGTCATACGACGCTTTACCCGTCAAAAAAAGCGTTACCAGCTCACACGTGGACAGCCTTATAGCGTTATTGGTTAAATACCGCGAAACCACGGTGGATGGACTACGACGCAAGGTATTGGAAAATGCCGATGACGATGAACGTAGGCAATTACGCGGTATAATTTGTGTCCAGGATTTAATAAAATATGGACTGAGGCGGTGGCGGAATATATATGAACGATACCACGGGACATTCCGGCAATTACTACGAGGAATTTATGCGTAGTAACGTGGGCACATATAGTGCCATGACGCCCGATGACACGTATACCTAGTTCGAGTTATGGTGCGACGAACACAATTTAGACGTAGGTCAGCAATTAATGCAGATTTACGCGGTGCTTAAACAGCTGTTACCAAAAATCAATTGCTTCACGTATTGGGGAGCCGCTAATGCCGGAAAGACATTTTGGGTGGAAAAGTGTATCGGTAATTTACGTACGCTATGCGGTAGACCGTCGCAACAAGACGCGTTTTTGTGGGAAAATATGCCCACTAGCAAGTTGATGGTGATTAACGAACTACAGCTTATTACCAAAAAGCAGATTGATGAATGGAAATTGATAGCGGAAGGAAGCAGTACTAACATCAGTTGTAAATACGAAAAATCCAAAACGTTAGAAAGGACGCCAATGTTCATGACGGTAAATACGTGTCCGTGGCAATTCGCGCAAAGGGATGACATGATGGCCATGCAATGCCGTATGTTTCATCATCATCTGAGCTGCGCCAGTAAAGTCCTGGAAGACTTTGCCAAACAAAACGGTCAATGTAATCCTAATCCCAAGATGTTCATGGAAATATTTCACGAACTAGATCACGCCATTACGTCGCCGCAACAACTCCAAGATATATTCCAAGATAATGATTATTCCATCGTTGCCGAAATAATATGTAAACTGTATAGGCCGGTTGGCCATTTAGATGATGTATAAATCGTACGACTTATGATAAACCTCATGTAACTATATCACCGTGTTGTTTTATCACCGCGACATCCGTTACTGCATTCACTACGGTAGCCTTACAGCATTCACACTACACCGCGCCACGATACCTCATGACACCATTTACCGTCGCGGTGACATATAATCGCGCCGTGACACCCCCCCCAAAAAAGGAAAAGATGACAATGTCTAGAAAAATCGGGAGAAAAGCGGTGGCGGGAAAAAAAAACGGTCGGTGAACAGTACGCCTCCCCCCCCCCTTCCGCGGTCAAAAACATGGCGACAGCCCAAAATGAGGCCGGTGAACAACACGGCGCGGTGATTTTCGCCGCGAACGCAGACTTGTAAATTTGTAAAAAAAGGGGGGGGGGGAGGCGTACTGTTCACCGACCTTTTTTTTTTGCCGCCACCGCTTTTCTCCCGATTTTTCTAGACATTGTCATCTTTTTCTTTTTTTTGGGGGGGGGGGGGTGTCACGGCGCGATGATATGTCACTGTGACGGTAAATGGTGTCATGAGGTATCGTGGCGCGGTGGAGTGTGAATGCTGCAATGACTACCGTAGTGAATGCAGTAACGGATGTCGCGGTGCTATTAAATTTATAATGAGTATTACGCCGTATAAACCACCGTGATTTTGACGGTGATAGTCGTGTTTTAACACTCACGGATTAACCTACAGGTATGGCAGCTCCGGTAGTAGGCCAGATCGATCAAGTGGGTCAAGCTGACGCCGTCGCGGATACTGGAAAGTTATCTTCTGCCGCCACATTACATCGATGGACTAAAAGATATTCGCGACGTTTTATACATTACGTGGATTCAGCAGTGAACGCCGCGGGGTTTCAATTAAATTCTAGAATAGCACCGCAAAAAACTACGGGCTATTGGGACGAAGGATGGCGAAAGATACCTTACGAGTATCTGATTAGCAGCTTGACGCCGCGTGATTGGATCTGCGCTAGTACACAAGCTAGGGCGTTTAGGGTTAAAGGAATGGGATTTACGTTACGGGATTATCAACCGGTGTTAGCGGAAATGCAACCCGTATCGGGCAGTTTAACCATTAAATCGTCCTTTGTGTCTGAACCCAAATTACAAATATGGAAAGACGTGGATAGGATTACTATAGATATGGCATTTCCGTTAAATAGCTCCGAACAGTTTGCGGGCTGTAACGATAAAATGACCGTAGCTTATCCCGGCAGTATAGCCAATGGGTCATTAAAAAGGGTATCTTTTGATTTAGGGCCCGAATTTGTCAGCTCCGTGGCGCAAGAAAATATTACTACCTGGGGATCATTAAATACGTTAAATGATTTTGATATGCGTACCATAAAATCTGGTGAAAATTATAGTCACGAATGGTATAGCGGTGGTGAAGGGGCTGAACGATGGTACGCGTTTGGTAAATACACTAGCAACCACGACGATGCCGGTAAAACTAAGCCCTTTTTTCCTACGCAATACTATCTGGATACTTTAGACGTAGATAGTAATATAGGGTTTATAGAAGCTAATAGCGCTACTGACGTTAATGAATGCTATAAAAATGCCCCTCCTCCGTTATATACTAAGATATGGCCGTATAAAGTAATCGAGGGTGGTTTAACTATTACAGCCCAAATCGTGGTGACGTACTGGTGCGAACTAGAATTTTTGGCATTCCCGTCAGCGGCGTTCCTTACCTGCAACAGACCCGAAGTCACCACCGTAAAATCTAGCTACGAAAAAGCCAGAGCGCCGTCGTGGACCTACGCCAGGAATCAAAACCTATTTAATTGGCAATTGGGTTATAGATATACAGGTATATCATGTCTAAAGACATATATTTGTATACGGTTAATAATGACGATTACTTGGAGGTGTTATACGTTATTAGGACGTATTGGCAACAATGGCACGTACACGATGCCATCGTGATAGCTACACCGACGTTTTATTACATATTATTTTATTTACCCGATCAAACACGTTTAGATATAGGCCTTATTAGTTATCACGAAGGCGTCAATAGGGATTTAATATTAGCTACAGTGCAAACTATGGTTTTTGTTAATACTATAGGTATACGGCCAGATACGGGCAGTACGACGTGGCATTATAATCAAGTATTACGAGATCCTATATGGCTCATGGAAGTGCAAACGTTCGGACAACCCGTATCAGCTTATGAAGTAGATTTTATCATATTTGGTGATACTCAAAATAGCGTTAATGGCTTTATATAGTTACGTACTGATCCTTTACTAAAAGAAGTGCATTTAAAAACTACTTGGTTACAACGTAACGTAACGTCCGAAACTAAACCGACGGTATATCAACAGCATTTAATATCTATTAAAGGTAAAATTGGCATTCCCGGTTTACGTCCTATCTCTGTTACAGAAACGCCCCGGCTAGAAAATGATCGCCAATCTTTACCATCTCGTCGTCAAGGCGCCCGCAAAAAGTCGATTGAATCCTCTGACGCTCAATCCGAAATTGCCCGTACTAAACGAAGACCGGACCCCGAAGATGACTCGCGACGGTCGCCCCTTCACGAGCTCGATCAATTGGCTGGACGAGTCGGACCGCGAAACTCTCCTACGGGAGCCTGTGGTGGCATGGAGTAGTCAACAGGACATATACGCTATGCAAACTAAAGAACAAAAAGAGTGCTTTAATAAACTAAAGACATTAATTAACAACGAAATAAGCGCCGTATCGTATCATAAAAGTGAAGATGGCGATCAATTTCATATTTTGTTAAAAACCGATGATATCGACTTTAATAAAAAGTGGTCGACTAGATCGCTACGAAAAATGTGCAAAGCCATTAATTATACGTTATGGTTACGTAAATGCAAAAATACTGAGGACGACATTACTAGGTTATATAGGTATATGTTAAGTGAGCCCAAAATGTTTATGGGCGCTAAAATTGAATTATTACGTGAACTACACCACGAATGGAATAACCGCGGTTATGATCACGAGGACGAAAAAAACCCATCGTTTTTATTGCCTGATGAAGTTCCTGATTGCATGGAACGGACGACTAGTTTGCAATTAAGCGCCTTCGGATTTAATGACAATGATGTGGAACTGTTAAATAAACCCGTTGCTGGTCCATCAGTGCCTGGAGCTATAGAGATACTACCGAGCGTGAATACCATGAAAGGAATTAAAAGGCAAACGTCATACGACGCTTTACCCGTCAAAAAAAGCGTTACCAGCTCACACGTGGACAGCCTTATAGCGTTATTGGTTAAATACCGCGAAACCACGGTGGATGGACTACGACGCAAGGTATTGGAAAATGCCGATGACGATGAACGTAGGCAATTACGCGGTATAATTTGTGTCCAGGATTTAATAAAATATGGACTGAGGCGGTGGCGGAATATATATGAACGATACCACGGGACATTCCGGCAATTACTACGAGGAATTTATGCGTAGTAACGTGGGCACATATAGTGCCATGACGCCCGATGACACGTATACCTAGTTCGAGTTATGGTGCGACGAACACAATTTAGACGTAGGTCAGCAATTAATGCAGATTTACGCGGTGCTTAAACAGCTGTTACCAAAAATCAATTGCTTCACGTATTGGGGAGCCGCTAATGCCGGAAAGACATTTTGGGTGGAAAAGTGTATCGGTAATTTACGTACGCTATGCGGTAGACCGTCGCAACAAGACGCGTTTTTGTGGGAAAATATGCCCACTAGCAAGTTGATGGTGATTAACGAACTACAGCTTATTACCAAAAAGCAGATTGATGAATGGAAATTGATAGCGGAAGGAAGCAGTACTAACATCAGTTGTAAATACGAAAAATCCAAAACGTTAGAAAGGACGCCAATGTTCATGACGGTAAATACGTGTCCGTGGCAATTCGCGCAAAGGGATGACATGATGGCCATGCAATGCCGTATGTTTCATCATCATCTGAGCTGCGCCAGTAAAGTCCTGGAAGACTTTGCCAAACAAAACGGTCAATGTAATCCTAATCCCAAGATGTTCATGGAAATATTTCACGAACTAGATCACGCCATTACGTCGCCGCAACAACTCCAAGATATATTCCAAGATAATGATTATTCCATCGTTGCCGAAATAATATGTAAACTGTATAGGCCGGTTGGCCATTTAGATGATGTATAAATCGTACGACTTATGATAAACCTCATGTAACTATATCACCGTGTTGTTTTATCACCGCGACATCCGTTACTGCATTCACTACGGTAGCCTTACAGCATTCACACTACACCGCGCCACGATACCTCATGACACCATTTACCGTCGCGGTGACATATAATCGCGCCGTGACACCCCCCCCCAAAAAAGGAAAAGATGACAATGTCTAGAAAAATCGGGAGAAAAGCGGTGGCGGGAAAAAAAACGGTCGGTGAACAGTACGCCTCCCCCCCCCTTCCGCGGTCAAAAACATGGCGACAGCCCAAAATGAGGCCGGTGAACAACACGGCGCGGTGATTTTCGCCGCGAACGCAGACTTGTAAATTTGTAAAAAAAAGGGGGGGGGGAGGCGTACTGTTCACCGACCTTTTTTTTTTGCCGCCACCGCTTTTCTCCCGATTTTTCTAGACATTGTCATCTTTTTCTTTTTTTGGGGGGGGGGGGGGGTGTCACGGCGCGATGATATGTCACTGTGACGGTAAATGGTGTCATGAGGTATCGTGGCGCGGTGTAGTGTGAATGCTGTAATGACTACCGTAGTGAATGCAGTAACGGATGTCGCGGTGCTATTAAATTTATAATGAGTATTACGCCGTATAAACCACCGTGATTTTGACGGTGATAGTCGTGTTTTAACACACACGGATTAACCTACAGGTATGGCAGCTCCGGTAGTAGGCCAGATCGATCAAGTGGGTCAAGCTGACGCCGTCGCGGATACTGGAAAGTTATCTTCTGCCGCCACATTACATCGATGGACTAAAAGATATTCGCGACGTTTTATACATTACGTGGATTCAGCAGTGAACGCCGCGGGGTTTCAATTAAATTCTAGAATAGCACCGCAAAAAACTACGGGCTATTGGGACGAAGGATGGCAAAAGATTCCTTACGAGTATCTGATTAGCAGCTTGACGCCGCGTGATTGGATCTGCGCTAGTACACAAGCTAGGGCGTTTAGGGTTAAAGGAATGGGATTTACGTTACGGGATTATCAACCGGTGTTAGCGGAAATGCAACCCGTATCGGGCAGTTTAACCATTAAATCGTCCTTTGTGTCTGAACCCAAATTACAAATATGGAAAGACGTGGATAGGATTACCATAGATATGGCATTTCCGTTAAATAGCTCCGAACAGTTTGCGGGCTGTAACGATAAAATGACCGTAGCTTATCCCGGCAGTATAGCCAATGGGTCATTAAAAAGGGTATCTTTTGATTTAGGGCCCGAATTTGTCAGCTCCGTGGCGCAAGAAAATATTACTACCTGGGGATCATTAAATACGTTAAATGATTTTGATATGCGTACCATAAAATCTGGTGAAAATTATAGTCACGAATGGTATAGCGGTGGTGAAGGGGCTGAACGATGGTACGCTTTTTGTAAATACACTAGCAACCACGACGATGCCGGTAAAACTAAGCCCTTTTTTCCTGCGCAATACTATGTGGATACTTTAGACGTAGATAGTAATATAGGGTTTATAGAAGCTAATAGCGCTACTGACGTTAATGAATGCTATAAAAATGCCCCTCCTCCGTTATATACTAAGATATGGCCGTATAAAGTCATCGAGGGTGGTTTAACTATTACAGCCCAAATCGTGGTGACGTACTGGTGCGAACTAGAATTTTTGGCATTCCCGTCAGCGGCGTTCCTTACCTGCAACAGACCCGAAGTCACCACCGTAAAATATAGCTACGAAAAAGCCAGAGCGCCGTCGTGGACCTACGCCAGGAATCAAAACCTATTTAATTGGCAATTGGGTTATAGATATACAGGTATATCATGTCTAAAGACATATATTTTTATACGGTTAATAATGACGATTACTTGGAGGTGTTATACGTTATTAGGACGTATTGGCAACAATGGCACGTACACGATGCCATCGTGATAGCCACACCGACGTTTTATTACATATTATTTTATTTACCCGATCAAACACGTTTAGATATAGGCCTTATTAGTTATCACGAAGGCGTCAATAGGGATTTAATATTAGCTATAGTGCAACCTATGGTTTTTGTTAATACTATAGGTATACGGCCAGATACGGGCAGTACGACGTGGCATTATAATCAAGTATTACGAGATCCTATATGGCTCATGGAAGTGCAAACGTTCGGACAACCCGTATCAGCTTATGAAGTAGATTTTATCATATTTGGTGATACTCAAAATAGCGTTAATGGCTTTATATATTTACGTACTCATCCTTTACTAAAAGAAGTGCATTTAAAAACTACTTGGTTACAACGTAACGTAACGTCCGAAACTAAACCGACGGTATATCAACAGCATTTAATATCTATTAAAGGTAAAATTGGCATTCCCGGTTTACGTCCTATCTCTGTTACAGAAACGCCCCGGCTAGAAAATGATCGCCAATCTTTACCATCTCGTCGTCAAGGCGCCCGCAAAAAGTCGATTGAATCCTCTGACGCTCAATCCGAAATTGCCCGTACTAAACGAAGACCGGACCCCGAAGATGACTCGCGACGGTCGCCCCTTCACGAGCTCGATCAATTGGCTGGACGAGTCGGACCGCGAAACTCTCCTACGGGTGCCTGTGGTGGCATGGAGTAGTCAACAGGACATATACGCTATGCAAACTAAAGAACAATAAGAGTGCTTTAATAAACTAAAGACATTAATTAACAACGAAATAAGCGCCGTATCGTATCATAAAAGTGAAGATGGCGATCAATTTCATATTTTGTTAAAAACCGATGATATCGACTTTAATAAAAAGTGGTCGACTAGATCGCTACGAAAAATGTGCAAAGCCATTAATTATACGTTATGGTTACGTAAATGCAAAAATACTGAGGACGACATTACTAGGTTATATAGGTATATGTTAAGTGAGCCCAAAATGTTTATGGGCGCTAAAATTGAATTATTACGTGAACTACACCACGAATGGAATAACCGCTGTTATGATCACGAGGACGAAAAAAACCCATCGTTTTTATTGCCTGATGAAGTTCCTGATTGCATGGAACGGACGACTAGTTTGCAATTAAGAGCCTTCGGATTTAATGACAATGATGTGGAACTGTTAAATAAACCCGTTGCTGGTCCATCAGTGCCTGGAGCTATAGAGATACTACCGAGCGTGAATACCATGAAAGGAATTAAAAGGCAAACGTCATACGACGCTTTACCCGTCAAAGAAAGCGTTACCAGCTCACACGTGGACAGCCTTATAGCGTTATTGGTTAAATACCGCGAAACCACGGTGGATGGACTACGACACAAAGTATTGGAAAATGCCGATGACGATGAACGTAGGCAAATACGCGGTATTAATTTGTGTCCAGGATTTAATAAAATATGGACTGAGGCGGTGGTGGAATATATGAACGATACCACGGGACATTCCGGCAATTACTACGAGGAATTTATGCGTAGTAACGTGGGCACATATAGTGCCATGACGCCCGATGACACGTATACCTTGTTCGAGTTATGGTGCGACGAACACAATTTAGACGTAGGTCAGCAATTAATGCAGATTTACGCGGTGCTTAAACAGCTGTTACCAAAAATCAATTGCTTCACGTATTGGGGAGCCGCTAATGCCGGAAAGACATTTTGGGTGGAAAAGTGTATCGGTAATTTACGTACGCTATGCGGTAGACCGTCGCAACAAGACGCGTTTTTGTGGGAAAATATGCCCACTAGCAAGTTGATGGTGATTAACGAACTACAGCTTATTACCAAAAAGAAGATTGATGAATGGAAATTGATAGCGGAAGGAAGCAGTACTAACATCAGTTGTAAATACGAAAAATCCTAAACGTTAGAAACGACGCCAATGTTCATGACGGTAAATACGTGTCCGTGGCAATTCGCGCAAGGGGATGACATGATGGCCATGCAATGCCGTATGTTTCATCATCATCTGAGCTGCGCCAGTAAAGTCCTGGAAGACTTTGCCAAACAAAACGGTCAATGTAATCCTAATCCCAAGATGTTCATGGAAATATTTCACGAACTAGATCACGCCATTACGTCGCCGCAACAACTCCAAGATATATTCCAAGATAATGATTATTCCATCGTTGCCGAAATAATATGTAAACTGTATAGGCCGGTTGGCCATTTAGATGATGTATAAATCGTACGACTTATGATAAACCTCATGTAACTATATCACCGTGTTGTTTTATCACCGCGACATCCGTTACTGCATTCACTACGGTAGCCTTACAGCATTCACATTACACCGCGCCACGATACCTCATGACACCATTTACCGTCACGGTGACATATAATCGCGCCGTGACACCCCCCCCCCAAAAAGAAAAAGATGACAAGGTCTAGAAAAATCGGGAGAAAAGCGGTGGCGGGAAAAAAAAAGGTCGGTGAACAGTACGCCTCCCCCCCCTTCCGCGGTCAAAAACATGGCGACAGCCCAAAATGAGGCCGGTGAACAACACGGCGCGGTGATTTTCGCCGCGAACGCAGACTTGTAAATTTGTAAAAAAAAAGGGGGGGGGGGGGGAGGCGTACTGTTCACCGACCTTTTTTTTTGCCGCCACCGCTTTTCTCCCGATTTTTCTAGACATTGTCATCTTTTTCTTTTTTTTGGGGGGGGGGGGGGGTGTCACGGCGCGATGATATGTCACCGTGACGGTAAATGGTGTCATGAGGTATCGTGGCGCGGTGTAGTGTGAATGCTGTAATGACTACCGTAGTGAATGCAGTAACGGATGTCGCGGTGCTATTAAATTTATAATGAGTATTACGCCGTATAAACCACCGTGATTTTGACGGTGATAGTCGTGTTTTTACACTCACGGATTAACCTACAGGTATGGCAGCTCCGGTATAGGCCAGATCGATCAAGTGGGTCAAGCTGACGCCGTCGCGGATACTGGAAAGTTATCTTCTGCCGCCACATTACATCGATGGACAAAAAGATATTCGCGACGTTTTATACATTACGTGGATTCAGCAGTGAACGCCGCGGGGTTTCAATTAAATTCTAGAATAGCACCGCAAAAAACTACGGGCTATTGGGACGAAGGATGGCAAAAGATACCTTACGAGTATCTGATTAGCAGCTTGACGCCGCGTGATTGGATCTGCGCTAGTACACAAGCTAGGGCGTTTAGGGTTAAAGGAATGGGATTTACGTTACGGGATTATCAACCGGTGTTAGCGGAAATGCAACCCGTATCGGGCAGTTTAACCATTAAATCGTCCTTTGTGTCTGAACCCAAATTACAAATATGGAAAGACGTGGATAGGATTACTATAGATATGGCATTTCCGTTAAATAGCTCCGAACAGTTTGCGGGCTGTAACGATAAAATGACCGTAGCTTATCCCGGCAGTATAGCCAATGGGTCATTAAAAAGGGTATCTTTTGATTTAGGGCCCGAATTTGTCAGCTCCGTGGCGCAAGAAAATATTACTACCTGGGGATCATTAAATACGTTAAATGATTTTGATATGCGTACCATAAAATCTGGTGAAAATTATAGTCACGAATGGTATAGCGGTGGTGAAGGGGCTGAACGATGGTACGCGTTTGGTAAATACACTAGCAACCACGACGATGCCGGTAAAACTAAGCCCTTTTTTCCTACGCAATACTATCTGGATACTTTAGACGTAGATAGTAATATAGGGTTTATAGAAGCTAATAGCGCTACTGACGTTAATGAATGCTATAAAAATGCCCCTCCTCCGTTATATACTAAGATATGGCCGTATAAAGTAATCGAGGGTGGTTTAACTATTACAGCCCAAATCGTGGTGACGTACTGGTGCGAACTAGAATTTTTGGCATTCCCGTCAGCGGCGTTCCTTACCTGCAACAGACCCGAAGTCACCACCGTAAAATCTAGCTACGAAAAAGCCAGAGCGCCGTCGTGGACCTACGCCAGGAATCAAAACCTATTTAATTGGCAATTGGGTTATAGATATACAGGTATATCATGTCTAAAGACATATATTTGTATACGGTTAATAATGACGATTACTTGGAGGTGTTATACGTTATTAGGACGTATTGGCAACAATGGCACGTACACGATGCCATCGTGATAGCTACACCGACGTTTTATTACATATTATTTTATTTACCCGATCAAACACGTTTAGATATAGGCCTTATTAGTTATCACGAAGGCGTCAATAGGGATTTAATATTAGCTACAGTGCAAACTATGGTTTTTGTTAATACTATAGGTATACGGCCAGATACGGGCAGTACGACGTGGCATTATAATCAAGTATTACGAGATCCTATATGGCTCATGGAAGTGCAAACGTTCGGACAACCCGTATCAGCTTATGAAGTAGATTTTATCATATTTGGTGATACTCAAAATAGCGTTAATGGCTTTATATAGTTACGTACTGATCCTTTACTAAAAGAAGTGCATTTAAAAACTACTTGGTTACAACGTAACGTAACGTCCGAAACTAAACCGACGGTATATCAACAGCATTTAATATCTATTAAAGGTAAAATTGGCATTCCCGGTTTACGTCCTATCTCTGTTACAGAAACGCCCCGGCTAGAAAATGATCGCCAATCTTTACCATCTCGTCGTCAAGGCGCCCGCAAAAAGTCGATTGAATCCTCTGACGCTCAATCCGAAATTGCCCGTACTAAACGAAGACCGGACCCCGAAGATGACTCGCGACGGTCGCCCCTTCACGAGCTCGATCAATTGGCTGGACGAGTCGGACCGCGAAACTCTCCTACGGGTGCCTGTGGTGGCATGGAGTAGTCAACAGGACATATACGCTATGCAAACTAAAGAACAAAAAGAGTGCTTTAATAAACTAAAGACATTAATTAACAACGAAATAAGCGCCGTATCGTATCATAAAAGTGAAGATGGCGATCAATTTCATATTTTGTTAAAAACCGATGATATCGACTTTAATAAAAAGTGGTCGACTAGATCGCTACGAAAAATGTGCAAAGCCATTAATTATACGTTATGGTTACGTAAATGCAAAAATACTGAGGACGACATTACTAGGTTATATAGGTATATGTTAAGTGAGCCCAAAATGTTTATGGGCGCTAAAATTGAATTATTACGTGAACTACACCACGAATGGAATAACCGCGGTTATGATCACGAGGACGAAAAAAACCCATCGTTTTTATTGCCTGATGAAGTTCCTGATTGCATGGAACGGACGACTAGTTGCAATTAAGCGCCTTCGGATTTAATGACAATAGATGTGGAACTGTTAAATAAACCCGTTGCTGGTCCATCAGTGCCTGGAGCTATAGAGATACTACCGAGCGTGAATACCATGAAAGGAATTAAAAGGCAAACGTCATACGACGCTTTACCCGTCAAAAAAAGCGTTACCAGCTCACACGTGGACAACCTTATAGCGTTATTGGTTAAATACCGCGAAACCACGGTGGATGGACTACGACGCAAAGTATTGGAAAATGCCGATGACGATGAACGTAGGCAATTACGCGGTATTAATTTGTGTCCAGGATTTAATAAAATATGGACTGAGGCGGTGGCGGAATATATATGAACGATACCACGGGACATTCCGGCAATTACTACGAGGAATTTATGCGTAGTAACGTGGGCACATATAGTGCCATGACGCCCGATGACACGAATACCTTGTTCGAGTTATGGTGCTATGGACACAATTTAGACGTAGGTCAGCAATTAATGCAGATTTACGCGGTGCTTAAACAGCTGTTACCAAAAATCAATTGCTTCACGTATTGGGGAGCCGCTAATGCCGGAAAGACATTTTGGGTGGAAAAGTGTATCGGTAATTTACGTACGCTATGCGGTAGACCGTCGCAACAAGACGCGTTTTTGTGGGAAAATATGCCCACTAGCAAGTTGATGGTGATTAACGAACTACAGCTTATTACCAAAAAGCAGATTGATGAATGGAAATTGATAGCGGAAGGAAGCAGTACTAACATCAGTTGTAAATACGAAAAATCCAAAACGTTAGAAAGGACGCCAATGTTCATGACGGTAAATACGTGTCCGTGGCAATTCGCGCAAGGGGATGACATGATGGCCATGCAATGCCGTATGTTTCATCATCATCTGAGCTGCGCCAGTAAAGTCCTGGAAGACTTTGCCAAACAAAACGGTCAATGTAATCCTAATCCCAAGATGTTCATGGAAATATTTCACGAACTAGATCACGCCATTACGTCGCCGCAACAACTCCAAGATATATTCCAAGATAATGATTATTCCATCGTTGCCGAAATAATATGTAAACTGTATAGGCCGGTTGGCCATTTAGATGATGTATAAATCGTACGACTTATGATAAACCTCATGTAACTATATCACCGTGTTGTTTTATCACCGCGACATCCGTTACTGCATTCACTACGGTAGCCTTACAGCATTCACACTACACCGCGCCACGATACCTCATGACACCATTTACCGTCGCGGTGACATATAATCGCGCCGTGACACCCCCCCCAAAAAAAGAAAAAGATGACAATGTCTAGAAAAATCGGGAGAAAAGCGGTGGCGGGAAAAAAAAGGTCGGTGAACAGTACACCTCCCCCCCCCCCTTCCGCGGTCAAAAACATGGCGACAGCCCAAAATGAGGCCGGTGAACAACACGGCGCGGTGATTTTCGCCGCGAACGCAGACTTGTAAATTTGTAAAAAAAGGGGGGGGGGAGGCGTACTGTTCACCGACCTTTTTTTTTTGCCGCCACCGCTTTTCTCCCGATTTTTCTAGACATTGTCATCTTTTTCTTTTTTTTGGGGGGGGGGGTGTCACGGCGCGATGATATGTCACCGTGACGGTAAATGGTGTCATGAGGTATCGTGGCGCGGTGTAGTGTGAATGCTGTAATGACTACCGTAGTGAATGCAGTAACGGATGTCGCGGTGCTATTAAATTTATAATGAGTATTACGCCGTATAAACCACCGTGATTTTGACGGTGATAGTCGTGTTTTTACACTCACGGATTAACCTACAGGTATGGCAGCTCCGGTATAGGCCAGATCGATCGAGTGGGTCAAGCTGACGCCGTCGCGGATACTGGAAAGTTATCTTCTGCCGCCACATTACATCGATGGACTAAAAGATATTCACGACGTTTTATACATTACGTGGATTAAGCAGTGAACGCCGCGGGGTTTCAATTAAATTCTAGAATAGCACCGCAAAAAACTACGGGCTATTGGGACGAAGGATGGCAAAAGATACCTTACGAGTATCTGATTAGCAGCTTGACGCCGCGTGATTGGATCTGCGCTAGTACACAAGCTAGGGCGTTTAGGGTTAAAGGAATGGGATTTACGTTACGGGATTATCAACCGGTGTTAGCGGAAATGCAACCCGTATCGGGCAGTTTAACCATTAAATCGTCCTTTGTGTCTGAACCCAAATTACAAATATGGAAAGACGTGGATAGGATTACCATAGATATGGCATTTCCGTTAAATAGCTCCGAACAGTTTGCGGGCTGTAACGATAAAATGACCGTAGCTTATCCCGGCAGTATAGCCAATGGGTCATTAAAAAGGGTATCTTTTGATTTAGGGCCCGAATTTGTCAGCTCCGTGGCGCAAGAAAATATTACTACCTGGGGATCATTAAATACGTTAAATGATTTTGATATGCGTACCATAAAATCTGGTGAAAATTATAGTCACGAATGGTATAGCGGTGGTGAAGGGGCTGAACGATGGTACGCGTTTGGTAAATACACTAGCAACCACGACGATGTCGGTAAAACTAAGCCATTTTTTCCTACGCAATACTATCTGGATACTTTAGACGTAGATAGTAATATAGGGTTTATAGAAGCTAATAGCGCTACTGACGTTAATGAATGCTATAAAAATGCCCCTCCTCCATTATATACTAAGATATGGCCGTATAAAGTAATCGAGGGTGGTTTAACTATTACAGCCCAAATCGTGGTGACGTACTGGTGCGAACTAGAATTTTTGGCATTCCCGTCAGCGGCGTTCCTTACCTGCAACAGACCCGAAGTCACCACCGTAAAATCTAGCTACGAAAAAGCCAGAGCGCCGTCGTGGACCTACGCCAGGAATCAAAACCTATTTAATTGGCACTTGGGTTATAGATATACAGGTATATCATGTCTAAAGACATTAATTTTTATACGGTTAATAATGACGATTACTTGGAGGTGTTATACGTTATTAGGACGTATTGGCAACAATGGCACGTACACGATGCCATCGTGATAGCTACACCGACGTTTTATTACATATTATTTTATTTACCCGATCAAACACGTTTAGATATAGGCCTTATTAGTTATCACGAAGGCGTCAATAGGGATTTAATATTAGCTACAGTGCAAACTATGGTTTTTGTTAATACTATAGGTATACGGCCAGATACGGGCAGTACGACGTGGCATTATAATCAAGTATTACGAGATCCTATATGGCTCATGGAAGTGCAAACGTTCGGACAACCCGTATCAGCTTATGAAGTAGATTTTATCATATTTGGTGATACTCAAAATAGCGTTAATGGCTTTATATATTTACGTACTCATCCTTTACTAAAAGAAGTGCATTTAAAAACTACTTGGTTACAACGTAACGTAACGTCCGAAACTAAACCGACGGTATATCAACAGCATTTAATATCTATTAAAGGTAAAATTGGCATTCCCGGTTTACGTCCTATCTCTGTTACAGAAACGCCCCGGCTAGAAAATGATCGCCAATCTTTACCATCTCGTCGTCAAGGCGCCCGCAAAAAGTCGATTGAATCCTCTGACGCTCAATCCGAAATTGCCCGTACTAAACGAAGACCGGACCCCGAAGATGACTCGCGACGGTCGCCCCTTCACGAGCTCGATCAATTGGCTGGACGAGTCGGACCGCGAAACTCTCCTACGGGTGCCTGTGGTGGCATGGAGTAGTCAACAGGACATATACGCTATGCAAACTAAAGAACAAAAAGAGTGCTTTAATAAACTAAAGACATTAATTAACAACGAAATAAGCGCCGTATCGTATCATAAAAGTGAAGATGGCGATCAATTTCATATTTTGTTAAAAACCGATGATATCGACTTTAATAAAAAGTGGTCGACTAGATCGCTACGAAAAATGTGCAAAGCCATTAATTATACGTTATGGTTACGTAAATGCAAAAATACTGAGGACGACATTACTAGGTTATATAGGTATATGTTAAGTGAGCCCAAAATGTTTATGGGCGCTAAAATTGAATTATTACGTGAACTACACCACGAATGGAATAACCGCGGTTATGATCACGAGGACGAAAAAAACCCATCGTTTTTATTGCCTGATGAAGTTCCTGATTGCATGGAACGGACGACTAGTTTGCAATTAAGCGCCTTCGGATTTAATGACAATGATGTGGAACTGTTAAATAAACCCGTTGCTGGTCCATCAGTGCCTGGAGCTATAGAGATACTACCGAGCGTGAATACCATGAAAGGAATTAAAAGGCAAACGTCATACGACGCTTTACCCGTCAAAAAAAGCGTTACCAGCTCACACGTGGACAGCCTTATAGCGTTATTGGTTAAATACCGCGAAACCACGGTGGATGGACTACGACGCAAAGTATTGGAAAATGCCGATGACGATGAACGTAGGCAATTACGCGGTATAATTTGTGTCCAGGATTTAATAAAATATGGACTGAAGCGGTGGCGGAATATATATGAACGATACCACGGGACATTCCGGCAATTACTACGAGGAATTTATGCGTAGTAACGTGGGCACATATAGTGCCATGACGCCCGATGACACGTATACCTAGTTCGAGTTATGGTGCGACGAACACAATTTAGACGTAGGTCAGCAATTAATGCAGATTTACGCGGTGCTTAAACAGCTGTTACCAAAAATCAATTGCTTCACGTATTGGGGAGCCGCTAATGCCGGAAAGACATTTTGGGTGGAAAAGTGTATCGGTAATTTACGTACGCTATGCGGTAGACCGTCGCAACAAGACGCGTTTTTGTGGGAAAATATGCCCACTAGCAAGTTGATGGTGATTAACGAACTACAGCTTATTACCAAAAAGCAGATTGATGAATGGAAATTGATAGCGGAAGGAAGCAGTACTAACATCAGTTGTAAATACGAAAAATCCAAAACGTTAGAAAGGACGCCAATGTTCATGACGGTAAATACGTGTCCGTGGCAATTCGCGCAAGGGGATGACATGATGGCCATGCAATGCCGTATGTTTCATCATCATCTGAGCTGCGCCAGTAAAGTCCTGGAAGACTTTGCCAAACAAAACGGTCAATGTAATCCTAATCCCAAGATGTTCATGGAAATATTTCACGAACTAGATCACGCCATTACGTCGCCGCAACAACTCCAAGATATATTCCAAGATAATGATTATTCCATCGTTGCCGAAATAATATGTAAACTGTATAGGCCGGTTGGCCATTTAGATGATGTATAAATCGTACGACTTATGATAAACCTCATGTAACTATATCACCGTGTTGTTTTATCACCGCGACATCCGTTACTGCATTCACTACGGTAGCCTTACAGCATTCACACTACACCGCGCCACGATACCTCATGACACCATTTACCGTCGCGGTGACATATAATCGCGCCGTGACACCCCCCCAAAAAAAGAAACAGGTTGAGCGTAACCAAAGACTATGTCAAATATGTAATAGCTCGGATTTTAGGATGAATAGGATGAATTTCATTTTATTTTTGTCTGCGCTCCTTATCAAAATTTACGAAACAAATACATTAAGCGGTATTATAGAAACCGCCCTAGTATGTTTAAGTTTATACAACTTCTTTCAACCAACAATAAAAAAGAGATATTGTTATTAAGCAAATTCATCTGCGAGGCATTCAAACAAAGATGTTCGATTATAAATGGCAACTAGTTACATTTTAGCCATAACTACTTTTATTGCTACTTTTATTGCAATTAAAATGTTAGCAACGTAAATCTATATAAATACAAACATGCAAGCAGTGATTTTTATAAAATTTATGTTGTTATAAATTCTGAGACATTGAAACATTGACGCTCGGTTCGTATCATTAACAAACAAATGCATATTGTGCTGTATTTTTCCTTTCAAATTGCATGTATAAGCATCGATGTTTTTCCTTCGTACTATTATTTACTATTATTTATATTAATATAGGTTTATGTTCTAAACATCGATAAGCATGCTCCAAATAACGGTTCTTTAAATATGTTCCATGATAGGTATATTTAAATACAATATACTTGTGCATCGTTGTTAGTCATTACGTCCATCCATATTTATCTATTATAAATTGACAAACTTGCCAAACCTTTGTTCTATACTTAAATTATGTATATTATTTGTTTATATCACGATACACATGTATTGTTTAAGTGAAAATAAAATTTCTGTTCTGTTCTGTTCTGTTCATTATCGAATATATAGCTACTTAAGATAATATTATGCTTGGCTCTAGGGTGGGGAATTAGACCACAAAAAATGAAATTAGTCAAATTCCCCTTGTTCAGCCGGCCGCTCCCCTCCCCGGGGACGGGGGGGGGGAATATTGATCAGTGCATAAGATTAATGTTGAATATTCGGGTCGATATCATTAATTAATATGCAAACGATGCTGGGGTGGTGGGGTGGGCAGAGTGAGGGTTTGGGGACCATGCCCCTAAAAATTAGTTTTGTTGCGAAGATGCACTTAAGGGCGCATAGGATTGTGGTTGTTATGTCATTTTATAGCTCAAAGAAGTGGCGAAAAGCTAAAACACAGTTTTCCAAAATCATTTTATCTTTACATAAATCCAGATTTAGTTTAAGCAGTTTTAAAGTTTCGATTTTCAGCCCAGTGTGCGCACGTGCGTACGTGTGTATTCTTGGCACGCCTATGGTATCAACATAAAATTATGTTCCAACACAAATATCGTCAAAACGAAGAGTTATATAACTTTCTTGAAGTTATAATATATACAGATTGACAGACATGCGGATGAACTGATAAAACATTGAACATTGCTAAGACATTTCGTTTCTAAGTGTTTACCAATCTCATTAAAATCAAATCCTAACATCGTTAGGATCTGAAGACATCGTATAACAGGTCACGTTCAAATGACCTTCCGAACAATACAGTATCAGCCCTGCAGCGCCCAATGAAATTGCCTTTTGCACAACAATGTTTGGCCACGGCTTTTGAAAAGTGATGCATTTCCAACTGATCCTCGGGAATAAATCATGTACAGTTACTTTTCACGTGCATAACAATGGTTGTAGTGGTACCTTAGGCGAATAAACATCCAAAGTTCACATTAATTTCGTGCATAGTATTTGTGGTTGATATTATATAAATATTTACTTCCTTGAGGGTGACAGTGCGTCTCATCAACCCGAGGTAACACTGTCGACCGAGGCTTTAGCCGAGGTCGACAGTGTTTGTCGAGGGTTGACGAGACGCACTGTGACCCTCAAGGAAGTCAATATTTATTTTATTATACCGAACAATCCCGTATCATTTGCGTAAGAGGCGACAAAGCGGTAGCGGGCGACATTGCTGGGCGACATTATATAAATATTGACTTCCTTGAGGGTGACAGTGCGTCTTGTCAACCCGAGGCAACACAGCCGAGGTCAACAGTGTTTGTCGAGGGTTGACGAGACGCACTGTCACCCTCAAGGAAGTCAATATTTATTTTATTATACCGGACACAATCAAAGTAAAGAAATCAAGCGACATAGCGGTAGCGGGCGACATTGCCGGGCGACATATCTAATTGTTGCCCGCTGAAGTTTATATGCATTATAAAGAGAAATAATCAAGTGAGGTATAATAAATCAAATTGTTGCCCGCTGCAGTTTTTATGATTTATATAGGGACATAATCAAGTGATGTATAATAAACGAAGTTATACCATAACATTTTGAAGGCAACAGTTTTATGCTCCTGAAAAGGTCATCTGAACGTGACCCCTAATGCGAAGTTATCAAATCCAGTCAGCCGATAATATTGTAGCGTCAGACTGGAGATGATTTTAATGAGATTGAAGTGTTTATGCACGTACCTTCTATCCAGGTCCATCTGTTCGACCTACTAAGAGCAATCCAGTATCTACCAGGGGCCAGTGTCAGAAGGTCCCGGATGTTGCCATCGTCTACGTTACCTTCACGCATGCGCAATATGTTGCACCTGGACATAGCTCCCTTCCACGTGTTTTGCACGGATGAACTGCGTATGCACGTGCTTTGTGTACCGCACGTGACGTCATCAGAAAATGAGCACAAAAAGCGAGTCTGCATGTCGCAGTTTGCAGACGACAGTTCTGGTGGCGAATCTTTCTTGCTCTTCCACAGTACCGCGCAATCGTTTCCAAACACTGGTTCCGTATTGGCCCAAGTTACTGAAAAATTATCTGGAATAAAAAAAAAATCCAACTACATAGAATACTGATGAGCGATATTTTAATATCATTAGATCTTTATTTCATGAATCAAAATGTTAGCATATGTGGTAGATTTTAAACATGATTCAGACGTTCCTGAGAGTTGATATTTTTGATTGCAGTCTGTCATTATGGGCCCGTACACACATTCCTATATTTAGATATAATTATACGTTTTCATTTACAAACATTGATGTATGTAAAACAGGAAACATCCCTAGGCCCACACCTACTTTTGCCCCCACTGTTACCTCCTGGGTATAAGAAAAAAAATCAAAGTGAGTGAAAATGTTATTTTATGACATTTTGATGATATTTGATTATTGTTTCACTCATTAATTTTACTTTATCTCCCAGCCAGGGGGGTAACATTGGGGGGCGTGGGGGGGGTGGGGGGTAGAAGTGTGTGTGTGTGGGGGGGGGTGTAGTAACTTGGCCACGTGCCCAACACCTGTGCACTATGCGAAACCATGCTCAGTGCGCATGTCTTTAACCCTTACCATGCCTGTACACTGACACACCGAAGTACCCGCCACACATTTGGGTGACGTCACCAGCACACCGGATGTGACATATGGCGTCGGGAGTGGCCGAGGTGTTACCGAGGTCTTTTTCACAAAGACAGTAATCCTTCTGCAAAAAAGTTATAGCGCCCAGTGTGAACCAAAATCTTTACATGACGTGTGCGATAGAGTTATGTGCTTGAGCGTATGGGGAGTGACGATGAGACAATAACACAATAAAAGTTTGAGGCGTGTCGTGGACTTAATGCATGTGCATTAAGTGCCGTCCGCACAGGCTAATCCAGGACGGCATTTTCCGCCTACAGTGGATTTGTGTTTCGAAGAGTCTTCCTTGAAACAGAAAAATACCATAAAAGCGAAAAGTGCCGTCCTGGATTAGCCGAAGCGGACTGCACAGGCCAATCCGGGACGACACTCTTTACGCACATTAATTTAGCCCGGTTTAACCACGACACGCCTCAAAATTATCTTGTTTAACAACCAAGCCTTTCTGGGAACAGGAACCCACCCAGACCAATAGCAAATGTAAACCAATATGTGTATGGAGTCTGGTTTATGAGATCTTTATAAAACAAGATCAAATCACCGACTCTGAGAAAATAATCTCTGAACAAGCAGATACATGTAGAACAATGTCATATTTAGATGCGCCAAAGTCACGGTGTAAATTATTGACGTAAACATAACATTATTACATTAATTATTACATTATCATAGTAACGTATAAAAGAAAGAACGATACTATGATACCAATTGATCGTAATAATACCTTCAATCCCACCGGCCCACGCCATCCGCAGTGCTCGAGACAGGTGCTCGGTGTGACGTCATCAAGGCGCGTGCCAGACGACCAGGGCTGCTGGGAGTGGCAGCCGCCACGTGCATAGAAACGCGCACTTCCTGTATAAGTAACGAAGCATAAGTCATAACTTGTCAAGGGATTGACTGGTGATACACAGATATACACGCACGAAACTGGTGTTTAACAAATTGTATTTTTCTGCTATAAAGTGTATCTAGTATAAACAATTAATTTGCAATAAAGTTCATTGATTATTCGTAGACAAATATAACCTCAAAGAAGAAAACGGACGTCTAGTTGATCAGTAGTTGGTCTCTAGTCAACTATGGATATATGATAGTAGTCAGGCTTAAATCACATGACTTATTCTATTTCTCTACATTTGTTTTGATCAAATGGCTGTGCTTATGGTATACTTTACACGAGAGTACTGGGTCGCTCACTCGAGTTAAAAGAACAATAATGGCACATTTTTGTGTGTGAAATTATGTCTAAATCCAACTATTGCTTATATAATATTTTGAAATATTTCAGTAGTCATACAAGGAAAACTACTCCGCCCCCTGGTGGCCATGTTTTTATTATTGACTTTTTTTGCATAAACTTGTACCTGAAAACTCCGTGTTATTGTCGTCTGCCCAACTCCACACTCCCTGTTCGAGGCGCGCCCCCACCCACACCTCCTCGTCCTCCTCGGGGAAAGCGATCGTCTGCTGCGCCTTGACCCACGCACGAAGAGGTCCGAAGTCTTCCGCCGTTGCTAAACGACCGTTGAATTCGTTGCATCTATCGATCGCTTCCTTCCAGGTACCCATGTCCCGAGATATACGGTACCTGCACTCTGTAATGAGTGATAATTTCGCAGCAACCTCCAAACAGATATTTGAATCCGGGTTCCGAGCATAGCTCATCAAATACCTGCAGGCACCAATTTCTACGTGACCATAGACATGTCACATGGTGTACATTTAAATGGTGGACACGCAAAAGACATGGACAGTAGGACACCGAAAAACTATTGCGTTAATTTTATGTTAACTCATGTTTTAATTTTAACCTATTATGTATGTTAACCATTAACTATATTCGACAGGAATCGAACCCGTGGGAAACACGGGCTTAATGAACGTGCGTCAAATGTCGCCCCGGATCAGCCTATGCAGTCCGCAAAGGCTCATCCAGGACGACACTTTCCGCTTTTATAGTATTTTCTGTTTCAAGGAAGTCTCTTATAAACATAAATCCACTGTAGGTGGACAGTGCACTGCACATGCTAATCCGCGACGACACTTTACGCACATGCATTAAGCCCGGGTTCCCACGACACGCCTCATTTAAAAAAGTTTCCCGTTCCATGTCCGGGCGCATACAGATATTGGATAGTGCTCATACTACCGGGAATTCTGCAGTACTCGAAATTACAAATGATGTAATGTACCTTTTAATATTTCCCCCAGGGGGGAGCGACGGGCTGACCCAGGGGAGTATGTCTAATTTTATTCTTTGGGGTCTAATTCCCCACCCTAGAGCCAACCATTTTTGTCTAAATCCCCACAGTGGAAGATGCTTGGGGGCCCAATATTACCAGTATCTAATATCCGACGAAGTCTATTTCCCGGTATAAACTGATGTCTTTTACACATTTCGTAAACCTTATATAATTTGAACAGCATGCTAATCATGGAGTAAATTTGTTTAGAATTATTTTGTTAATATCATTCGCATTAATTGCGCGTTTCTTATGCTGTAGAAACACATTGGCCACAATGTATAAACACATTGGCCTAAGTAAATCGAATAAAAGGATAATCCAACATATTGGCAACTTACCAGATAAAATAACCAGCATTAATATATAAATGCATCTAATGAATGTATTGTCCATTTTTGCACACGTACATATGTTACGAACGCTTTACCACCAGTGACTGCCTTGCAAACCGTTCACTTGCTTCGGTACCGGAAATAGCCCTTAACTATTTCCGCCTGCCAGTTGTTACGAATCACTAATTAGTGGTCCGATTGCAGCTTATATGCTGCGTATTTTACATCGACACTGCCACAAGCCAAACATATTATATTAAATATTTTCTGTTTTAATCACCCGTTAATTTGTTTTTGTATATAAAAACGTAGGAGGTAAGTTGCCCAGATGTACGTATTTAGTACTTTTTTTATCATAGTTAGGGTTGGATATCGTTAACAACGAACCGGTACAATACCGATACTGATATTACGAAACGATACGATATTTTTAACGATACCGATCCTGATACTTTTCGCATTTTAGTTTATTTGAATTGCAAATTGAGCTTTCATTTGTAAGTTTAATACTAGTATGACACATTGTAGATATATGCTCAGAATGAAGTTCATGAACTGTTGTGCGAAAATGAACCAACACTTAGTCAGTGAAAGGCACCTGCGTGTATTTAATTACTACGTGTCATTTTCAACTCAAAACAACTCGAAAAACCATGATATGGCAAATACCGGTATAAATCATATTACGACTAGAATGATTGCATTATGCAATTACTACATTTAAAACATAAGTGCCAAGATGACCCTGGGTTGCTCACCCGAGTTAAATATATCTTAATGGTATGCTGAACAGTATTAATGTGTTCAGAGATTTTTGAAGTATAATGATGACAGCAGACAACAAAGACGGACCACTGACAGTCATGCTATAATTAATTTAAAGGAATTTGTTAGAGGGTAATCCAAGGAACATTCCAATATTCAAATAAAACTACCTATCTAATGAAATGTTTTTCTGAACGAATCAAAATAATTTGAAGGAATTTGGTAGGGGCTTTCCTAAAGGCTTAGGAACCCCATTAACATTCCTGTAGAAATAATGTTAACATGCGCCAACTTCAAAGAAGTTGTTTGAAGTAAATTGTTGACTACGGACGCTGGACAGTGACTGACCACAATAGCCTTTGAGCACTTCATGCTCAGCTGTGCTAAAACTGCATTAAGAAATTAAATGTTGATGTGAATAATAATACAGATAATAAAATTAATAATAATAATGTTTAGATTAAAATAACAATTTGAATATTGGTCATAAACCAAAGTTTTAATAGATTTATTTATTCCAATTATTATTGCCTCAAATGGATGCATATCAGTTTTGACAGTAATATAAATGAAAACTAAGTCAGTATACAATAGTAGCTCGCCATAGCAGATGGTGTTTGTATAAATTAGGCATTGTTAAGACCTACAAAGTTTAGGCTTATATTAAAATATTGTATCACATGGGATTTTTTAACATAATTTACATGCCTTTTTAATTTTTATTTATAGACATATAGCAAAAAATACCGGAATATTACGAAACGGTATATACCGGTAATTTATGAAGCGATATTCGGTACTTCAACGATACCGAAAAACGGTGTCCAACCCTAATCATATTTCCCCGCATACTTCAGTGGACCAAATTGTGATTTAGTTTAAACCTATTTATTTAAGCTCGATTGCATCGAAAGCTTAAGGCTTATTGAGACACTCTTGAGTCCGTTTCCTGGGTAGAACCAGTACTTGGTGTCTTTGGGGGAGATCTTGAGTACGCTCCCATAGTGGGGATCGAACTCGGAACCTCCCGATCGCTAGGTGGACACCATATCCACTACGCCACCGCGACCTCAAACTTGTGATTTGCTTTGACGGTAATTACAATAATGTCCTGTGTGTGGTTAATTTTTATTGAGTGCCCCGGGATTCCATCCCATATGGCATCGTCCCCAGAAGACCGTGCAAAATACAGGAGCGTTTTGCCGGTATCTCTTTTATTCGTGGACATTTCGTTAATTTAGGTCATATGTCATTGATATAAATAAAGTTCGAATATTTGATTTTAAACAAAATATTAATATACCTGTACAGCAAGACATTTTTATTTCTTTGAGGTGTGTGTATTACATGTTGATCCAGTGCACCGGGATTCTCTCCCATATGCCCATCGCCCCCAGAAGACTTGTTAGATGGGCTACGGGGGATAGTGCCAGATACAGGGGGCGCCCCGTTCCAGAGGCGACCCTGGGTCTTTTAGTGCCCGGTGTGAAACACCTAGTACAGTGCACATGGATTAAATGTCTCATGCGAAAGACGAGTAAGTAGGTTAGGGTGCAGCGGGGGATCGAACCTCCGATCCCTGGGTTGTGAAGCCAGGGCGTTACCACTAGACCCAAATACGCCAATTACTTTGAGGTCTGCAGTGGATCCGGTTTAAACACAGACAATGATGTGTAATGCATTGCCATTGCACTCACAAGAGACCGTACATTCTTAACGTAGGGTGGCAGTTATTGTTTCAAAGTAATGTTTTACTGTCATACCTGACCATGACGGATTTGTTACCAAGAGACCCTTGAAACAGATAACGGTAGAGTGCGCTCTATGCAAAGCATTGAAAACAATCCAACATTTTGTGTGCGAAATTTAACATTTTCATGTTGTTTTTATAATATATAAAAATATATGCTAGAAATATGCCGTTTATCCAAATTCTTCAGTGAAATTTTCCACAAATAGTGTATGAGAATAAAAGATGATCTTTCATGATGTATGTATATCTGTGTAAACAAACAATAACATATACTAACATCTTTTTTTAATGTATTTAACACAATATGTCTGAAATAAACTACTTAATATATACTTAAAAGAATAAATAAAATACAAAACATAAATGGAAGAACAGTAATTACTAAATGTATGTTCTAACTATAGAATTAATATACACAATTAAATACAAAATCAAACGGTTTAACACTCTGCATAGTGAGGTGGCATTCATTTTCAATCTGTACACAGTATATTTTCCTTAGTCATGATGCAACAATGTTATTAAAGATGAAACGAAACTCACTCTAAAACAGCGAATTATTCTTTCATCTTCTTGCAAATGCAAATGTACGTGTTATTCAACTCATCTTCTAAGTTAATGTCAAAGAAAGGTTTAATTGTTCAGCTATCTTGTAAGGCTGCCAGTAAATGTTTGGTGGAAGTTTCATTCAATTAAATGCAGTGCATAAACAAATAGCGATAATTGTGTCTGTATTCATTATTCAGTAAGTATGTTATGGATTTAACGTCAAAATTCCATCATAACTATATTTTTCGTTTAATAAAGTTTCCCAATATGGAAAGATTCTGAACCAAAATTGGCCTTAATTCAGATGGACTACTATACATGTACCTGATGTTACTCCATAGAAACAAAAGTTAAGAGAATGTTTACAAAATTTGCCACGATCACAACAAGTTGTGTCACCAACCATGCAACCTTAAATGGTTTAAATCCTAACTCAAATTTCACAATTTCAGGAAATAAGAACCTGTTTTGGTAACATACCGGGTATTGTTGATAATGACCAATTACTAAATATTCTGTGTACCATGCCAGATACAAATTAATTCATTCATACGCACCGTTTTGCTCGAGCAAACTAAACATAAGACTGAGAATATGTAAAACTAGAATTGTCACATGAGTGACGCATCTACCCCCACAATATGGCATTGTCACAAAACTATGGCATCCATTCGAAGGAAATGGACAGAGAGAGAATGCTTTAATTTGTGAATGGTCAACAGTGTAACAGTTTGTAACCAAAGTTGAACTTGATCTGTATTTTATGATGATATACCTATGTACCAAACATTATTTCAACATGTAAAGCCTTTCATGAGTTATTGTCCATGTTTTTCGGGAATTGAAGTCAAAAAGGGGCCATACTGTGCCAAAATTTAGTGGATTTAGTGGTTTGTAACCAAAGTCGAACTTGACCTGTATTTTATGATGCTACACATGTGTACGGATAATTATTTAAATATGTCAAGCCATTGTTGAGTTATCGTCAGGAAACTATGTTTTTAGAGAATTCAAGTCAAATAAAGAGCCATAACTCTTGTCAAAATTTAGTGGTTTGTAACCAAAGTCGAACTTGACCCGTATTTTATGATGCTACACATGTGTACCACGAATTATTTAAATATGTCAAGCCTTTCTTGAGTTATCATCCGGAAACCATGTTTTTAGGGAATTTTAAGTCGAAAAGGGGCCATGACTCAGTCAAAATTTAGTAGTTTGTAACAAACATCGAATCTGACCTGTATTCTATGATGTTACACATGTGTACCACAAATTATTTGAATATGTCAAGCCTTTCTTGAGTTATCATCCGCAAACCAAAAACCAACAGACCGCCGGACCGACAAGCTCACTCCTATATCCCTTCCCTAAATGATTCACACTGAACACATCAGTTCAATAATTGGGCAAAGATTAACACAATGAAGGAAGTATGTCCATATCGATTGCTTATAGTCTGAATATTTTAATCATCATCTTTATTCTAATCCCCCCTAACCCTGTTCGTCACCTTCATCATCAGCATCATCAACAGTAGCACCACCATGATCCGCATCACAACATCGATAACTATCTTCATCAAACCAATTCGTTATTTTTATTGTTCATGTAAAATACTCACTAGTGTATTATTGGTATATTACTCAATAATCAACAGTGAATTTTTTTTATTGCTTAATATTTAAATGCGTTTGGGATTTTTAAACAAATGCCTGAACATTTCCGACAGAAATTCCCGTATCCTTTAATTCTTAAATAGATTTTATATGAAATGTGCAATTTAAATCTATTTGACTACAATTTGAACTATAAAGCACTCGGAGAGTTAGTGGAGGCAGGCACACAGCAAGGTGGCAATTTGCCTTAGGCCTATCTCCCTATAATAAAGATTCCTTTTACAAACACTGGATCCAGCCAAGTGATCCGGATCACCGCCAAACTGTGATCATTTGCTTATAGGCCCATTTCCAACTTACAAAGAACAATTAATGCAAATTCGTTTATAACTTTTTGCGTCAAGTTTTGAACTAAAACTGGTCGGAAAAACCGACTGCCGAAAAATCAACTCCGGCAAGACATTAATAAACCTCTGTAACCTCTTTCCGCACAGGCTGATCCGGGACGACACTTTCCGCTTTTAGGGTATTTTCTGTTTCAAGGAAGTCTTCACCGTATGCGGATAGTGCCATCCTGGTTCAGCCTGTGTGGACTGCACATGCTGATCCGGGATGACACTATACGCACATGCATTAAGCCCGGGTTTCCCACGACACGTCACGTCTCAAATGATGTATATCACAACAGAAGTATAAATAAGTGTTCTTTATATTTATCTGTTTAAACGCTATATGTTGTTTTAATTTCATAAAACATACACAACACAAAATGAATTGCATCATAATTTAATAATATACAATGCCCACAACATGAACAACTGATAATGCTGCCTAAAATGGAAGTAATAAATACATCCGTGTCTGCAGTTATAACAGTTCATTCATAATAATTTTAAAACCGTACATTATCTTTCATTTTAAAGAAATAACAAAAGTAAACAGAGTGGGTAGAAGCCTCTTATTGTAAATATATCTAAAATTCGCCCAATAATACGAACCACTTGTATTCATTATTAATTTTATAAACATATTGTACTGTAATTTACCTATCGGAAATTGGACGGACGTATTATAAGTGTTGGCACATTTGGAATTTGATTTTATTTCTTCGAGGGTGTTCATGTTCAAATGCTGCTTAACAAAATCGACACATGGATGTTTCATTTCGGACTAGGCTTTTAGGATAACAATATATGTATGTTGTTCCTTGGTTTAATTCTACATAGTAGAACGCTACAATTGCTCAAACAATGTGTTGGTGACAATCATGGACGTATACAACAGCGTTCATACAAACAAGTCTTCTGACTCGGTCGCTAGAGTAGCATTCACACACTCGGAATGGTTCACATAAATCATGAACACTTGAATCACTTATTTTGACATCAATAGTGACAACAATACATACATTTTTATGCTCATTCAAGACAGGGCACATATTATACGAACATTTTCTCATTCACATGTTATCAATGCACATATAAACGCAAACACACATCCCTCGTTTCATTAAATGAATATTTACCTGGCATTTACTCGCTTAGAACACCAGAATTATATTCCAATATAACATAGTAATTAAATGTTCAGAAGATACACACATACATACATACATATTTCCATGTACCCAAATAAGACCCATCACATTCATAACTTGATTCTATAAAATACTTATTACAAAGTAATATAATAACATAAATACATGTACATAATTATGATCATGTTTGTTCGTTTAAAAAAATACCCTGTATGTATTCAGAAACACAATTTCCGATTATTCGATATTATTTACATAAGATTCTGCTTTGGGTACAATAAATAATACATTTATCAGAGATTCTTCTTTAAGTATAAAAAAATACATTTAAAAAAAAATATCTTGCGCCATCATCTTACATTAAGTTCAATATTAAAACAATGTAAGATTCTTAAAAAAAACTTCACTGACACCTTTTTACATTTATCAATGTTGTTTTGCAAACAAAATAATTTGTTTAAATTAATTGTATTTAATTATTCGAATATTTAATAATATTTATGTATTCTTAGCTGCTGTGAAACATTTAGGCACACAACAAACACATATTCGATGTAAATAAATTAAACACATTTCACAACAACCGACGTCTTTGAAACAAGCGACTGTATAATAATACAAGTCTATTACTTGGCGTTGAATAAATAACTACAAATCATGTAAATAACAGAAATGAATACACATTTTATACCACGTTGAGAATTATTTATGAGGTTCAGTAAAATGGTGATATAAAATACTAGTATAATGACAATGAATATAAATAAATGTATTTTGGCCAGCTATAAAATACTGTAAAAATATTTACAAGAATGTACAATATCATGTAGTTCGTGTATTTAAAAATGCATGTTGAATATTCATTGAAATGAAATTAAAGATAAAAATGACCAACTAAAATGCTATACTAGGTTAAGTTCACGCGTTTAAGAAAGAAAAAATGTATTAGATATTTATTTTATATTTTATGTTTATATCTCTTTTTAATTCCTTTTCCGAACAATGTGTTTACCGCAAAGAAGACTTTAAACAAATTAAGTTTAAAGTTGATGAAATGGCATCGATTCAAAATGATATGATATGCACGGTAATGATGTATACATATGAAAACAGTATGTGATAAATACATAGTATCGATAGAACTGTGTTACACTGAGGACCTAGCAAAAGATGATCGCTCTGAAAACGATCTTTCAAGAAGCATCCTTGAGGACGCAACTGACGGCGCCGGCGAGACCTTGAGAGGAATGCTCTTGTCCTTGACAATGTCCTTGGCGATAGTGCCGGCGATGCCGTGTTGCCGCACCACCTGGCCGATGGTCGGCGGCTGCTGATTCAGTTTCCGGGCGCAGAATTTGGCGCAACACGGGCACGATCGCTTAACGAGTCCGATAATATTGCTGATGATTTTGTCAATAGGCTCTAGAGACCTCAGGCACTTTGGAAGAAAGTCCCACGTTTGGAGGGATTTTGGCAAGCGTGATTTGCATTTTGATTGCAGAAAGTTTAAAATGACGACGAAGAGAATGCACGGAATGACTACTGACGCTACACATATGGATGGGATGAAGCCGGCGAGGGAAATGCCGAAGATGGCGGCCGGAAGTAGCAGGAACACCATCAGGATGTAAGCGAGAGCGAACCATCGGTACTTGGAAGTGACAGTACCCAGGAACTTCGCGCATCTGATGGGGATACGCCGCATGGGTGGAGCAGGGTAGAACAGGATGATGCCGCTGATGTTGAAGAACAAGTGACAGAGCGCGATCTGCAAAGCAATGGGTAATTTGTTACCGGAAGCAGCCATAGCAGCTAGAATGCCCGTGCCCGTCGTGCCGATGTTGGATCCCAGGGTCAGCGCGTACATCCGCTCCACCTTGATCATGCCAATACCAACCAGGGGCGTCAGAGCGGCAGTGAACACCGAGCTGCTCTGGACCAGCAGCGTCATGAGGACGCCGACCAACATGGCGACATATCCGGTCAGCCAGGAGAAACATCCGGGGAAGTCGGCGTTCAGAGTCTTTCTGATCACCTTGGCAATGGACCCTGAAACACATAGTAAAACATATTAGTATAAACCATTGGCAAAACTATTTAAAACATAAATGGATGTATTGGAATCGGAAGTACGCGTTGTTACGTGAGTCATGTGAAACACGTGGGAACTTTACTTGAATACGCATGCGTTACCTTTCAAGATAGAGTTGAGGAGCTTCACCATGAGCACGAGGCACGTGCACAGAAGGAAGAGGGAGAAGACGAGCAGAATCACACCGGAAACGCTGTCCCCCAGGTCCAGTTGGCTGAACAGGCTCCAACCTGCAACGAGAGGAAGTAGGGGCTGGGTGAATTGAACGCTCCAATTTGCTTCGTTTCAACAGTATTATACTTGGTTAATCTGTTATACCACGTGAAATTATAGAATTGTTACAATACTAAAATCACGGGTTTTGACATGCTTTTTCATATTGTTTTTATGGGACAAAATCTTTAAAAATACTAAAATTAGTATTAATAATGAAAACTTGCATCCATTATCCACGATTTTTTTTTAGTTCATTTATATACCAAACAGTGTTATATCTTATGGAACTAACAAAGAAAACTATTGCCCTGGGCCCGTATTCACAAAGCTCCTTAGGAAAAACTTAAGTAAATTCCTTACATTCATAAAATTCCTTAAGTCTCGGGCTGTTTCGTTTATAAGTCTTTAAACATTAAAATGTTGTAAACTTGTAAATATTGCTTATATGTGTAGTATTACAGCCTTCTGTGTACAGAAATCAGTGAATTTCACATAGAAAATGTGATCTGAATTTTTCACTTAAGCACAACTTAAGTTAAGATTTCCCTCATTAGCTTTTTGAATACCAGTCCTGGCCTGTATTCACAAAACTCATAAGGAAAATCTTGACTTAAGGTGAACTTAAGTGAAAATTTCATATCAAAATTTATTCCATAATTTCTATGTGAAATCCAATTATATATGTTTACCAATTGGTAAAATATGAAAGGCATAAACACTATTTACTAGTTTGGACCATTTTAATGTAAAATGACCTATACATGAAATATTAACAGAATTAAGGACTTTTATGAATTTAAGATATTTCCTTAAGTTTTGCCTAAGTAGCTTTATAGATAGGCGCCCAGTAAAGAATACGATAACAAGCACAGCCTGTAAATAGTTCACAAATATTGATAAAATATTCACGCAGAGTATGTGGCAATAACTTTGTACCGATTGATGACGTCACCAGCCAGACGAAAACAAATTATTTTGCAAGGCTCCATTAGGAATTACAGAAAACCAGTTCGAACTAAATCTCGTTTCAGACACTGGACTATTTCACGGCAACTAACTTACATTTTCCGATCGGGATTTGTTGTGTGGCGTTGAGAACGGTATAGTTGCCCTCCGTCGAATTGGCAAGTTCGGTTTCTATGGAAACATTTCGTATAACTAATGTTTCTTCGAACACGCAATATACCTGAAAGAAAGAAAACATAGGTCTATTTTACATGCTATTCCGATTATGCCATCTGCTCATCAAACAATTACTACCGGTAATTTGATGTGACAAAAAAACGCCTAAAACCTTATTTCTCCGTAGAAAAGCACTCTCAAATCGTTTTCAAATATGTGATATACTTTATTTTTCGTAAAAATAAATGTCAATAGGCTATGAAGAAAAGTAAGGGCGTGGCTTGCCTATGAGCGGGGCTTACCTTTATGAGACTTTTGTTCATGTATTCAGCGTGACCTTCAGCGATCTTGCCAATGACCTTCTTGTCTACCTAAAATATAAAAGTACGACTTTAAAGATGTTGTTTCGTATATTATAGTATATATCACACATTTTTTTATATAATACCGATTCAAAGTAAACTTCTCGCTTCTTGGAAAAATAACTGTTTTCATACTGGCGCGAACATTCTGAGTTCGATACCTTTGGCTTTTTTTCTCCTGTACAAGACAAATTAAACCTATTACAGTTTTTGTTCCAAAAGGAGTCATCTAATGTTAAGTAATAGTATTGTAGCTGGAATATCGACGAAAGAAGCACCGGTTTCCATTTCTGTACATAATTGGATTGAAATTCATCCCTAGGTCGCAATCGTGTAATTTTCAGATTAAATCCATGTTAATCACAGCGGGAAAGCTACATTGGTTGGTCATGCAACCTTTACGTGATTATGCAAATAATACTGGTTTAATTTTACCGGATAAATGGCGGCTGACTGGCAATTCATACAATGCACTTATGGGTTCACCCGTGACCACATTTTTAAATTACATGTACTAAGTACAAGGTACTTAATGAACACTCCCCCAATGTAATTGAAGGTCATATTCAAACGCGATGCCCGTTCTCTCTTTGTATTTCGTCATCATAATACAATACGAAATACGCATTCATTCTTATGCAAATAGGTGACCTTTTTAACCTTTAGATTAGTAAAATACTTTTCAAGTTTAAAGTTCAAGCAATTCTGTCTCTAAATGGCTCAGTGGGGGTATAGTAAAAACGCCAAACTGGAACGTCATGAAACAGATAAAAAATAGAATTTACTAATTAGGAATAAATCTTTTATATGGTATGATTGGTGTGAATATGGCCATTAAAATGCCAGTAAATACGTTTCATAACGCAGAGGTATTTGCCCGTTCGACATTGGCAATATAATGAGTGATTGCAAGCAGGCGACATTGGCAGCGGTTCAGCAGACGGCGATTCGCGACCTCGCCAATACGCATGACATTCACCTTAATGAAAACTGTAAATATTTAACCAGTAAATCACGCATTTTCATTACAGCCAGTGCACTGCACGTACGTCTGGGTGTCAACATACCACGTGATCAAAGCCGCGATTGAATAAAGCCGATAATACGCCTAATCCTTTTATAGAACGAGTAAATATCTTCTTGTTCAACTTGGTTAGCGGAGACTGACAGGAAAGGACGCAGTAAAACCCACGCGAAGGAAAACATGACGCCTTCTGCATCGGAACTAGTGAGAACGACTTTGAAAATTAGTTTTGAGCCAGAGAATAGTAAAAGTATGCCCTCTCTGTCGGCATTTTTGTTTGGTTTCAAAGTCATTAAAACTTTAACAAACGACTCAAGAGCCAGAGGTCTGACTTAAGAAACATTTAAAGAGGAAATTGCCCTAATCCTTTATGGATTTCAGATAGTCATCAGTTCCAGTCAATGTATCCTTAGTATGTAACAGTTGGTACTCGAAAGGCAGAAATTATCTGAGATGATAAGACCCACGTTAAGCCGATAACTCGTCTCAAGTTAAACAAGTCGCACGTTAACCGAATGAAAGCCAAGTTTTACCTGCACTATGAGGTTGGTGAAGGGTTCCGTGAGCGCCGTGAGCAGCTGTTGGTTCCCGCCTTCATAGCTCTCCATCTTGCAGGCGTCCACGATCGCCTTGGTCAGAACGTACAGGTAACCTGTAGAAGCAACAGGAGTCCGTCATGGCACAATGTATTTGAAATATTCCGATTAAAAGTTCAGTCCAGCTATAAAAACGTTTATTTGGTAAATTTTGTAAACTAGCCTTTTCCACTGTCATTAATACGTCCAGAATAGCACATGTTTTTCTGTAATTCGCATAGCAACGAACGCTAGCTCATTGTAAATGCAGGAAAATTCTAAAAAAACACATATTCTGAACACTACTGAGTATATTACTCCAAAACTTTGTGTTTGTATCCAGAATAACCACATTTATTTGCCGTGTGTATATTGTGTAAGTTAGTCTTACCGGTGGCCACCTCCAGCGGCAGCAGGACGAGCACAGTGAGCCAGTTGAACATGTCATGGACGGTGGCGCCGGCGAACGCCCGCCGGAACTCCTTCCGGTCGCCGGACTGCGCCATCGAGACGAAGGTGTTCGTGACGCTCGTGCCGATGTTGGCGCCCATGATGATTGGAATGGCGGGCCGGACTTCCAGAACTTAAACACATAAATACAACACATTAAATTTTATCAAGATTTACATAAAATTGCGTATAATATGTTGACACCATTAATTTGTTACGCCGATAAACAAGAATAATTATCAATAGTACAAATGAGTACATGTGCTTTGGAAACACCTTGAAGGCCAATAGTTATGAAATGCGGTCGATTAAGTAACCAACTAAGGTATATATATGAATAACACATGCCAAACATCTGTGATCTTCAGCACAGAAAGACCTGGATTATCACCCAGGAGAATTGATATGCTGCATTTGCAATATCTGAGTGCACTGCAGCCTTAATAAGTCGTCTAAGTATACTGTTCAATGCAACCCAGATTGGTCTAAATGACGTAAACCCAACATATTTCAGATAGCTGTTGCGTCTGCATCCGCAACATTTACGTCGAATAGTACAGGCGTAAACCGGCTGAGCGCAAACCTTACAACAATCGATATCGTGCTGAATTCTCACAGAACAGCAGTTTTTCATGACAGTTAGTCAACACCCCCAGGCGTGATTCAGAAGCCACGTATTTACCTTTACACGTTGACTCTATCCTTAAAATTATTTATTTTCAAATATAATAATACAATTTAATAGTTCTGAAAGAACGAGGAATTCTCAAAACACTGAAACCAGTTTTTTTTCAAATCAGTGAATCAACTGATTTATTATAATGTATGTTCATACAAGAACTTTTCAAGCCACAGAAATCAGCAGTAATACTGAATTAGGATTGAGCGTTAAACTGTTGTATTTACGAAACATTTCCATTTAAGATACTGTAGTATCACACTCAACCGTCGCGGCATGTGTTTAAGGTGTACTAACACGTTGACTTTTAAACGCTCAACTTGAGCGTTCAAACGCAGACCACGTGACCGAGTGCGCGCGCTACTCACTTCCGGATCCGACCATGGTGACGACGATGGAGGTGGAGGTGCTCGAGCTCTGGACCAGCACGGTGGCCAGGATGCCGATCATGAGGCCCGCCACGGGGTTCTGTAGCAGGCTGCTCTGAGTGAACACGCCACCTGGCGCGGGCAAAAGATTATACGTGTATATGAATAACATTTGAAATAGACGACTCTTAAATATTCAGAAACACAAAAATATATTCGTATGATCTATATAGATCTAGTGTGATTTCAAAACTTTTTTCGCGGGAACAAGTAGTTATTTAATTAAATGCTTTCATATAGAATGATAATAAATGAACTAATTGTTTTCCATTTCAAGTTACGTTTTCGCGGCAGGAAGTTATACTAATTCTACCATATAATATATAACAGGAACATTAATGGAATAATTTTATGGGGATTTATCAACAATAAAACATAAATTAAATAATTTGAAACCAATAAATTTTTAAGTTCAGATACATATATTCAAATTTGAAACATATTTTACATTACACGATGAAGGGAGCACATGATGCCACAGGTTCGTACCTGCTGCTTTCCCTCCCAGAATTCTAAAGGCGGAACTCAGGAAGTCCAGGGAGCAAATGAAGACATACAGTAGCAGCACCAGGCATAGCGCCTTCCCCACCCAGTGGACCAGCACGCGATTGACACGTGCGCACGTGCCCAGGTCTGAAAGAAGAAAATGGAACAGGGATGTTAACAATGTGCTAAAGACAAAATGGAATACCTGCAAGAAAGAGTTTTATAAGCAAAATCAAATATTTCAAATTATTGATATTTTAAAATAAGCCCGTTTGATATTTCAAAAAATAACTGTCCACATATTAAACGCATATTTTCCCATAAATGTGCCCGTATAGTTAAACATAACTCTGAAGTTGAGCTAAACTCGTTAATATAAATAACTTGAAAATACTGGATAAGCGTTTATGATCTAACAAAAGAAAACTTTCAAAACCGATGTTAAATCGAATATTGCTATTTACAGCGTCCCTCCCACAAATACTGTATCAATGGTTATGTAACAAAGGATCATCCTCCAGCCGGATAAGAAGCCACAATGACCGGTCAAAACGCAGCCATCTCTGATTTTGTTTTGTAATGTGTTTTTGTCTTCATATAAATTTCCCAAAGCCTATAATAGATTGGCTGCGCGCGCTCGGTCGGTGCGATAGTGAGTATCAGGGAGCACATCTGTACCCACCAGACCACTTGGGGCCGCTTATGTCGGCAGCGGATGAGATGCCGTCGTCGGCGTCGTCCGCATCCCAGTTATCATAGTCAGCTAACTGATTCCGCGGGAGACTCGCGGCCTCTGGGGGACCCTGCAGGGGGTCGTTTTCACAGTACTCGGGTGGCGCCTCGACGTCCCGGGCACCACCGATCCAAAACGTTGCGGCATTGATGTATCCGTCTAACGGCACGGCCAATTTGGCGGGGACCTGCCGAGTGTTAAATTTGTAATTTCCCGAAAACTAGAGACTATCTAAAGAACTTATGAATTAGAAAATGATTAATTGTTCTTACCTCGTTATCGTGTCCACATTCCTCAATATACACTTCACTTTGCTCTTTGACAGAATATTTGTGATACACCGTTTGAACCATTTCGTTAGTCTGATGTACACGCTATAAATGACACATGGTCTTACTACCGTATAGTATTTGTGAACGTCAGTCGGTATTACTACACCGCTGTCGACTATCTACTTTTGAACACTTTGCATTTAAACGAGCAGAAGCAAACATGATTCTTATGTCCAGGTATATTTGTTTTCGAACAGAAAAAAATTACTTTCAGTCAAAAGAAGTCTGTATTTTATATGCACAACAAGGATCTACTTTTTATTCGAGCACGAGTGAAGAAAAGGATGAAGTCATATGATGGTTCCCGGTATAAGTCCATAAATAGTTTTCAAACGTACATTTTTGACTAATTGCCAATTGACATTTGAAAGAAATTAAATAATGGTTCAACATCAGGGATTGAGGAGCATATTTGTTATTGTTGAAAGACATAAAAAAGGAAATTTAACAAATGTAGTCAACATCGGAGTGGAACCAGTAAGTTCTATTTTTAAACTCAACAATTACAGCCACTTGGACTGCGTTGCTTTTTCACGCGTGGTTGTGCGAGTGACTGAGCACTGAACCGTTAAATGCCGTTACTAACCTGATCTGTTTGAGCGGGCATTTTAAACAAAAAAGTGTGAAACGATAGTCACGTTGACATGCGTGTAAATGTTTTGTTAGATTAGTGATAGATTAGTGTTTGTGTACACAAGTAAACCGATATAGTCCGACAACATTGACCTGGCACTCATTTGTTTCCGTAATGCACCTATCAATGTTTTCCCCCAGTGGGGAGCGGCGGGCATATACGGGACTTTAGACTGAAGCGATTCCCGACAGGCGGGAATTTGACATTCCAAATGATTCCGGGTCCTGGGGTAATAGACTTTGGTCGGATTTTAGATCCCGGTAATACAGGCCCCCGAGCCTTTTGATTTAGACAAATATGCTTGACTCTAGGGTGGGGAATTAGACCCAAAAAATAAAATTTGTCTAATTCCCCTGGGTCAGCCCGCCGATCGCCCCCCCGGGGGAAAATATTGATAGGTGCATAATTTTCGTACATTTTCGTCGTTGTACTTGGGTATGTATTGTAAGCACTGTGCTCGTTAGATACTATTCTGTCCCTATCAGGGCATACGTTATTCATCTGGAACGATAGTCTAATGGTAGATTATTTGTCAATCTCATTAAAATCAAATCCTAACGTTCGCTCCATGAGTTGTCGCTGATAGCCAGCGTATAGTATAGCAGCGTCAGACTGGAGATGATTTTAATGAGTTTGATTGTTTGCCTTCTGTTCATTGGTTATGGTGTTCATTTCGGGATTTCAATCTATTCAATATTTTTTCAATTCGATATCAGAAAGGTGTTTTTTCCAGCTGTGATTGCTGTCCAGTTTGTGCAATACAAAAAACAACAACAACAACAAAACAACACTTTCAAACATTATTTAATTTATTCTTTGAACAATACAATCAGATGATAAAAGAACGAAACAACGTAAATTGCGTGCTAATACGCATTGTACTCAAGTTAAATAAAATATTTAAAAATACGACAAGGTATTCGAACCCGCAACACCACTATCCGTAATCTACTGCCTTAACATATCGACTATTTCGTCCACAATTAAATTTATCAAACTTACATTCAGTATATTGAACTGTTACGGGCGATCGCTTGTAAACATTTTTCCGATAAAAGGTTACGGAAAGGAACGGAATATGCATGAGTGCCAGGTCAATGTTGTCGGACTAAATTGGGAATGATTTTGGCAGCTCTAGTCAATCCAGATCATATTAAATTTATACTTTCTGTTATTGAAATGAGGCGAGTCGTGGGAAAACCGGACTTAATACGCGTGCGTAAAGTGTCGACCGTTCCCGTTTTTATGGTATTTTCTGTTTCAAAGAAGTCACTTCAAAACATAAATCCACCGTAGGCGGAAAGTGCCGTCCCTGATCAGCCTGTGCGGACTGGACCGGCTGATCCGGGACGACACTTAACGCAGGTACAATACATTATTCTAATGTAGTACAAGAGACACAAGGTTTTGCAGCGCTATTGTAGTTTGGGGATTTGCCATGGTGATGCAACATGTCATGCTGCCAATTGATTTATTAATAAACAACTCTGTAGCTAAACGCATGGATTATGATAGTAGATCTACTAGTGTATATCAATATACAATTCATGGGTGGTAATCAATGCGCGCGCATTCCGAAGTTTACGTACTGCGATTCCAAAGTTGACATACTGGGATGTATCGATTAATTATGATTTTTTCATGGAATGTATTTGAACAAATGACACACTTATGTAGTAGTTCTAGTAAACTTGTTCGGACGAAGATATGCTTTGTTGTATGTTATCATAGCAGCAAGTGTAATGTTACGGGGCTGTTATTTTTTTCTTGAAAACATGACAAATTGATCAACACTGCAGCGGTTTAAATGCTCATGGAACATGGGGGAAATGCTTTCGTATTTTGCGGTATTACAATATTACACATCGTTTCCTCTATTTTCATAAATATCATATTTAACCTATACATCGCAGTATGAAAACTTTGGAATGTGCGCTGGGGTTGCCAGTATTCTTTAGTGAAAATGCAGATAGAGGTTCTAGTTGCCCTGGCCCCACAACTACGAACGTTCTGGGCGCTGTCTTGTCAAAGATCTTACGACAAGTTTAAGTTACGACAGAATTTTGTAGTTTAAAAAAAATAGAAATTTTTTATCAGTATGTTCCTGAAATAAAGGACATGTGAAAGATACCAAGGAAATGAATTGAATTACTGAAATAAAGTAATCATAAATGTTGGTGCTTAGCATTTATGCTACTTCGAAAATTGTATCGTAATGTAAATATGCCCTACGATGTTTAATAAGACGGGTCCCAGAGAAGTCCAGTCTTAGTTTGTATCCAATCTCATTAAAATCGTCTTCAGTCCGACGCTACTATATTTCCGCTGACTGGATCTGATGATATCGCATTAAGGGACACGTTGGATGACCTTTCCATGAGCCAATTAAACTGCTGCCTTCAAAATGTTGTGGCATAACTTCATAATATAACCCACAAATACTATGCACGAAATTAACGTTATAGTGCGAAATTATTAACCTGACACTCATGAATATTCCGTATGTAATCGGAATGTATATATAGATACCACGACATGTGTCGAGCGTAGCGTTGGCAATAATACAGTGTATATTGATACTATATTGGTTTAGATATCGTACAGTGCGAATGGTGTATTGGAACAGATGCCGCCCTTGCGTTGTCAGGTTTTGAGTTCGAGTCACGGCATCGACATTTTATAAACATTTTATTTTACTCATTTTGTTTCCGGTTAGTACTCATCTTTTTCACCATTTATCCATTGTGTGTGTGATTGTATTTGAAATATTGGTAAATGTACTATACAAATAATTCCAACATAACAGTAACACAATAAAACATTCTACATTTTTAAAATAAATATCTCATGATCTGCATATTTTAAGAATAAATCATGGCATTTAAAAAAAGGTCACTGTCAGACGGATTGAACTCGGTTCGATGGCGTGATGCGCTAGCACTTATACCACACGATCATTAAATATCACTTTTGCTATCCAGTATTTAAATCTATATGAACATAAATTCCTATGACAGAAACTTGCCCAAAACAACGCAAACAACCGAACACACTTACGGTTTGTCACGAAGATTAATGAGTGTCAGGTTAAGAATTTCGCACTATAACTTTGGATGTTTACTCGCCTAAGTACCACTATATCCATTGTTATCCGCGTGAAATTTAACTGTAAATGATTTATTCCTGAGGATCAGCTGGAAATGCATAACTTTTCAAAAACCGTGGCCAAACATTGCTGTGCAAAAGGCACAGGCTGATATTTTATTGTTCGGAAGGTCATTTGAACGTGACCTGTTATACGATGTCTTTAGATCCTAACAATGTTAGGATTTGATTTTAATGAGATTGAGTCTGTATCTTAACCAATAGAAATTAACGATCAAGTGTAGCACGCATTCCCAATGTACGAATGATAAGTTTTGTGAAATCGTGCTTTTTTTCTCCCATATCTTATCACATACGAAGATTCTTCGTGCAATGAAAGCTACCATAGTTACATATTGGCAGAACCAGTCAATTATCACACAATGTTTTATAATAAATATTTGGTCGGCGATAATATACAATATTGGGGCGCTCCTGCCGCTCCATAGACTAAGTATATTAATTCTCATTGGTCCGTATTTTAAGTTGAGACTAAGCTTGAGATCTAGAATGTTCGTTGTCGCGGGGCCTGGTTGTTGGTGTATAATTGCAGGATGTAATGTAACACTGATAGTGTTTTCAGTTGGTATTATATGAGTTAAATCTACTTGATAAAGGCGACATTGCAGCTGCTGTACGGTTGATGTTCATAGCTTCTGCCGACAAGCCAGCGGTTAAAGCTATATAGCTCTGTATTCAAGCGGTTAAAGCTATATAGCTCTGTATTCAAGCGGTTAAAGCTATATAGATCTGTATTCAAACCACTACCAGGCGCTGGATCTCGTCAGTAACTGTAACAGCTGTGTTGGACATCTCCAGAAAGGATGCTCCAGTCTACAGACACGCCTGCTAATGTGCAACATGTTTTGCACGTGCTTATGCATAACTTATAGGGCTTTTCATAGATGAATTGGGCAGTTGTGCACATCAAATGTGGCGCGTCGTGAGAAACCCGGTCTTAATGCATGTGCGTAAAGTGTCGTTCCGGATTAGCCTGTGCAGTCCGCACAGGCTAATCCGGGACGGCACTTTCCGCTTTTATGGTATATTCTGTTTCAAGGAGGTCTCTTTTAAACATAAATCCACTGTAAGCGGAAAGTGCCGTCCTGGATTAGCCTGTGCGGACTGCACAGGCTAATCCGGGACGACACTTTACGCACATGCATTAAGTCCGGTTTTCCCATGACGCGCCACATTAATGTATGCCGGATCATTGATAACAACACTGAGCTACCATGTGTCCATAATCTAGTTTAGTCATGACGCGCCACATTAATGTATGCCGGATCATTGATTACAACACTGAGCTACCATGTGTCCATAATCTAGTTTAGTCATGACGCGCCACATTAATGTATGTGTCACGGCATGAACTTGGTCACTTAAAGGGGAGAAGTTGTGTGGCGGCCCGGTTAGCTCAGTCGGGAGAGCACTCGCCCTGATAGCGAGGGGTCCCGTGTTCGAGTCCCGGACTAGCCGCACAATTTTCTCACCCTATGACATTTGGCGCCCAACGTGGGACCGTGACGTTACCCGGGTTAACTCTCCGATGGCCCATGTGTCTCCGGTCTAGCTACGCCCTTCGGGGCGGCTCGGGTTCGAATGAACAAACAAAGTCGTGGATCTAGTCTTTAATATGTATTGGTCAGATCCTGTGAATGAATAACGATGCTTATAATAATAATAATAATAATTAGCATGCAAACAAGTATACAAATGACAATTACAATGCATAATCAAAATGGCGGTATGATGAGCGGGAAATTCTAACATCATACAATGATAAAATACAAAATACAAATACACATTATAAAATAAAGCAATAGATCCGAGATATATATAAACAATTATATAAACTTTTATTAATAATATTTACCTGTAGGTTTATTATTAAACCCTACAAAAATGGTTTCAAATGTGCCGATCAATGTGGCGATCTGTTTGTGTCCGTTGTCTGTGTGTGTCTGACGTAGTGCGGGAAAGTAGCGAACGTAGTGCGGTGAATAAATATTAGTACTCGTGCACAACAATGGGTTAACAACCACTATTAGTTAACTAATATTTCAACTACTACATTGGAGTGCTAATTTGACTAATGGAAAAGGTGTTTTACTATATATATATCTATATAGTAAAAGGACATCTTAGCTTACACCCTATGACATATTCCCCCCTGTTAAAAAATGACGTCCCGACATTTTACGACAAAAAAAACCAACATGACGTCGCAGGATTACAGCAATCGCGATATGCGGTGAATATTTAAGCACAGATTAAACACGACTAGTGTTTTAAATCTCTCTCACAATATAATAGTCAATAATGTCATATTTTAATGACATTTTGCAAACGCATATAATATACCGCGTACACTTAGTAGACGGAAGTCGGTAATAACTATATTATGTTTCAAACTTTTAAAATACTTAAATTCAATGCATAACAAAACTAATGACATTTGTACATCGATTAGGTAGTAAAACAATCATTCCAACACTATGCTGAATATGCTAACACCTTGCTTACATTTGGAAATGGCCACTAGTTTGCCACTTCGGAGCGCGGCGGTTCCTGGTCGACCTACGTAATTCCGGATATACGTCATCATCGGGTGGCGTATGTTCTCCTCGCCTCTGTGGGATGACGTATTTAGTACCGGCTGGAGCGACATCTTCTAAAACATTCTCTGATGTTTTAACATCAGTTTGTCTTAGGGGCAAAATAAGATTGCGGTGTAGTCTTCGAACCAGTCTTGCTTTTGGATCATTCCTTTTAACGTCATAGACGGGAACCTCCGGATTTGGTTGGTCCAAGACAAGGTAAGGGTCATTCTCCCATTTGTCCGCTATTTTCTGTTTGCCTCGCATGGTAACATTGCGTACTAAGACAAGATCGCCGGGCTCAATCTTTGCGGCATGCGCCTTCCGATCGTATTGTCGTTTATTGACTTCTGCCGTTTTCGTTGCTAGTTCCTTAGCCTTTTGGTATGCATTCGCAAGACGCTCGCGGAGTTTGCGTGCATATTCGTTCGAACATCTGGCATTGGTGTCGTCGGTGTTGAGTCCGAGAAGAGCATCTATTGCTAGTCTTGGGTGACGGCCAAACATTAAATAGTACGGTGAATAGCCAGTACTATTATGAATGGTAGCGTTATATGCATGTACCATTGGCCCAACGTGATCCTTCCAGTTGCTCTTCTTGTCTTCATCAAGCGTTCCCAACATTTTAAGTAGGGTCTGATTAAAACGTTCGACCATACCATTGCCCATAGCGTGGTACGGCGTAGTACGGGACTGTTTCACACTTCCTAAGCGACATAGTTCTGTCATAAGACTCGACATAAAATTTGCCCCCTTATCGCTGTGGATTCTTTCCGGAAAACCGTAGTTCACAATGAATTTCTCGAACAGAACTCGAGCAGTGGTTTTGGCTGTTTGGTTTGTTGTTGGGTATGCCTGGGCGTATCTTGTGAAATGATCGGTGACCACGAGAATATGTTCGAACCCGCCTTTTGATCGTTCAAGACTTAAATAGTCAATGCAGATCATTTCCATTGGCGCAGACGTGGGTATGGGGACCAGAGAGGCTGAATCAGGTGTTGCCTTTCTTCTTATACACCTAGGGCAACTAGCCACCTTGTCGCGAACAAATGTATCTATTCCTGGCCAGTAAAACCTCTGCTTGAATAGTGACGTGGTTCTATCTCTACCCTGGTGTCCAAGGTCATCGTGTAATGCCTGAAATACCTCATCTCTTAGTGCAGACGGCAAAACCAGTTGATGATACTGCTCACCGAAAAGAGTGCCATTACGGTATAACACGCCATTTCTAAGTTCTAGCTTATCCCAGTCTCGTCGATACTTATCTACTGCATTGGTGCCCAAAGCCCGCGTAGCTGACGGCCTGGTGCCTTTGTGTACATGATCAGCAAGAACGGAAATGACGGGATCTTTCGACTGTGCCTGTCTCCAGTCCTTAGAACTCAAGGCGTAGGACAGCAAAACTTCATCTGGTACGTGCGTACTTGCCTGAGCTTCAACTTCTGATATACTGTCAGGAATAACGGTGCTAACAATGACTGGCAACTTTTCCACTGTCGCTGCCACTGATGTTGACAAAGCTTGGACGGTTGGTGGGTCGATGGTCATGCGACTTAACCCGTCAGCATCCGCATTATTCTTTCCTGGGCGATTGCGCGCTGTGAAGTTATAATTCGCTAACGCTGCCATCCATCGTTGACCTGTGGCGTCTAATTTCGCAGTGGTGGTAACATATGTAAGTGGGTTGTTGTCTGTGATCACCTCGAAAGTTGCACCGTATAAGTAATCGTGGAACTTCTCGGTTATGGCCCACTTTAACGCCAGAAATTCGAGTTTGTGCGCTGGGTAGTGTTTTTCGGCCGGTTTGAGAGATCTACTGGCGTATGCGATGACTCTGGCTTTGCCATCTTGGTGCTGGTAAAGCACGGCACCCAAACCAGAACCTGACGCGTCCGTGTGCAAGGTAAATGGTAGGTCGTAGTTGGCGTAGGCCAATATCGGTGGGTTGACCAATTGTTTTCCCAAGGCTTCATATGCTTCCTGGTGTTCAGCTTCCCATTTAAATGGCAATTTCTTTAGACCCTTGTCATTTCGTTTATTTTTAGTGGGCTGGCCAATAAGTAAATTGTTCAAAGGTCGAGCAATCTTCGCAAACCCTTTAATAAATCGTCGGTAGTACCCAGCGAAGCCCAAAAACTTCCTTACTTCTTTGACACTAGAAGGAACTGGCCAGTTGGCGATTGCTTCGATCTTCTTTGGGTCAGCTTGGATACCATTTGCCGAGACCACGTGACCAAGGAAGGTTGTCTGGGGGTTGAAAAATTGGCATTTCGAAGGTTTTATTTTCAAATTATAGGAGGCCAATCGTGAGAAACACTGGTCTAGTCGACTTATATGGGAACTTATGTCAGATGAAAAAATAATGATGTCATAGAGATATATTGAGCAGTCTCGAAGGTTCAAATTACCCATACATCGCTCCATTAGTCGTTGAAAGGTTGCGGGTGCATTGCAAAGACCAAAAGGAAGTCTGTTACACTCGTAGAAGCCCAATCCACCACACTGAAATGCTGTTTTCTCCTTGTCCGATTCTTCTAGTTCGACCTGCCAGTAGCCGGACTTTAAATCTAACTTTGAGAAGTATTTGGCTCCAGACAAGAGATGTAATGTTTCCTCGACCCTTGGTAAGGCATAGCTGTCTTTCTTTGTTCGTTCATTTAGACGCCGAAAGTCAATACAGAAACGAATGCTGCCGTCTTTCTTTCTTACTATAACACAATTGGATGACCAGGGGGAAGTTGATTCACGTATGGCACCTATTTCTAACATATCTTTCAGGTGTTCTCGTACGTCGTTAAACAGTGCTGGTGGTATTCTTCTATACGGTTCCTTGAATGGCTCTTCATTAACGAGATTGATTTTATGTTTCACTGCCTGTGTATGGCCCAAATCCAAATCAGACTTTGGAAATATCGAATGCCACTTTTCAAACAAATTGTATACTTGTGTCTTTTGATCTGTTGTTAATTCTGAATCATCTAGATCTATGCCGTATTTCTCTTTCAGGTTTTCAGGTTTACATTTGCTTTCTGTTTCAGAAGTTCCAACATGGTTGATAGTCGCACTCACAGGTTGAAATATCGGTGCCTCACGCAGAACTTCAACTTCATTTAACTGACATAGTATCTGTTTTGCTTTGATTTTGATGGGTCTGGCGGTAACGTTGCAAACTCTTACAGGTATTCTTGCAGTCTTCCCAGGGTTAACGATACTGACAACTCTAGGACAAACGACGGCGCTATGGCACGGTATATCTTCAACTGCTTCGGTAACAGCTTCTTTTGCGAGTCCTTGTTTCCTAAAGAAACCGGTTACAGTTCTGCTCTCACCAGGATGTAAGGTGATTGGTTTAGTTGCTGTAACAAGTCCAATTCTGCATTTACCGACATGAAACCAGCTTTCCATACCTCATTTACATTTACGGTCGCATTGTCAGCCATGGGTTTTATTTCTCGTAGAACATTCTTTCCGAGCAAAACATGAGCGGTGCCGTGATATTCTTTAACGGGAACTACTAGCAATACAGTTTCTATTGGCTTCTGAGTAAACTCAGTCTCGATGTTTGCAAATATGTATCCACAGTATGGAATGGAACTGCCATTTGCACATTTCAGTTCTACACCGAATTCCTCCATGGAGTGTAATTTTGGCTTTGGAGACATGGTGTTGTGAAATATTTCAGTGATGGTGCTCACTTGTGACCCGCTATCAATGAGTGCAGTAGTATCTTGTCCATCTATTTTTATCTGGTCTAAATTCGCATCACCTATCATTCGCTGTAGAATATCTTCTTTATTGAATGTTTTGGAGTTTATGGTATCTTCGCTGGTTCTGCTCTCATCCAACTCCTCGATCAGAGCATTTTCTAGTTTAAATTTTGAGCTTGGTTCTTATTAGTATTTCTGTCATCAACTGCTCCATTGTGCTGTTGGTTACCTCTATAGTCGCGGAAAAATCTACCATTTCTTGTGCGGTATCCTCCTCGACCTCTGAAGTTAGTGTTGCCTCTATAGCCTCTGTATGATTGGCCTCTGTTATTCCATGTACTTGTGTTAACTGATTCATTTGGTTTCTGTCGTTCCTGTGTAAGGGTGTTTATTTTCTTTTCCATCTCCTTCTTTTGCTCTTTCAGGTCATTCAAAATCTTCAAATGGCTGTCCATCTGTTGAACATTTACTTGTTTCGGGTGTTCTGGTTCTTTCGCAACTTTAAGTTCTTGTTCCTCTTTCGTCTCAGTTCTTCAAACGTACAACCGGATTCATAGAACATTCGAGTTGAGTTTTTCAATTCTGTGTTTTTCAGATGTTTCCAAAATCTTTATAATAATCTTCCATTAAACTTTCACCACTCTTAATGTCTCCAAAGTTACTTTCCAGAGTTTTCAATATCTCTTCAGTTGTTGCTGTGGGTTTAAGTGTGGTTAGTACTTTTCTGAGTTTTCCACCGATGGCATTCCGTATGGCCTGTCTCAAAATCTCTTTGTGATAAATGTTGGAAATAAGCATACTTTCTACTTCAATTTTCCATTCTTGAAATTGTGCAGGGTCTGAAAATTTTGGGACGTTTGGCTTGATCATGAACGGCATGAGTTCTTTCGTGTCGGTACCTTTCTTTCTGTGTGTATTTGACGTCTGTTTACGAGTACTAGGTTCTATCAGCTCGTCGTCCAATGACCATAAGATGCTCTGTTTTTCCAATAGACTCTGTTCTAAGTCGTGTTTCTGTTGTTTCAGAGCTCGTAACCTTTCTGTATGTTGCCTGTCTCTTTCTTCTCTCAGCCTGTCTCTTTCTTTTATCTCTTTTAACTGTTCTTTCATTTCAATTGTTTTGGAATTTTCCATTTCCCTCAGCTTCATCAACTCTATCTGTTTCTGGAGGTGCTCTATCTCGTCGTGCTCAATATCATCCTGTATATCTCTTTTGATTAACTGATGATCATATTTGTTGTCTGTCCCCCTCTCTCTTTTAATTCTGTCCTCAGAATAAACGTATTGTGTTACATCTTGTTGCATCGCCTTATCTTCCAACCAGTGTAGTTCTTTATCTACAGTGTCTTTGGATGCAGATGAGCCATCACTCAAAATATCAAAACTTGTTCTTATTTGGTCCACTTGGCCATATTCATCCACTGTAAGAAGAGACTGTCTTCTATCTGTGTTCATCTTGTATCGGACGTCATCTGATCGGCATTCGGCTGTGTTTAAGCAATCCATGTGATAATCATATCCACATGCTCCTTGTAATGCATCATCATCATCATCGAATTCTATGTCGATGACTGTTTCTCTCATTCTCTCAACTTCTAATTCCAATTCCTTTCGTCTCTCCTCTAACTGTCTTAATTCATTATCTTCACGTTGCCGTCTGGTGATCTGTTCTTCCTTATTTCTCTTTTATTCATCCTTTTTCTGTTTTGTCTTCCTTCGAGCTTCTATAAGTTCCGCTCGTTGTCTTTGTAATTCATTCAACTGGGTCATTTCGATATCTCTATCCCTCTGCTTGATTCGTTCAACCCTTTCTATTTCACTTGTTAATTCACAATCATTTCGTATCATTTCTCGTCTGCGAAGTCTCTTTTCCCTTTCTGTCATATCACCTGCACCTTCCATGTTGCAAAATGTCTATTTCAAACAATCAGACGAATATAATGTTTATTCAACGTATATGCTTATACGAATTCACGTTATTATAAACACTTTGTAATGTCCATTGTCATTTCAAAATACATTGTTCATAAAACGCTATTTTCCTCAGAAGCGTCTATTCCACAATACACGTTGATGGTAACTTTTCATTCACAAATTCATGTATCAGCATATACAACTGTTCATGTTATCAACATAGCATGCAGATATATTCAATAAATCACTATATTGAATTGAAATATAAACAACCTAAAATGCTAAACTAAGTATATATTCAATAAACACTAAATATATGAACATCAGTCACATTAATTCACCAATCTCTAAGAGTATGTCTAATCCAATAATTATTCAAATAATTTAGTAATTAAGTTCAAATTAAAATTTGCTAAAAGTATTTATCAATAACCCGTCAATCAATTACTACTAGTCAACGCGCACGTTCTCCGTTTCCGATAAACGCCTTTTAACCCAGATCGGTAACTCGATAACTATCCAATCGCAATATATATAAATTTTACAGATTAAACCTGTAAACTTTTACAATATTCCGAATTAAATCAAGGTACGACCGCTAACTAATCGAATCGCACAACCTGTAAGGATTTTCTGTAACCATTTCTTTATTTCACAATGAAATTGGTTTATAACGAATTTCATTGAAAAATAACGCTCCCATCAACGGTCTCATTCACTAAATACCCGTGAATTTATCAAATGCACGTGTATAGCTTTTCGGGGTTACCAATAGGCAATAAATGGATAATTGCGGGTTTGGAGGGATTTCACAGGGTATCACTTACTACTGGGAATGCAAATCACTCTGTACTTGGGTTTTACCTAACTATATATAGTAACGTGTTTACCTAACTACACACAACTACATAGCAATACTGCGTAACGTTTTATTGTTCAACGGATTAGTGGTCGATGAATGCCCGTGATTTTACTCAAATGCAGCGACGTAGGTCAGGTTTCATGCAACCTAAATGTTAGTGCAGTGGGTTTCCCTATTTATAGTTTTGGAAAAAAAAAGTTTCGGAAAAAAAACACTTTAAATATCAGACATAAAAATAACCTGATTGACTATAAAATACAACAAAAATATAAAGCTCACCACACCACCGTCAAATGAATCGATGACCACGAATCAACACAATGTTCACACACTGTCACAATATTTAATGTCACAACTCCAGCGACGAATCCCTGGTCCAGTGTGGTTGTAACGTTCTAGAAGATAGGGCCCTTAAAACGTTTTGTACCCGCGGGTTCCTGAAGATCGATGATTGGTACCGTCCTGAAGATCTGGTATACCAAACGTGCACGCTATCCCATTCGACCAAACATCAGAAGACTGCAACGTTGGGCGCCATTGTCTCCGGTCTAGCTACGCCCTTCGGGGCGGCTCGGGTTCGAATGAACAAACAAAGTCGTGGATCTAGTCTTTAATATGTATTGGTCAGATCCTGTGAATGAATAACGATGCTTATAATAATAATAATAATAATTAGCATGCAAACAAGTATACAAATGACAATTACAACGCATAATCAAAATGGCGGTATGATGAGCGGGAAATTCTAACATCATACAATGATAAAATACAAAATACAAATACACATTATAAAATAAAGCAATAGATCCGAGATATATATAAACAATTATATAAACTTTTATTAATAATATTTACCTGTAGGTTTATTATTAAACCCTACAAAAATGGTTTCAAATGTGCCGATCAATGTGGCGATCTGTTTGTGTCCGTTGTCTGTGTGTGTCTGACGTAGTGCGGGAAAGTAGCGAACGTAGTGCGGTGAATAAATATTAGTACTCGTGCACAACAATGGGTTAACAACCACTGTTAGTTAACTAATATTTCAACTACTACATTGGAGTGCTAATTTGACTAATGGAAAAGGTGTTTTATATATATATATATATATCTGTATAGTAAAAGGACATCTTAGCTTACACCCTATGACACATGGTAATTATATAACACCATGAATCCCTGAATTCAAGGACAAATTCATATTTGAGCGAGGGTGTATATCACGGCATGAACTTGGTCACTTAAAGGGGAGAAGTTGTGTGGCGGCCCGGTTAGGTCAGTCGGGAGAGCACTCGCCCTGATAGCGAGGGGTCCCGGGTTCGAGTCCCGGACTAGCCGCACAATTTTCTCACCCTGTGACATATGCCGGATCATTGATAACAACACTGAGCTACCATGTGTCCATAATCTAGTTTAGTCATGGTATTTCAATAAACAAAGTGTTTTCCATTTATTTTCCTACATACATTTATATTTAAATGGATTTTAACATGACGGGATGGTGGGAAGTCTTGATACATAGAATACAAGAGTGAACCCAGTCCATAGTCGGAAAAAATGGACCTCAGAATTAAATACAAAAGTTAGTTTATCATATAGATCTAACTACTTCAACAAAACGAGCGCACATTGTCAGATAACTGGGTTTGGGCCGTCTAGAAGATTGAAACGGATTTAAGAAAACTACCCCGCTGCGACTGTGGTTTCGCCATTGCAGACGTAATTGAATCACTCATGATCGTTATCTGTAATTGAACACTCATGATCGTTGGAAATAAGGAGGGGCATCTGTGCGCTTCCGTGCTTGACATGGCGCGCATATGTACCGCGCTTGGAAAATGTCCCGCCTCACGTTTGCCAACAGACAAACCGAACAACGCGGAGTGGTATTTGGTAACATTAATTCGTTGTCGGAAAGTAATCAGTAGATGGTAAATGACTTGGATAATCGCGGTAGCAGACGTATAAATTCCGACACATAATAACAAACATTGCATACATATTTGTGGAATGTGTGATAATTTTAATCAGAGATCTATTAACAAACATTGATAGATCTTTGTATTAATCAAATCAGTGTATAAATTTTATTACATCAAATTCAAAACTGGCATCAACAGGCATAGAGACCAATAGACACGCTTTTGGCGTTTCGTATGGTAAAAATTAAAAAGTTAAAATGTGTGTAAGGGGAAAGAACCACATTTTGGAGTGTGTGCCAAGAGGACACTGATTGTCGCCCTTATATTTTACGTCAGTTTCTGTTTGCATTTACCAATGTAGTATTTAATGCGTTTCTTAGTGAAATTGCTTATTATGGCAAATTTTCAATATTTAGTTTGTTAAGTCTATATTGTAAAAATAAATAAGATGTCATAAGTTATAACTATAATTGTGCATTCAATAGTAAAATGTAAACTTCTGTTTGTCCTTTCTACTGCAAATGCAGCTATAATTTGTCATTACCTTTTATGCTTGTAACACAAACGTTAAAGCTCGATTGTTTATGTTGTAGATCTACACACAAATTGACGGGAGAGCATATGTCCGGGGGCGGGGGGGGGGGGGGGGGGGGGGCATGTGTCCGGATACCATATATTACATAAAACCAGAAATATATTTTAAAAGTTATTCGGCGTATGTGGTATTTTCAATATTTTAAACTGATAAATATATTACTTCATTGGCTTCATATACAATGCACATATGTGTCGCATGTCTGACTAGACTAATACATGCACGTACGACATTAAATACCCTCATAATAAAATATTGCACACTTAAACCATACTATACTCGTAAGATTTTGTTGTTTTACGCAATAAAAAATAAACGTACTCTTCGTTTTCTTAAGCATGCCCTAATAGAATATAACAATAGTAAATGGACAGTCAGCAAAATAGAAAATAATGCGTAATCAGTTATACAAACGTACATACAAGTACATTCCTTTGTGGTGTACATATCTGAATATTGAGCAAACTTGAGAGTACGCATTCAAAAGCACTACCGGTATATGAAAACGAATGAAATGTATTCATCGTTGCAAACCAGTTTTATTGCTTAATAATATGAAAATTGTATCTAGATTTAATTAATTTATCTGATGTAAATATTAAGTATGTTTTCGTTCCAGATGGGTCACTTTATTGCTTTTTCAAATCTTAAATAAACTTTAAATGACTTTACTGATCATTCAACACCTTTTGTTTACTTTAAGAAACACGAGATATCTAGTTTAAACTGATTTTTTGCATACATAATTTTAAAACTGACAAATGTGTAACTTAACTGTTGTTTTTTTCTTATATTTCACTTATCCGCCACAGTGCTGACTAGATCCAAACGGCACACAGTACTCACATACTAAATCATGCTATACAGAACATATCAATATATATTTTTATGTTTATTTTACTTTGTGTTTTTTTAAACATACAATACTCAAAATCTAAATAATATTAGTAGTTTACGCCTTTTAACATACCATTAAATATAACTTATTATATATGTTACTTTGTATATGTGTGTGTGTTCTAAACATCAACATTTTATATGGTTTATTTCAGAATACATTAGGCTTTAAGCCCATGAGTACACATACATATAATACACTATATTGTCAACAGTGGTCAATGACATGCAGGCATATAAATATACTGTCTTAAGGAATACCAATTTAAAATGTATAATGAAAGGAGTGATAACCCTACAAACGGGCATATTCAAATAAGACAGCCATTTTTTAAACATTTTAACACTGTTTACCAATACTAATTTAAGGTAAATATATAATTTGCATATTGGATAACAAATCAGTATCTTATTCAAATAAAAATGAATGTTCGAAAAATGTGTATACATATAGCTATTTGTGCTATGACTAAGAAACAGACAGTACTATATGGAGAGAAACTATTGATAATATAATTCAGTTCTTAATTTAAATGCTTTAATAATAAATGTGGCAAGATTTTTAATTGTCTTTTTGTCGTCAGTTTGTAAGAGGTCGATAAATTTTATCATATTTGTGTGATTCCAATAATATCTATGTATATATTATTTTATATATGCGCTTCGGTTAATTAAGGATATCAAGAATGAAATTAAAACAATATGCATACACGGTTATATATGCATCGACGAGCCGGAACATACACGGCAAAAAAACTTTATTAACTTTTAACAACTAGTATATTTTTGTTCGAAGTATGCACGCTCCTAAATAAGTTAAAATATTTATGGCTAGATAAATGTCGTCGAGGTGTAAAGAATACATGTATGTCGACAATGATATTTTTAAAGTATCTCGCCTTTTCAACTGTGCACTGTCAGTTTGACCCTACACTGACCTGCAGGCGAGCGTATGGTCACTTCGCTCTCAATATAAATTATCCTTCTGGTGGGAGATTTGTCTTAGATACAATAGACCATTTCACTGGGAGATCGGAAATATTCGTAAAATTTCGTCGAACAAGTCACGTGGCGATTAACCATGTGACTTTTTCAGCCAATGAAATCCTGGAGCCAATATTCACACACGTAATTGTTGTAAAAGTTCACTATTTCGGCCATCATACAATATTGCTTGGACATCGACGCAGACTTCAGGTCAATAAGGGAAGATTCCTATGAACTGTTTACTGGACATGTACACGTGTTGATTTATTTTTAAACATGAAGGTCGTTGTCAATAATTTAAAGAAACTAATTATTATCATAGGTTTTTATGTATATTTTGTGTTTTCCAGAAGTAATAGAGGATAACTCGACTAAAATGCTATTTCAAAACGTAACATATTACAGTGTACGTATTAGTTGATTAAGTACGATAATTATGCTTTGTGCATAGCCGTTTATCCCCCCCCCCCCACCGAGTTTGATCTTGTTTCGGCGTAGCTGTCTAAGATCACTTTTGACCCAGATTTTCTTGCGATAATTATGCAGCGGGAAAATTGAGTGCCAATAGAATTGGGCAAATTTTCTAATTCTAGGGAATGCAAACTTCAAACAATGGTTTAACGTATACCAATAACTGTTGCATACTTTTAGGGATTGAAAATTTACATAATTGTTTACATAAGCGGTTAAAATGAAGTTATAAACATCTTCAACATGTACTCTAGAACTGAGGCTAATTATGAACGTATTTTCTCATTGTATGCCATAAACAGAATGCTATATTCATTCACGTAACGAAATAACTATTTTGTTTAGCCTACATTTATATAAGCGGATGCTCTATAAATAGCAATTGTGCAATGTTCCCATTCATAAATCTCATTCACGGTGTTGCCGATCCATGCAGCCGATTGATTCTAGCGAGTTCATCACATTCCAGAAACAGTAGTGTCATTCTAAAAATAGCGCGCGTAGCCAGCAACCGTTGTATAGCTGTGTTAATATACTCGTACATGCATAAATAATAGCGTCCGTAGAATCATAAACCTAAATATTTCAATAAATGGGGAATTTATATTTATAAACTTACTGTTAATTTAAATTAAAATTGTGGTTACGATTTATTAACGATTATTTATAATTGCATCTTTCTATCAACTTCTCCAGTAGATTTTATTTAATCTATAAAAAGATGCTACATTTTCTATAGATAAAATGTTATGAAAGAAGATTCGGAATAAGTCGAACTGTTATTCGCGTAGCATGAATACACAATTAGCAATAATAATTATACACAGGAACCCCTGATATATCATATTTCTACTGATATAATTTAAAATCGTCATAGTCTAATGAATTTTTTATGGTTGCGTTATCGAAAATAAATTCTTAACATTTCAAAAATCGCTGAATGTTCCCTGACTATTGCGTTTTATTGGGATACACAGTATAAGTGCTTATTTGACTTCAGATCGTTATTATATTACATAACTAACATGAATGGTATATTACCGGTACTATAAATAACTATATAGACTCGTCTGATACATTATAATTTTAAATCATTCCCGAAATTATGTTCTTACATTGTTAATTTGTTAAATTGGCTTGACAAATTCAGATAACAATTATGTTAACCTAAATTATTTTGGCTATTCATATATCACTGGTCGAAACATGGAGCTGTATGATTGGTTTATTCACAGCATAGATATTAATGATAATTTTTATTAATTTTTAAATTAATAAATTTATCTCAAATTAACTTTTGGGTCCGAGAAGTTTTCTTATAGTGTCCGAAAAATCAGGGGTCCAATAAGTCTCCTAATATTGGTGGCGACCAAACAATCTGGGGTCTGAGAAGTCACGTAACCGATCATCTTGGCCGTCTGTTTAGGTAATTTTTTAAATGACATCTCAATATTAATTTCGACGCCGATTGTCTTTTTTAAAGATATTTCTTGTTTAACTTTTTATTTATAAAATCGATGCAGCTGCTATTGTTTGTAAAAAAAACCTTGTAACCAGACGATAACTTATCAGTATGTTGTTATCTCGACATTTTAACATGAAATCATAGTAATTTAATATTTTTCCAGATCTTTTAACTGGGCAGCTTTTTACTTTGCATAAAGTTTTGCATTGCTGTATAACTAGGATACACAGCAGCTCGGACATGTGCTTTGTTCATGCCTAAAATCTAATTTTAGTTATCGTTGGCTCCAGTCAGCGATTGGTTGACCGATCTCTGAGAATTATTTTACTCGGAAACCGTTCGGAGCCGCACGTAGATATTCGGCGAAGATCGGTATGAAATGGTCTATTGATATTTATAGAATTGCTGTGTCTATTGAGTTTGACTATAAAAGAAAACACTAAAATGTTATCAAAACGCTGACATCGTAGAAAGACTGTTGGCGACAGAAGAAACCAAAAACATGTGAATTATGAGTGCACTTTTGCTAAAAAGGAAACATTTGTTTGAATGAAGTTCAATTTCCCACCGTTATACTTGATAATTTGGCTTCTTATTCAATAGTATACGATACCATAACAATTGGGTTTTTTTTCAAGCTAATTATCTAATGCGAACGGAAATATATACATGCCAGTTAACAAGTCAATCTGCAACGAGCCACGCAGAATAATCGATGAAAAAACGTGGTAATTAGGAACATCAATTGTTAGTGATTCGTAGCCTACTGAGATCAAAAGTAAAATTTAAAATACATAACATTACAACGTGCGATGCCTGCTCTCGATTTTCCATACTTCACTTAAAAATAATACATTGCAGTAATTTGAAGTAAAAATATTCAGAATAAGAATCGATAACAAGAAATGTCACTTTCGCAACGAGTAAAAAATAGCCGGTGTAGTGCATTAATTTAGTGGGCTTATTCTTGGATACTCCGGTGAATATTTCGGTTACAATAAAGTAAATAGCGAAAATATGAATGTCGTTCGTTTGACGTAACATTTTTAATAAATTGACTTTTTTTTAGAAACTGTAATTGAAAAAAAATGATATACGCATTATAATATATACGACATACATCTTCTTCTATAATTAAAAGGTAAAAAAATGGGCGTGAATTTTTGCAGTTTGAAGGAGGACCCTTTCAGGTTTCGATTTACTGACTCGTACCTGCAAAGAAAAGAAGTAGTTTTCCGCGAAGCCTGTTTTGGAAATTACCCTCTCAAAAGACCTCTGGCTTCAGCCAACAGTCTTAAAAGTGTGTTCATTTACATCTTTGCAAAACATCAAATTTATTGCTTTTTTTTATAGGGATGGGACCGAATACTGAAATAAATAATCGAATAGTCGTTTTAGGTATTCGAATATATTCGAATAATCGTTTTGTAAATACTACTATATACAGCACTCTGTCCGAATATTTACCTATCCGAAATATGTATACTACGTGTACGTAGTTGTTTTACCTTGTTTCAGTGGTACTGAGCGATATAACTTCGTGAGTGTTAGGCAAATATAAAGAAATGTAAGATATTGTTAAATGTATTGTCGAATAATACCAATGTTTCTAATTTGCAAAGTTAACAGATCCTATTTAGTTCATATGTTATTTTGTACTTGTAGTTCAATCAGGCTTTCAGCTGAAAAATACATGAAATGCATGCATAAAACACTTAAGCCGCTCACGCCAACCTAGACCCCACCTAATGGAGATAGCGGCATCAAAATTTAAATCACCATCACAGTTTGGTTTAATTTTAGTATGTTTTTTAAATGCAGTGCTGAAAAGAACCAGGACCTCAGCCGGAACCATCAACTCATTTGTATACAAGTCTGGGTGAAATGACGAGTCATCAAAACTACTTTACTTGTCAACTACACTGGAGCGTTGGGGCGGGGCCGTAAAGCTGACACACTCGTGTCCGTACCATCGGTATTTTTTAAGGTTAGTACATGATTATTGTCATGTATTCTACTAGCTAATGACTTCTTTTCCAGCCTGGCATTCTTCTTATCAACACCAGTAGGAAAAGCAAGAGTTTAACCCTTGTTGGGACTCTCAACCCCGTTTTAGAACTGAACTGTTCGCACATGAGCTCGACAATCTGAAGCCGGCATAGCGACTAGCCTTATCGCAGTAAATAAAACTTAGTAAACTATTGTATATGTACACTTATTGTATCTAGGTTACACTAGTAATCACAATATTGAGTAACCATGCACAGAAAACCTTTTTATTTTCACAGATTACTCAGCAGAGAGTACCTGGAACAGATTGAAGATTGCAAGCCTACATGATTTTTTAAACTAAATTTGTTCTTCAAATAAATTTGAAAATCGAATATTCGTATTCGTTTTTTTTATATTCGAATATTATCCGATATTTGAATATTCGATTATTCGGTCCCATCCCTACTTTAACATGTCAAATTTATGTCAAATCATTTCAAAAGCGTTGCGCATATACGAAAGCTTTCATTTTGTGCGAAATGTTATTCTCTTATTCTCGTATTGAAATTGCCATTAATATTCCAAACCTGTTACGATTTCGGGTCTACTGGCGGGAAATTTTCACACAACATTTGATTGGATATTCAGGATGGTCTAAAGTTGGGTTTAACAGCTACGGCGAAAAAAATAGTTAAAATATGATCTGTAAGGGGAAGAACTACATTTTGGAGGCTGGGTCACGAGGACACTGATTGTCGCCCTTAGATTTTACTTCGGTGTTACATGGTTAAACATAGGCTTATATGCAGGGACCTATAATGAATGCATCTGATTGTTTGCATTTTAAAAATGTAGTATTTAATGCGTTTCTTAGTGAAATTTCTTATTATGACAAATTCAATCATTCACTTTGTGAAGTCTGCATTGTCAAAATAAATAAGATGTTATAACTGTAAGTGTGCATTCAATAGTAAAATGTGAAGTTCATTGTGTTCTATCTACTGCAGATGCTGCTTATTTTTCATTATCTTTTATGCTGATAACACATTGTTTGTGCTCTACAAAAAAAATGATGAGAGGGCATATGTCCGGGAGGGCATGTGTTCGGATACCATATATTACAATTCTGAACAAAGATTAAAAAACACGCACGCCTTACACTCAATTCTGAATGGTCATCTACTGTTCAATAGACCTTCTACGTACAGTAAATACGCTACACCTATTTTAGATAATCCATAAGCGGTTCTGATATTAGCAGCCATTTTCTACAAGACGCAAAATACCAACACACCATAAAATCAATATTTCCGTTGATATTTTGAATGTTTTGCATACATGTACACACATACAGCATTAAGTCACAATGTGCGTGTCACGCTAGTTTAGTGGGGAGAATGCGATGTCTGTTCCTCGCTCACATGCCTACCCTCCCGTCTCGCTTGTTCTGCCATGTCCTCTTGTATTTTCTGGAACGTCTTCTTTATTGTTGCGTAAATATTCTCCACGTTATCCGAAGTGCGCGACGTCCGAATTTCCAAAAACCTCTGGTCGTGTTCCGACAGACTGCCACTATTCGCGCTGCGCAGTGTAACGGACGCGTGCTGTACGTACCCGGGCGGGTCTGTGATGTCATAAATACCGTCTACGTCACCGTGTACGTCACACTGCGCTTCAATTGTGTGCGGCCCATGTTCCGCGGGTGCGCAACTCGCCGCTATAGAATTTTCGGGATACACGTGACGTAATTCCGTGTTCACCACCTCCACTTTCCCACCAATCACGCCCCGCCACGTGTAATCGGAACTCGACGAGTCAGATACGTCCGACCGCCCAGCGCCTCTCGGCTGCGTCTGCCTCCACGAGTTAGCCGAACCCATCCGAATGAGACGCTGGTTGCGCCGGAAGGGGGACTCGTTGTCGTACACGGTGTCGTACGTGATGTCAGAGAGAGCCGGGGAGATATGTATGGCGTCGTCTTTCAGACTGTAGCTGACGCTAGGTGTCTCCGTCCCCAGGGAGCCACCCAGGCGCTTGTGTTTGGTCTGGTCAGGTCGACTGCATCTGAATGTACACAGTAATGGTGACACCGTTCGACGTAGCCGCTATTTATACGTACATGAACAATGTTTACAGTTTGTTTGTTGCTTTGTTTGGGGGTTCAACAGAAGAGACGTTAAAAATGCGAAACTAATTTTAATTCCAAATCCGTTGATTTGTACTGGGAATTCATTTGATCTATTACCTCTTATACTTTTTTTACATTTCAAATTCAAAAGTTTATTGCATTACCGGTAAACATAATAACACTGTAAGCAAGTACAGAACAAAAATAATAGATACACATAAACCACGCAGCAGGGCTCGCACCTGTAAATGACGTAGACGATGAGCCCCAGCACCAGCACGCACACCATGCCCGCCACGAACCCCAGCACGATATACACACCTGCAAGGGACCCAGTGCAAGCTTCATCTCATGCAAGCAGGAATAACTAATGATGCGTGTCGTGGGAAAACTGGGCTTAATGCATGTGCGTAAAGTGTCGTCCCGGATTAGCCTGTGCATTCCGGGACGACACTTTCCGCATTTATGGTATATTCTGTTTCAAGGAAGTCTCTGTGCAATTCGCCCAGGCTGATCCGGGACGACACTTTCCGCTTTTATGGTATATTCTGTTTCAAGGAAGTCTCTTCTAGACATAAATCCACTCTAGGCGAAACGTGCCGTGTCGGATTAGCCTGTGCGGACTGCACAGGCTTCTCCGGGACGACACTTTACGCATACGCATTAAGCCCGGTTTTCCCACGACACGCCTCAACTAATATTTAAAAGATGTCGTGCAAAGAATAGTAAGATTGTTATAAGTGTATTATGCCAGTATGCTGTACCGGTAATTTTGTAAAAAAAAGTAACACAGCTGTTTAATACATGCAATTGCATAAATTAAAACAATACATTTAAACAATATACGAATATGCTCATTCTTGCTTGAAACCGATACCTGCACGAACTTTTTTTACAAACATGTTTATTAGTTGTTTATAACATACCGGTATACTGTGTAATGAAAAAATAACTAAGTTCGATAACTCATAACAATAGAGTGGCAATGCAGAGCTATAATAATGGGTCTCACGCAATGTGCGTCTAACCACTGTCTCATCACTCTCTCCCGCATATTAGCCAACTTTTAGTAGTTCATATATGTTTGATTTCAATGAAAAAATGAAGATACAAAATCAATATTAATGGATAGGCGGTTAAAGCAAAATATTTTCGCGGATTTTACAGAAAGTGTACTCGAAAAGGGTTAACTTTCAGACGATAATTATATTTCATCCCAGCAACTTACTAGATATTCGGATTAAAATTATAAAAAAAACCGTACCATTTAAACATTAGTCACTTAGCAATGCTGGACCCGGCTACCTCAGTTGGTAGAGCGCTGGGCTGTCAATCCGGGGATCGTGAGTTCGAACCCCAGCCCGGCCACATAACTTGTGTGGGGATTGGTCATGAAATTATTTCTACGGCCATTCTCCCCGTACCTCTGATTCAAATAGGGCAGTTGTCAGTTACTGGCATAAGTATGTGCACCTAGTACTGGTAAACCGCTTAGATCTGCTAACCTTGCCCAGGAAAAGTGTGAGTAGGTAACTGACCGCCGTGATATGACTGAAATACTGTTTAAAACGGCGAAAAGTCCAAACAAACAAACAAACACTAAGCATAACAAATTACATGTGCTAGCTGTCCCCAGAAATCCCAGAAACTCAAAGGTACCGGTTTGCGTGGTGGAGACCTCTGTTGTGACGGTCGACTTCCGGTCGTTGCCATGGGCGACGGAACCGGAAGTGGTTGTACTGATATGTTCGAATGTTTGCTTGGTCACGGAAAACAGCTCTGTCTTGGGTAAAACGTCGTTTTGTTCAGCCATGTAATCTACCGGTAAATACACGTTCAATCACAAGCATGCTCGTGTATACATGCATATGACAATGCTTCTGTAAAACGTGTCCTATGGCGTATTTGAGGCGTGTCGTGGGAAACCGGATAACCATGTGCGTAAAGTGTCGTCCCGGATCAGCCTGTGCAGTCCGCACAGGCTAATCCGGGAGGACACTTTCCGCTTTAATGGTATTTTCTGTTTCAATGACGTATCTGCTAAACATAAATCTACTGAAGGCGGAAAGTGTCGTCCCGGATTAGCCTGTGCGGACCGCACAGGCTGATCCGGGACGAAACTTTAGGCACATGCTTTGAGCTCGGTTTTCCCACGACACGCGGCATTTATTATAGACACAGGCCTTAAAGGTGGAGAAGGAGGACAGATTCATTGGGCATTCCTGCAAAATACAGGTCTAGCTAGAAAATTTTTAAAATTTGCTTAAATTTAATTAATTTGTTATAGACATCATAAATATGTTTTATTATCATTAATTAATATAAACATGTATATGTAAATTTTCATATATTATTAGCAGGTCGTTTAAATAATAATCGATATCGATCTACATGTAGTTTTGTATATAAAACAAATTGCCCAACTGTACATTTGTTGTAAACAATTCATAATAACATTATTGATAAATTTACCCTAAAATGTGCTCATAAAAGTATTGTTTCTTTAAATTCTACAGTAAATCACAATTAAACCATTCAATGCAAGTTCGTCATATTGCGGGTTTATGAACATGAACGGACCCGTTACATAAACTCTGTCCGCGAAGTACAGATAAGATTGTCACATTCCCATTCGCGCTCAGCCGTCTCTGTGGCGCAATCGGTTAGTGCGTTCGTCTATAAACCGAAAGGTTGGTGGTTCGAGCCCACCGAGGGACGCAATTTAAAAAAAAATAATTATTTGTAATATTTTTTAAAAGAATTACCAAACAGCTAATTTAACGGCCTTTATTACTAGTTGAACAGTTTAAACGCTTAAAAAAATGGCACGAATTAATGTAGTATATAATATACATTAGTGTCTAAACTGTTCAATATTCTATAGACCATCGTATGTATTTGTTGTACACTACATGGTATAACCTTGTCATATTCCCTATCGGCGCACGACCGTCTCTGTGGCGCAATCGGTTAGCGCGTTCGGCTGTTAACCGAAAGGTTGGTGGTCCGAGCCCACCCAGGGACGTAATTTTTTAATAAATAATTTTGAAATATGTTTGAAAAGAATTACGAAAAAGCTAATTTAATGGTCTATTTTACTAGTTTAAAAGTTTAAACGCTTAATGTTACACATAAATGTACTATATAAGATAAATTAGTGTCTAAAACTTTTTAATATTCTATACACCATCTTATTTAAATCTGTGGTACACTGCATGGTGAATTTATTTCATTTAAATATATTTACAGTAACCACAATATATAGCATTGGGTATTTGTTTTCACACTGAAATACAACGTGCGACAATGGCATTTTTTGTATAACTTTGTCACATTCCGCCTAGCGTTCGACCGTCTCTGTGGCGCAATTGGTTAGCGCGTTCGGCTGTTAACCGAAAGGTTGGTGGTTCGAGCCCACCCAGGGACGCAATTTTTAATGACATGTTTTTATAGTATTTTTGAAAATAATTTCCAACTTGTAAGGCGTAAAAAGTGTATAAAAAAGCCCCGACCCTAGAACATTTTATTGGGTTTGTCAGATAGATTTTTTTATTTACCTTTTTTCAATAATTAAATGTGTTTTTGGATAAATACCTGTCTTGTTTTGATAGTATCCACTTATAAACAATGTTTAAGGATATTACTGATATATTTTGAATATTTATTCAGTTTCAGAATCTTCAAGTTGACCATTTACCAAATAAAAAATATTTTTAAAAAAAAATCCCGACCTACCTACTCTAATTTGTTTCGTCATGTAACCTGAAACAAACATATTTGTTTACGCCTAAGTTAATAACTACATGTTCGTGCAAATATTATCAGTAAAGCCTTACAACATTATGATTTGTATTTATTATTTACCATACTGGCACAGATAGTGTTTGGATTCCGAGCACTTCCGGTTTACGAGACCTATGTTCCCGTGCAGCAATCTCAATGCGACACACTTCCGGTCGGCGTCTGGCGGGCTTTTAGTGTCGTCTGGCAGGAAAATGGACTCCGTAAGTGCGCCACCTGTAAGACACTTCGTAACGTTATAGGGAAAGATCTAGAGCGAAATAGCAGGGTGCTGCATCCTGCTCTTTTTGGTTCCCCCCTGACGCCCCTCTGGGCTGGTCAACACAGAAATGTTGATTATCTTTTGGAATTCAACACATTTTTGCACTCATGAAAACCCTGGATTTAGCAAATTATTAGAAAATGTCAACAAACTGGTTCGGTTCCCCCCCCCCCCGTTCCTTCTTAGCAGCATCCTGTACATTCTGTCATCCTAGATTGTTCCCTACTTTATGCTGTCAGTTAGATAATAAACACATATGGTTCAGTGTATAATGCATATGATTTTAAAAATACAGTTTAAATGATATGTTTTGGTATCCATTTAAAGGTATATATGTAAGAAATAAGAAAAAATACAGTTTTAGGCACTACTTTATAATAATTGGTTCCCAGCTTCATAACTTTCGGCCCATGTATTCATGCACAAAATGGCAGCCTCCATGCTTGTCAAAACCGGTGTGTTTATTCTAAGGTAAATATTTTGAGTTACAACACATAGAATTTGTTGACATGCTGTTTTTTCAAAAGGTTATGGCCTTATCTTTCCAACGATGTATGGTGATATATTAAAAAGTAGCTTGGTCATGGTGAAAATTGAGATCAAACATTGTATATTTTATATGTAACAATGAAGGAATTTATTTGCGCATGCGTAACCTTTAGACAAATAGCTGCGAGGGCGAGACACGAGAATTGCGCGAAACACGAAGCGAGACACGATATTCCCGCGAGACACGAAGCGAGACACGATATTCCCGCGAGACACGAAGCGAGACACGATATTCCCGCAAGACACGAAGCGAGGCGCGATATTGTAACACGAGATGTATGAAACATTATCGAGTATATAGCTACTTAAGATAATATTATGCTTGGCTCTAGGGTGGGGAATTAGACCACAAAAAATGAAAATAGTCAAATTTCCCTCGTTCAGCCCGCCGCTCCCCTCCCCGGGGGGGGGGGGGGGAAATATTGATCAGTGCATAAGATTAATGTTGAATATTCGGGTCGATATCATTAATCAATATGCAAACGATGCTGGGGTGGTGGGGTGGGCAGAGTGAGGGTTTGGGGACCATGCCCCTAAAAATTAGTTTTGTTGCGAAGATGCACTTAAGAGCGCATAGGATTGTTGTTGTTATGTCATTTTAGCTCAAAGAAGTGGCGAAAAGCTAAAACACAGTTTTCCAAAAACATTTTATATTTACATAAATCCAGATTTAAGCAGTTTTAAAGTTTCGATTTTCAGCCCAGTGTGCGCACGTGCGTACGTGTGTATTCTTGGCACGCCTATGGTATCAACATAAAATTATGTTCCAACACAAATATCGTCAAAACGAAGTGTTATATAACTTTCTTGAAGTTATAATATATACAGATTGACAGACATGCGGATGAACTGATAAAACATTGAACATTGCTAAGACATTTCGTTTCTAAGTGTTTACCAATCTCATTAAAATCAAATCCTAACATCGTTAGGATCTGAAGATATCGTATAACAGGTCACGTTCAAATGACCTTCCGAACAATACAGTATCAGACCTGCAGCGCCCAATGAAATTGCCTTTTGCACAACAATGTTTGGCCACGGCTTTTGAAAAGTGATGCATTTCCAACTGATCCTCGGGAATAAATCATGTAGTTACTTTTCACGTGCATAACGATGGATGTAGTGGTACCTTAGGCGAATAAACATCCAAAGTTCACATTAATTTCGTGCATAGTATTTGTGGTTGATATTATATAAATATTTACTTCCTTGAGGGTGACAGTGCGTCTCATCAACCCGAGGCAACACTGTCGACCGAGGCTTTAGCCGAGGTCGACAGTGTTTGTCGAGGGTTGACGAGACGCACTGTGACCCTCAAGGAAGTAAATATTTATTTTATTATACCGAACAATCCCGTATCATTTGCGTAAGAGGCGACATAGCGATAGCGGGCGACATTGCTGGGCGACATTATATAAATATTGACTTCCTAGAGGGTGACAGTGCGTCTTGTCAACCCGAGACAACACAGCCGAGGTCGACAGTTTGTCGAGGGTTGCCGAGACGCACTGTCACCCTCAAGGAAGTCAATATTAATTTTATTATACCGGACACAATCAAAGTAAAGAAATCAAGCGACATAGCGGTAGCGGGCGACATTGCCGGGCAAGATATCTAATTGTTGCCCGCTGAAGTTTATATGCATTATAAAGAGAAATAATCAAGTGAGGTATAATAAATCAAATTGTTGCCCGCTGCAGTTTTTATGATTTATATAGTGACATAATCAAGTGATGTATAATAAACGAAGTTATACCATAACAATTTGAAGGCAACAGTTTTGATGCTCCTGAAAAGGTCACCTGAACGTGACCCCTAATGCGAAGTCAGACTGGAGATGATTTTAATGAGATTGAAGTGTTTATGCACGTACCTTCTATCCAGGTCCATCTGTTCGACCTACTAAGAGCAATCCAGTATCTACCAGGGGCCAGTGTCAGAAGGTCCCGGATTCTGCCATCGTCTACGTTACCTTCACGCATGCGCAATATGTTGCACGCGGACATAGCTCCCTTCCACGTGTTTTGCACGGATGAACTGCGTATGCACGTGCTTTGTGTACCGCACGTGACGTCATCAGAAAATGAGCACAAAAAGCGAGTCTGCATGTCGCAGTTTGCAGACGACAGTTCTGGTGGCGAATCTTTCTTGCTCTTCCACAGTACCGCGCAATCGTTTCCAAACACTGGTTCCGTATTGGCCCAAGTTACTGAAAAATTATCTGGAATTATAAAAAAAATCAGCTACATAGAATATTGATGAGAGATATTTTAATATCATTAGATCTTTATTTCATGAATCAAAATGTTAGCATATGTGGTAGATTTGAAACATGATTCAGACGTTCCTGAGAGTTGATATTTTTGATTGCAGTTTGTCATTATGAGCCCGTACACACATTCCTATATTTAGATATAATTGTACGTTTTCATTTACAAACATTGATTTATGTAAAACAGGAAACATCCCTAGGCCCACACCTACTTCTACCCCCACTGGTACCTCCTGGGTATAAGAAAAAAATTAAGAGTAATTGAAAATGTTATTTTATGACATTTTGATGATATTTGATTATTGTTTCACTCATTTATTTTACTTGTTCTCCCAGCCGGGGGGGGGGGGGGGGTAACAGTGTGTGTGTGGGGGGGGGGGGGGTAGAAGTGTGTGTGTGTGTGGGGGTGTAGTAACTTGGCCACGTGCCCAACACCTGTGCACTATGCGAAACCATGCTCAGTGCGCATGTCTTTAACCCTTACCTTGCCTGTACACTGACACACCGAAGTACCCGCCACACATTTGGGTGACGTCACCAGCACACCGGATGTGACAGATGGCGTCGGGAGTGGCCGAGGTGTTACCGAGGTCTTTTTCACAAAGACAGTAATCCTTCTGCAAAAAAATTATAGCGTCCAGTGTGAACCAAAATCTTTACATGACGTGTGTGATAGAGTTATGTGCTGGAGCGTATGGGGAGTGACGATGAGACAATAACACAATAAAAGTTTGAGGCGTGTCGTGGGAAAACCGGGCTTAATGTATGTGCGTTAAGTGTCGCCCGCACAGGCTAATCCAGGACGGCACTTTCCGCCTACAGTGGATTTGTGTTTCGAAGAGTCTTCCTAGAAACAGAAAAATACCATAAAAACGAAAAGTGCCGTCCTGGATTAGCCGAAGCGGACTGCACAGGCTAATCCGGGACGACACTTTACGCACATGAATTTAGCCCGGTTTAACCACGACACGCCTCAAAATTATCTTGTTTAACAACCAAGCCTTTCTGGGAACAGGAACCCACCCAGACCAATATCAAATGTAAACCAATATGTGTATGGAGTCTGGTTTGTGAGATCTTTATGAAACAATATCAAATCACCGACCCTGATAAAAGAATCTCTGAACAAACAGATACATGTAGAACAATGTCATATTTAGATGCGCCAAAGTCACGGTGTAAATTATTGACGTAAACATAACATTATTACATTAATTATTACATTATCATCGTAACGTAAAAAATAAAGAACGATACTATGATACCAGTTGATCGTAATAATACCTTCAATCCCACCGGCCCGCGCCATCCGCAGTGCTCGAGACAGGTGCTCGGTGTGACGTCATCAAGGCGCGTGCCAGACGACCAGGGCTGCTGGGAGTGGCAGCCGCCACGTGCATAGAAACGCGCACTTCCTGTATAAGTAACGAAGCATAAGTCGTAACTTGTGAAGGGATTAACTGGTGATACACAAATATACACGCACGAAACTGGTGTTTAACAAATTGTATTTTTCTGCTATAAAGTGTATCTAGTATAAACAATTAATTTGCAATAAAGTTCATTGATTATTCGTAGACAAATATAACCTCAAAGAAGAAAACGACCAATTGGCTGTGCTTATGGTATACTTTACACGAGAGTACTGGGTCGCTCACTCGAGTTAAATGAACAATAATGGCACATTTTTGTGTGTGAAATTATGTCTAAATCCAACTATTGCTTATATAATATTTTGAAATATTTCAGTAGTCATACAAGGAAAACTACTCCGCCCCCTGGTGGCCATGTTTTTATTATTGACTTTTTTTGCATAAACTTGTACCTGAAAACTCCGTGTTATTGTCGTCTGCCCAACTCCACACTCCCTGTTCGAGGCGCGCCCCCACCCACACCTCCTCGTTATCATCGGGGAAAGCGATCGTCTGCTGCGCCTTGACCCACGCACGAAGAGGTCCGAAGTCTTCCGCCGTTGCTAAACGACCGTTGAATTCCTTGCATCTATCGATCGCCTCCGTCCAGGTACCCATGTCCCGAGATATACGGTACCTGCACTCTGTAATGAGTGATAATTTCGCAGCAACCTCCACACAGATATTTGAATCCGGGTTCCGAGCATAGCTCATCAAATGACCATAGACATGTCACATGGTGTAAATTTTATGGTGGACACGCAAAATACAACATGGACAGTAGGACACCGAAAAACTATTGCGTTAATTTTCTGTTAACTCATGTTTTAATTTTAACCTATTATGTATGTTAACCATTAACTAAATTCGACAGGAATCGAACCCGTGGGAAACCCGGGCTTAATGAACGTGCGTAAAGTGTCGCCCCGGATCAGCCTGTGCAGTCCGCAAACGCTAATCCAGGACGACACTTTCCGCTTTTATAGTATTTTCTGTTTCAAGGAAGTCTCTTATAAACATAAATCCACTGTAGGTGGACAGTGCACTGCACAGGCTAATCCGCGACGACACTTTACGCACATGCATTAAGCCCGGGTTCCCACGACACGCCTCATTTAAAAAAGTTTCACGTTCCATGTCCGGGCGCATATAGATATTGGATAGTGCTCATACTACCGGGAATTCTGCTGTACTCGAAATTACAAATGATGTAATGTACCTTTCAATATTTCCCCCAGGGGGGAGCGACGGGCTGACCCAGGGGAGTATGTCTAATTTTATTCTTTGGGGTCTAATTCCCCACCCTAGAGCCAACCATTTTTGTCTAAATCCCCACAGTGGAAGATGCTTGGGGTCCCAATATTACCAGTATCTAAAATCCGACGAAGTCTATTTCCCGGTATAAACTGATGTCTTTTACACATTTCGTAAACCTTATATAATTTGAACAGCATGCTAATCATGGAGTAAATTTGTTTAGAATTATTTTGTTAAATCTCATTCGCATTAATTGAGCGTTCTTATGCTGTAGAAACACATTGGCCTAAGTAAAACGAATAAAGGATAATCCAACATATTGGCAACTTACCAGATAAAATAACCAGCATTAATATATAAATGCATCTAATGAATGTATTGTCCATATTTGCACACGTACAGATGTTACGAACGCTTTACCAGTGACTGCCTTGCAAACCGTTCACTTGCTTCGGTACCGGAAATAGCCCTTAACTATTTCCGCCTGCCAGTTGTTACGAATCACTAATTAGTGGTCCGATTGCAGCTTATATGCTGCGTATTTTACATCGACACTGCCACAAGCCAAACATATTATATTAAATATTTTCTGATTTAATCACCCGTTAATTTGTTTTTCTATATAAAAACGTAGGAGGTAAGTTGCCCAGATGTACGTATTTAGTACTTTATATCCTAGTTAGGGTTGGATATCGTTAACAACGAACCGGTACAATACCGATACTGATATTACGAAACGATACGATATTTTTAACGATACCGATCTTGATACTTTTCGCATTTTAGTTTATTTGAATCGCAAATTGAGCTTTCATTTGTAAGTTTAGTACTAGTGTGACACATTGTAGATATATGCTCAGAATGAAGTTCATGAACTGTTGTGCGAAAAAGAACAAACACTTAGTCAGTGAAAGGCACCTGCGTGTATTTAATTACCACATGTCATTTTCAACTCAAAACAACTAGAAAAACCATGATATGGCAAATACCGGTATAAATCATATTACGACTAGAATGATTGCATTATGCAATTACTACATTTAAAACATAAGTGCCAAGATGAACCTGGGTTGCTCACCCGATTTAAATATATCTTAATGGTATGCTGAACAGTATTAATGTGTTCAGAGATTTTTTAAGTATAATGATGACAGCAGACAACAAAGACGGACCACTGACAGTCATGCTATAATTAATTTAAAGGAATTTGTTAGAGGGTAATCCAAGGAACATTCCAATATTCAAATAAAACTACCTATCTAATGAAATGTTTTTCTGAACGAATCAAAATAATTTGAAGGAATTTGGCAGGGGCTTTCCTAAAGGCTTAGGAACCCCATTAACATTCCTGTAGAAATAATGTTAACATGCGCCAACTTCAAAGAAGTTGTTTGAAGTAAATTGTTGACTACGGACGCTGGACAGTGACTGACCACAATAGCCTTTGAGCACTTCATGCTCAGCTGTGCTAAAACTGCATTAAGAATTTAAATGTTGATGTGAATAATAATACAGATAATAAAATTAATAATAATAATGTTAAGATTAAAATAACAATTTGAATATTGGTCATAAACCAAAGTTTTAATAGATTTATTTATTCCAATTATTATTGCCTCAAATGGATGCATATCAGTTTTGACAGTAATATAAATGAAAACTAAGTCAGTATACAATAGTAGCTCGCCATAGCAGATGGTGTTTGTATAAATTAGGCATTGTTAAGACCTACAAAGTTTAGGCTTATATTAAAATATTGTATCACATGGGATTTTTTAACATAATTTACATGCCTTTTTAATTTTTATTTATAGACATATAGCAAAAACTACCGGAATATTACGAAACGGTATATACCGGTAATTTATGAAGCGATATTCGGTACTTCAACGATACCGAAAAACGGTGTCCAACCCTAATCATAGTTCCCCGCATACTTCAGTGGACCAAATTGTGATTTAGTTTAAACCTATTTATTTAAGCTCGATTGCATCGAAAGCTTAAGGCTTATTGAGACACTCTTGAGTCCGTTTCCTGGGTAGAACCAGTACTTGGTGTCTTTGGGGGAGATCTTGAGTACGCTCCCATAGTGGGGATCGAACTCGGAACCTCCCGATCGCTAGGTGGACACCATATCCACTACGCCACCGCGACCTCAAACTTGTGATTTGCTTTGACGGTAATTACAATAATGTCCTGTGTGTGGTTAATTTTTATTGAGTGCCCCGGGATTCCATCCCATATGGCATCGTCCCCAGAAGACCGTGCAAGATACAGGAGCGTTTTGCCGGTATCTCTTTTATTCGTGGACATTTCGTTAATTTAGGTCATATGTCATTGATATAAATAAAGTTCGAATATTTTATTTTAAACAAAATATTAATATACCTGTACAGCAAGACATTTTTATTTCTTTGAGGTGTGTGTATTACATGTTGATCCAGTGCACCGGGATTCTCTCCCATATGCCCATCGCCCCCAGAAGACTTGTTAGATGGGCTACGGGGGATAGTGCCAGATACAGGGGGCGCCCCGTTCCAGAGGCGACCCTGGGTCTTTTAGTTCCCGGTGTGAAACACCTAGTACAGTGCACATGGATTAAATGTCTCATGCGAAAGACGAGTAAGTAGGTTAGGGTGCAGCGGGGGATCGAACCTCCGATCCCTGGGTTGTGAAGCCAGGGCGTTACCACTAGGCCCAAATACGCCAATTACTTTGAGGTCTGCAGTGGATCCGGTTTAAACACATACAATGATGTGTAATGCATTGCCATTACACTCACAAGAGACCGTACATTCTTAACGTAGGGTGGCAGTTTTTTTTTTTTATAGTTTCAAAGTAATGTTTTACTGTCATACCTGACCATGACGGATTTGTTACCAAGAGACCCTTGAAACAGATAACGGTAGAGTGCGCTCTATGCAAAGCATTGAAAACAATCCAACATCTTGTGTGCGAAATTTAACATTTTCATGTTGTTTTTATAATATAAAAATATATGATATAATGATAGTGTAAAACATGCTAGAAATATGCCGTTTATCCAAATTCTTCAGTGAAATTTTCCACAAATAGTGTATGAGAATAAAAGATGATCTTTCATGATGTATGTATATCTGTGTAAACAAACAATAACATATACTAACATCTTTTTTTAATGTATTTAACACAATATGTCTGAAATAAACTACTTAATATATACTTAAAAGAATAAATAAAATACAAAACATAAATGGAAGAACAGTAATTACTAAATGTATGTTCTAAATACTATAGAATTAATATACACAATTAAATACAAAATCAAACGGTTTAACACTCTGCATAGTGAGGTGGCATTCATTTTCAATCTGTACACAGTATATTTTCCTTAGTCATGATGCAACAATGTTATTAAAGATGAAACGAAACTCACTCTAAAACAGCGAATTATTCTTTAATCTTCTTGCAAATGCAAATGTACGTGTTATTCAACTCATCTTCTAAGTTAATGTCAAAGAAAGGTTTAATTGTTCAGCTATCTTGTAAGGCTGCCAGTAAATGTTTGGTGGAAGTTTCATACAATTAAATGCAGTGCATAAACAAATAGCGATAATTGTGTCTGTATTCATTATTCAGTATGTTATGGATTTAACGTCAAAAATCCATCATAACTATATTTTTCGTTTAATAAAGTTTCCCAGTATGGAAAGATTCTGAACCAAAATGGCCTTAATTCAGATGGACTACTATACATGTACCTCATGTTACTCCATAGAAACAAAAGTTAAGAAAATGTTTACAAAATTTGCCACGATCACAACAAGTTGTGTCACCAACCATGCAACCTTAAATGGTTTAAATCCTAACTCAAATTTCACAATTTCAGGAAATAAGAACCTGTTTTGGTAACATACCGGGTATTGTTGATAATGACCCATTACTAAATATTCTGTGTACCATGCCAGATACAAATTAATTCATTCATACGCACCGTTTTGCTCGAGCAAACTAAACATAAGACTGAGAATATGTAAAACTAGAATTGTCACATGAGTGACGCATCTACCCCCACAATATGGCAATGTCACAAAACTATGGTATCCATTCGAAGGAAATGGACAGAGAGAGAATGCTTTAATTTGTGAATGGTCAACAGTGTAACAGTTTGTAACCAAAGTTGAACTTGATCTGTATTTTATGATGATATACCTATGTACCAAACATTATTTCAACATGTAAAGCCTTTCATGAGTTATTGTCCATGTTTTTCGGGAATTGAAGTCAAAAAGGGGCCATACTGTGCCAAAATTTAGTGGATGCTTTAATTTGTGAATGGTCAACAGTGTAACAGTTTGTAACCAAAGTCGAACTTGACCTGTATTTTATGATGCTACACATGTGTACGGATAATTATTTAAATATGTCAAGCCATTGTTGAGTTATCGTCAGGAAACTATGTTTTTAGGGAATTCAAGTCAAATAAAGAGCCATAACTCTTGTCAAAATTTAGTGGTTTGTAACCAAAGTCGAACTTGACCCGTATTTTATGATGCTACACATGTGTACCAAGAATTATTTAAATATGTCAAGCCTTTCTTGAGTTATCATCCGGAAACCATGTTTTTAGGGAATTTTAAGTCGAAAAGGGGCCATGACTCAGTCAAAATTTAGTAGTTTGTAACCAACATCGAATCTGACCTGTATTCTATGATGTTACACATGTGTACCACAAATTATTTGAATATGTCAAGCCTTTCTTGAGTTATCATCCGCAAACCAAAAACCAACAGACCGCCGGACCGACAAGCTCACTCCAATATCCCCTCCCTAAATGATTCACACTGAACACATCAGTTCAATAATTGGGCAAAGATTAACACAATGAAGGAAGTATGTCCATATCGATTGCTTATAGTCTGAATATTTTAATCATCATCTTTATTCTAATCCCCCCTAACCCTTTGCGTCACCTTCATCATCAGCATCATCAACAGTAGCACCACCATGATCCGCATCACAACATCGATAACTATCTTCATCAAACCAATTCGTTATTTTTATTGTTCATGTAAAATACTCACTAGTGTATTATTGGTATATTACTCAATAGTCAACAGTGATTTTTTTTATTGCTTAATATTTAAATGCGTTTGGGATTTTTAAACAAATGCCTGAACATTTCCGACAGAAATTCCCGTATCCTTTAATTCTTAACTAGATTTTATATGAAATGTGCAATTTAAATCTATTTGACTACAATTTGAACTATAAAGCACTCGGAGAGTCAGTGGAGACAGGCACACAGCAAGGTGGCAATTTGCCTTAGGCCTATCTCCCTATAATAAAGATTCCTTTTACAAACACTGGATCCAGCCAAGTGATCCGGATCACCGCCAAACTGTGATCATTTGCTTATAGGCCCATTTCCAACTTACAAAGAACAATTAATGCAAATTCGTTTATAACTTTTTGCGTCAAGTTTTGAACTAAAACTGGTCTGACAAACCGACTGCCGAAAAATCAACTCCGGCAAGACATTAATACACCTCTGTAACCTCTTTCCGCACAGGCTGATCCGGGACGACACTTTCCGCTTTTAGGGTATTTTCTGTTTCAAGGAAGTCTTCACCGTATGCGGAAAGTGCCATCCTGGTTCAGCCAGTGTGGACTGCACATGCTGATCCGGGATGACACTATACGCACATGCATTAAGCCCGGGTTTCCCACGACACGTCACAACTCAAATGATGTATATCACAACAGAAGTATAAATAAGTGTTCTGTATATTTATTTGTTTAAACGCTATGTGTTGTTTTAATTTCATAAAACATACATAACACAAAATGCATTTCATCTTAATTTAATAATATACAATGCCCACAACATGAACAACTGATAATGCTGCCTAAAATGGAATTAATAAATACATCCGTGTCTGCAGTTATAACAGTCATTCATAATACTTTTAAAACCGTACATTATCTTTCATTTTAAAGAAATAAAAAAATTAAACACAGTGGGTATAAGCCTCTTATTGTAAATATATCTAAAATTCGCCCAATAATACGAACCACTTGTATTCATTATTAATTTTATAAACATATTGTACTGTAATTTACCAATCGGAAATTGGACGGACGTATTATAAGTGTTGGCACATTTGGAATTTGATTTTATTTCTTCGAGAGTGTTCATGTTCAAATGCTGCTTAACAAAATCGACACATGGATGTTTCATTTCGGACTAGGCTTTTAGGATAACAATATATGCATATTGTTCCTTGGTTTAATTCTACATAGTAGAACGCTACAATTGCTCAAACAATGTGTTGGTGACAATCATGGACGTATACAACAGCGTTCATACAAACAAGTGTTCTGACTCGGTCGCTAGAGTAGCATTCACACACTCGGAATGGTTCACATAAATCATGAACACTTGAATCACTTATTTTGACATCAATAGTGACAACAATACATACATTTTTATGCTCATTCAAGACAGGGCACATATTATACGAACATTTTCTCATTCACATGTTATCAATGCACATATAAACGCAAACACACATCCCTCGTTTCATTAAATGAATATTTACATGGCATTTACTCGCTTAGAACACCAGAATTATATTCCAATATAACATAGTAATTAAATGTTCAGAAGCTACACACATACATACATACATATTTCCATGTACCCAAATAAGACCCATCACATTCATAACTTGATTCTATAAAACACTTAACAAAGTAATATAATAACATAAATACATGTACATAATTATGATCATGTTTGTTCGTTTAAAAAAAATACCCTGTATGTATTCAGAAACACAATTTCCGATTATTCGATATTATTTACATAAGATTCTGCTTTGGGTACAATAAATAATACATTTATCAGAGATTCTTCTTTAAGTATATAAAATACATTAAAAAAAATATATCTTGCGCCAACATCTTACATTGAGTTCAATATTAAAACAATGTAAGATTCTTAAAAAAAACTTCACTGACACCTTTTTACATTTATCAATGTTGTTTTGCAAACAAAATAATTTTTGTTTCAATTAAATTGTATTTAATTATTCGAATATTTAATAATATTTATGTATTCTTAGCTGCTGTGAAACATTTAGGCACACAACAAACACATATTCGATGTAAATAAATTAAACACATTTCACAACAACCGACGTCTTTGAAACAAGCGACTGTATAATAATACAAGTCTATTACTTGGCGTTGAATAAATAACTACAAATCATGTAAATAACAGAAATGAATACACATTTTATACCACGTTGAGAATTATTTATGAGATTCAGTAAAATGGTGATATAAAATACTAGTATAATGACAATGAATATAAATAAATGTATTTTGGCCAGCGATAAAATACTGTAAAAATATTTACAAGAATGTACAATATCATGTAGTTCGTGTATTTAAAAATGCATGTTGAATATTCATTGAAATGAAATTAAAGATAAAAATGACCAACTAAAATGCTATACTAGGTTGAGTTCACGAGTTTAAGAAAGAAAAAATGTATTAGATATTTATTTTATATTTTATGTTTATATCTCTTTTTAATTCGTTTTCCGAACAATGTGTTTACCGCAAAGAAGACTTTAAACAAATTAAGTTTAAAGTTGATGAAATGGCATCGATTCAAAATGATATGATATGCACGGTAATGATGTATACATATGAAAACAGTATGTGATAAATACATAGTATCGATAGAACTGTGTTACACTGAGGACCTAGCAAAAGATGATCGCTCTGAAAACGATCTTTCAAGAAGCATCCTTGAGGACGCAACGGACGGCGCCGGCGAGACCTTGAGAGGAATGCTCTTGTCCTTGACAATGTCCTTGGCGATAGTGCCGGCGATGCCGTATTGCCGCACCACCTGGCCAATGGTCGGCGGCTGCTGATTCCGTTTCCGGGCGCAGAATTTGGCGCAACACGGGCACGATCGCTTAACGAGTCCGATAATATTGCTGATGATTTTGTCAATCGGCTCTAGAGACCTGAGGCACTTTGGAAGAAAGTCCCACGTTTGGAGGGATTTTGGCAAGCGTGATTTGCATTTTGATTGCAGAAAGTTTAAAATGACGACGAAGAGAATGCACGGAATGACTACTGACGCTACACATATGGATGGGATGAAGCCGGCGAGGGAAATGCCGAAGATGGCGGCCGGAAGTAGTAGGAACACCATCAGGATGTAAGCGAGAGCGAACCATCGGTACTTGGAAGTGACAGTACCCAGGAACTTCGCGCATCTGATGGGGATATGCCGCATGGGTGGAGCAGGGTAGAACAGGATGATGCCGCTGATGTTGAAGAACAAGTGACAGAGCGCGATCTGCAAAGCAATGGGTAATTTGTTACCGGAAGCAGCCATAGCAGCTAGAATGCCCGTGCCCGTCGTGCCGATGTTGGATCCCAGGGTCAGCGCGTACATCCGCTCCACCTTGATCATGCCAATACCAACCAGGGGCGTCAGAGCGGCAGTGAACACAGAGCTGCTCTGGACCAGCAGCGTCATGAGGACGCCGACCAACATGGCGACATATCCGGTCAGCCAGGAGAAACATCCGGGGAAGTCGGCGTTCAGAGTCTTTCTGATCACCTTGGCAATGGACCCTGAAACACATAGTAAAACATATTAGTATAAACCATTGGCAAAACTATTTAAAACATAAATGGATGTATTGGAATCGGAAGTACGCGTTGTTACGTGAGTCATGTGAAACACGTGGGAACTTTACTTGAATACGCATGCGTTACCTTTCAAGATAGAGTTGAGGAGCTTCACCATGAGCACGAGGCACGTGCACAGAAGGAAGAGGGAGAAGACGAGCAGAATCACACCGGAAACGCTGTCCCCCAGGTCCAGTTGGCTGAACAGGCTCCAACCTGCAACGAGAGGAAGTAGGGGCTGGGTGAATTGAACGCTCCAATTTGCTTCGTTTCAACAGTATTATAGTTGGTTAATCTGTTATACCACGTGAAATTATAGAATTGTTACAATACTAAAATCACGGGTTTTGACATGCTTTTTCATATTGTTTTATGGGACAAAATCTTTAAAAATACTAAAATTAGTATTAATAATGAAAACTTGCATCCATTATCCACGATTTTTTTTTAGTTCATTTATATTCCAAACAGTGTTATATCTTATGGAACTAACAAAGAAAACTATTGCCCTGGGCCCGTATTCACAAAGCTCCTTAGGAAAAACTTAAGTAAATTCCTTAAATTCATAAAATTCCTTAAGTCTCGGACTGTTTCGTTTATAAGTCTTTAAACATTAAAATGTTGTAAACTTGTAAATATTGCTTATATGTGTAGTATTACAGCCTTCTGTGTACATAAATCAGTGAATTTCACATAGAAAATGTGATCTGAATTTTTCACTTAAGCACAACTTAAGTTAAGATTTCCCTCATTAGCTTTTTGAATACCAGTCCTGGCCTGTATTCACAAAACTCATAAGGAAAATCTTGACTTAAGGTGAACTTAAGTGAAAATTTCATATCAAAATTTATTCCATAATTTCTATGTGAAATCCAATGATATATGTTTACCAATTGGTAAAATATGAAAGGCATAAACACTATTTACTAGTTTGGACCATTTTAATGTAAAATGACCTATACATGAAATATTAACAGAATTAAGGACTTTTATGAATTTAAGATATTTCCTTAAGTTTTGCCTAAGTAGCTTTATAGATAGGCGCCCAGTAAAGAATACGATAACGAGCACAGCCTGTAAATAGTTCACAAATATTGATAAAATATTCACGCAGAGTATGTGGCAATAACTTTGTACCGATTGATGACGTCACCAGCCAGACGAAAACAAATTATTTTGCAAGGCTCCATAAGGAATTACAGAAAACCAGTTCGAACTAAATCTCGTTTCAGACACTGGACTATTTCACGGCAACTAACTTACATTTTCCGATCGGGATTTGTTGTGTGGCGTTGAGAACGGTATAGTTGCCCTCCGTCGAATTGGCAAGTTCGGTTTCTATGGAAACATTTCGTATAACTAATGTTTCTTCGAACACGCAATATATCTGAAAGAAAGAAAACATAGGTCTATTTTACATGCTATTCCGATTATGCCATCTGCTCATCAAACAATTACTACCGGTAATTTGATGTGACAAAAAAACGCCTAAAGCCTTATTTCTCCGTAGAAAAGCACTCTCAAATCGTTTTCAAATATGTGATATACTTTATTTTTCGTAAAAATAAATGTCAATAGGCTATGAAGAAAAGTAAGGGCGTGGCTTGCCTATGAGCGGGGCTTACCTTTATGAGACTTTTGTTCATGTATTCAGCGTGACCTTCAGCGATCTTGCCAATGACCTTCTTGTCTACCTAAAATATAAAAGTACGACTTTAAAGATGTTGTTTCGTATATTATAGTATATATCACACATTTTTATATAATACCGATTCAAAGTAAACTTCTCGTTTCTTGGAAAAATAACTGTTTTCATACTGGCGCGAACATTCTGAGTTCGATACCTTTGGCTTTTTTTCTCCTGTACAAGACAAATTAAACCTATTACAGTTTTTGTTCCAAAAGGAGTCATCTAATGTTAAGTAATAGTATTGTAGCTGGAATATCGACGAAAGAAGCACCGGTTTCCATTTCTGTACATAATTGGATTGAAATTCATCCCTAGGTCGCAATCGTGTAATTTTCAGATTAAATCCATGTTAATCACAGCGGGAAAGCTACATTGGTTGGTCATGCAACCTTTACGTGATTATGCAAATAATACTGGTTTAATTTTACCGGATAAATGGCGGCTGACTGGCAATTCATACAATGCACTTATGGGTTCACCCGTGACCACATTTTAAAATTACATGTACTAAGTACAAGGTACTTAATGAACACTCCCCCAATGTAATTGAAGGTCATATTCAAACGCGATGCCCGTTCTCTCTTTGTATTTCGTCATCATAATACAATACGAAATACGCATTCATTCTTATGCAAATAGGTGACCTTTTTAACCTTTAGATTAGTAAAATACTTTTCAAGTTTAAAGTTCAAACAATTCTGTCTCTAAATGGCTCAGTGGGGGTATAGTAAAAGCGCCAAACTGGAACGTCATGAAACAGATAAAAAATAGAATTTACTAATTAGGAATAAATCTTTTATATGGTATGATCGGTGTGAATATGGCCATTAAAATGCCAGTAAATACGTTTCATAACGCAGAGGTATTTGCCCGTTCGACATTGGCAATATAATGAGTGATTGCAAGCAGGCGACATTGGTAGCGGTTCAGCAGACGGCGATTCGCGACCTCGCCAATACGCATGACATTCACCTTAATGAAAACTGTAAATATTTAACCAGTAAATCACGCATTTTCATTACAGCCAGTGCACTGCACGTACGTCTGGGTGTCAACATACCACGTCATCAAAGCTGTGATTGCATAAAGCCGATAATACGCCTAATCCTTTTATAGAACGAGTAAATATCTTCTTGTTCAACTTGGTTAGCGGAGACTGACAGGAAAGGACGCAGTAAAACCCACGCGAAGGAAAACATGACGCCTTCTGCATCGGAACTAGTGAGAACGACTTTGAAAATTAGTTTTGAGCCAGAGAATAGTAAAAGTATGCCCTCTCTGTCGGCATTTTTGTTTGGTTTCAAAGTCATTAAAACTTTAACAAACGACTCAAGAGCCAGAGGTCTGACTTAAGAAACATTTAAAGAGGAAATTGCCCTAATCCTTTATGGATTTCAGATATTCATCAGTTCCAGTCAATGTATCCTTAGTATGTAACAGTTGGTACTCGAAAGGCAGAAATTATCTGAAATGATAAGACCCTCGTTAAGCCGAAAACTCGTCTCAAGTTAAACAAGTCGCACGTTAACCGAATGAAAGCCAAGTTTTACCTGCACTATGAGGTTGGTGAAGGGTTCCGTGAGCGCCGTGAGAAGCTGTTGGTTCCCGCCTTCATAGCTCTCCATCTTGCAGGCGTCCACGATCGCCTTGGTCAGAACGTACAGGTAACCTGTAGAAGCAACAGGAGTCCGTCATGGCACAATGTATTTGAAATATTCCGATTAAAAGTTCAGTCCAGCTATAAAAACGTTTATTTGGTAAATTTTGTAAACTAGCCTTTTCCACTGTCATTAATACGTCCAGAATAGCACATGTTTTTCTGTAATTCGCATAGCAACGAACGCTAGCTCATTGTAAATGCAGGAAAATTCTTAAAACACACATATTCTGAACACTACTGAGTATATTACTCCAAAACCTTGTGTTTGTATCCAGAATAACCACATTTATTTGCCGTGTGTATATTGTGTAAGTTAGTCTTACCGGTGGCCACCTCCAGCGGCAGCAGGACGAGCACAGTGAGCCAGTTGAACATGTCATGGACGGTGGCGCCGGCGAACGCCCGCCGGAACTCCTTCCGGTCGCCGGACTGCGCCATCGAGACGAAGGTGTTCGTGACGCTCGTGCCGATGTTGGCGCCCATGATGATTGGAATGGCGGGCCGGACTTCCAGAACTTAAACACATAAATACAACACATTAAATTTTATCAAGATTTACATAAAATTGCGTATAATATGTTGACACCATTAATTTGTTACGTCGATAAACAAGAATAATTATCAATAGTACAAATGAGTACATGTGCTTTGGAAACACCTTGAAGGCCAATAGTTATGAAATGCGGTCGATTAAGTAACCAACTAAGGTATATATATGAATAACACATGCCAAACATCTGTGATCTTCAGCACAGAAAGACCTGGATTATCACCCAGGAGAATTGATATGCTGCATTTGCAATATCTGAGTGCACTGCAGCCTTAATAAGTCGTCTAAGTATACTGTTCAATGCAACCCAGATTGGTCTAAATGACGTAAACCCAACATATTTCAGATAGCTGTTGCGTCTGCATCCGCAACATTTACGTCGAATAGTACAGGCGTAAACCGGCTGAGCGCAAACCTTACAACAATCGATATCGTGCTGAATTCTCACAGAACAGCAGTTTTTCATGACAGTTAGTCAACACCCCCAGGCGTGATTCAGAAGCCACGTATTTACCTTTACACGTTGACTCTATCCTTAAAATTATTTATTGTCAAATATAATAATACAATTTAATAGTTCTGACAGAACGAGGAATTCTCAAAACACTGAAACCAGTTTTTTTTTTCAAATCAATGAATCAACTGATTTATTATAATGTATGTTCATACAAGAACTTTTCAAGCCACAGAAATCAGCAGTAATACTGAATTAGGATTGAGCGTTAAACTGTTGTATTTACGAAACATTTCCATTTAAGATACTGTAGTATCACACTGAACCGTCGCGGCATGTGTTTAAGGTGTACTAACACGTTGACTTTTAAACGCTCAACTTAAGCGTTCAAACGCAGACCACGTGACCGAGTGCGCGCGCTACTCACTTCCGGATCCGACCATGGTGACGACGATGGAGGTGGAGGTGCTCGAGCTCTGGACCAGCACGGTGGCCAGGATGCCGATCATGAGGCCCGCCACGGGGTTCTGTAGCAGGCTGCTCTGAGTGAACACGCCACCTGGCGCGGGCAAAAGATTATACGTGTATATGAATAACATTTGAAATAGACGACTCTTAAATATTCAGAAACACCAAAATATATTCGTATGATCTATATAGATCTAGTGTGATTTTAAAACTTTTTTCGCGGGAACAAGTAGTTATTTAATTAAATGCTTTCATATAGAATGATAATAAATGAAATAATTGTTTTCCATTTCAAGTTACGTTTTCGCGGCAGGAAGTTATACTAATTCTACCATATAATATATAACAGGAACATTCATGGAATAATTTTATGGGGATTTATCAACAATAAAACATAAATTAAATAATTTGTAACCAATAAATGTTTAAGTTCAGATACATGTATTCAAATTTGAAACATATTTTACATTACACGATGAAGGGAGCACATGATGCCACAGGTTCGTACCTGCTGCTTTCCCTCCCAGAATTCTAAAGGCGGAACTCAGGAAGTCCAGGGAGCAAATGAAGACATACAGTAGCAGCACCAGGCATAGCGCCTTCCCCACCCAGTGGACCAGCACGCGATTGACACGTGCGCACGTGCCCAGGTCTGAAAGAAGAAAATGGAACAGGGATGTTAACAATGTGCTAAAGACAAAATGGAATACCTGCAAGAAAGAGTTTTATAAGCAAAATCAAATATTTCAAATTATTGATATTTTAAAATAAGCCCGTTTGATATTTCAAAAAATAACTGTCCACATATTAAACGCATATTTTCCCATAAATGTGCCCGTATAGTTAAACATAACTCTGAAGTTGAGCTAAACTCGTTAATATAAATAACTTGAAAATACTGGATAAGCGTTTATGATCTAACAAAAGAAAACTTTCAAAACCGATGTTAAATCGAATATTGATCATTTACAGCGTTCCTCCCACAAAATACTGTATCAATGTTTATGTAACAAAGGATCATCCTCTAGCCAGATAAGAACCCACAATGACCGGTCAAAACACAGCCATCTCTGATTGTGTTTTGTAATGTGTTTTTGTCTTCCTATAAATTTCCCAAAGCCTATAATAGATTGGCTGCGCGCGCTCGGTCGGTGCGATAGTGAGTATCAGGGAGCACATCTGTACCCACCAGACCACTTGGGGCCGCTTATGTCGGCAGCGGATGAGATGCCGTCGTCGGCGTCGTCCGCATCCCAGTTATCATAGTCAGCTAACTGATTCCGCGGGAGACTCTCGGCCTCTGGGGGACCCTGCAGGGGGTCGTTTTCACAGTACTCTGGTGGCGCCTCGACGTCCCGGGCACCACCGATCCAAAACGTTGCGGCATTGATGTATCCGTCTAACGGTACGGCCAATTTGGCGGGGACCTGCCGAGTGTTAAATTTGTAATTTCCCGAAAACTAGAGACTATCTAAAGAACTTATGAATTAGAAAATGATTAATTGTTCTTACCTCGTTATCGTGTCCACATTCCTCAATATACACTTCACTTTGCTCTTTGACAGAATATTTGTGATACACCGTATGAACCATTTCGTTAGTCTGATGTACACGCTATAAATGACACATGGTCTTACTACCGTATAGTATTTGTGAACGTCAGTCGGTATTACTACACCGCTGTCGACTATCTTCTTTTGAACACTTTTCATTTAAACGAGCAGAAACAAACATGATTTTTATGTCCAGGTATATTTGTTTTCGTACAGAAAAAAAATACTTTCAGTCAAAAGAAGCCTGTATTTTATATGCACAACAAGGATCTACTTTTTATTCGAGCACGAGTGAAGAAATGATGAAGTAATGTGATGGTTCCCGGTATAAGTCCATAAATAGTCTTCAAACATACATTTTTGACTAATTGCCATTTGACATTTTAAAGAAATTAAATAATGGTTCAACATCATTGATTGAGGAGCATAGTTGTTATTGTTGAAAGACATAAAAAAGGAAATTTAACAAATGTAGTCAACATCGGAGTGGAACCAGTAAGTTCTATTTTTAAACTCAACAATTACAGCCACTTGGACTGCGTTGCTTTTTCACGCGGGTTGTGCGAGTGACTGAGCACTGAACCGCTAAATGCCGTTACTAACCTGATCTGTTTGAGCGGGCATTTTAAACAAAAATGTTTGAAACGGTAGTCACGTTGACATGCGTGTAAATGTTTTGTTAGAATAGTGATAGATTAGTGTTTGTGTACACAAGTAAACTGATATAGTCCGACAACATTGACCTGTCACTCATTTGTTTCCGTAATGCACCTATCAATGTTTTCCCACAGGTGGAGCGGCGGGCATATACGGGACTGAAGCGATTCCCGACAGGCGGGAATTTGACATTCCAAATGATTCCGGGTCCCGAGGTAATAGACTTTGGTCGGATTTTAGATCCCGGTAATACAGGCCCCCGAGCCTTTTGATTTAGACAAATATGCTTGACTCTAGGGTGGGGAATTAGACCCAAAAAATAAAAGTTGTCTAATTCCCCTGGGTCAGCCCGCCGCTCCCCCCCCCCCGGGGAAAATATTGATAGGTGCATAATTTTCGTACATTTTCGTCGTTGTACTCGGGTATGTATTGTAAACTCTGTGCTCGTTAGATACTATTCTGTCCCTATCAGGGCATACGTTATTCATCTTGAACGATAGTCTAATGGTAGATTGTTTGCCAATCTCATTAAAATCAAATCCTAACGTTCGCTCCATTAGTTGTCGCTGATAGCCAGCGTATAGTATAGCAGCGTCAGACTGGAGATGATTTTAATGAGTTTGATTGTTTGCCTTCTGTTCATTGGTTATGGTGTTCATTTCGGGATTTCAATCTATTCAATACTTTTTCAATTCGATATCAGAAAGGTGTTTTTCCAGCTGTGATTGCTGTCCAGTTTGTGCAATGCAAAAAACAACAACAAAAAACACACACTTTCAAACATTATTTAATTTATTCTTTGTACAATACAATCAGATGATAAAAGAACGAAACAACGTAAAATGCGTGCTAATACGCACTGTACTAAAGTTAAATAAAATATTTAAAAAAAAAAAAACGACAGGGTATTCGAACCCGCAACACCACTATCCGTAATCTACTGCCTTAACCTATCGACTATTTCGTCCACAATTATGCGTTAAATTTATTAAACTTACATTCAATATATTGAACTGTTACGGGCCATCGCTTGTAAACATTTTTCCGATAAAAGGTTACGGAAACGAACGGAATATTCATGAGTGCCAGGTCAATGCTGTCGGGCTATATTGGGAATGATTTTGGCAGTTCTAGTCAATCCAGATCATATTAAATTTATACTTTCTGTTATTGAAATGAGGCGAGTCGTGGGAAAACCGGACTTAATACGCGTGCGTAAAATGTCGACCGTTCCCGTTTTTATGGTATTTTCTGTTTCAAAGAAGTCACTTCAAAACATAAATCCACCGTAGGCGGAAAGTGCCGTCCCGGATCAGCCTGTGCGGACTGGACAGGCTGATCCGGGACGACACTTAACGCAGGTACAATACATTATTCTAATGTAGTCCAAGAGACACGAGGTTTTGCAGCTCTATTGTAGTTTGGGGATTTGCCATGGTGATGCAACATGTCATGCTGCCAATTGATTTGTTAATAAACGACTCTGTAGCTAAACGCATGGATTATGATAGTAGATCTACTAGTGTAGATCAATATACAATTCATGGGTGGTAATCAATGCGCGCGCATTCCGAAGTTTACGTACTGCGATTCCAAAGTTGACATACTGGGATGTATCGATTAGTTATGATTTTTTCATGGAATGTATTTGAACAAATGACACACTAATGTAGTAGTTCTAGTAAACTTGTTCGGACGAAGATATGCTTTGATGTATGCTATCATAGCAGTAAGCGTAATGTTACGGGGCTGTTATTTTTTTCTTGAAAACATGACTAATAGATCAACACTGCAGCGGTTTAAATGCTCATGGAACATGGGGGAAATGCTTTCGTATTTTGCGGTATTACAATATTACACACCGTTTCCTCTATTTTCATAAATATCATATTTAACCTATACATCGCAGTATGAAAACTTTGGAATGTGCGCTGGGGTTGCCAGCATTCTTTAGTGAAAATGCAGATAGAGGTTCTAGTTGCCCTGGCCCCACAACTACGAACGTTCTGGGCGCTGTCTTGTCAAAGATCTTACGACAAGTTTAAGTTACGACAGAATTGTGTAGTTTAAAAAAAATAGAAATTTTGTATCAGTATGTTCCTGAAATAAAGGACATGTGAAAGATACCAAGGAAATGAATTGAATTACTGAAATAAAGTAATCATAAATGTTGGTGCTTAGCATTTATGCTACTTCGAAAATTGTATCGTAATGTAAATATGCCCTACGATGTTTAATAAGACGGGTCCCAGAGAAGTCCAGTCTTAGTTTGTATCCAATCTCATTAAAATCGTCTTCAGTCCGACGCTACTATATTATCCGCTGACTGGATCTGATGATATCGCATTAAGGGACACGTTGGATGACCTTTCCAGGAGCCAATTAAACTGTTGCCTTCAAAATGTTGTGGCATAACTTCATAATATAACCCACAAATACTATGCACGAAATTAACGTTATAGTGCGAAATTATTAACCTGACACTCATTAATATTCCGTATGTAATCGGAATGTATATATAGATACCACGACATGTGTCGAGCGTAGCGTTGGCAATAATACAGTGTATATTGCTACTATATTGGTTTAGATATCGTACAGTGCGAATGGTGTATTGGAACAGATGCCGCCCTTGCGTTGTCAGGTTTTGAGTTCGAGTCACGGCATCGACATTTTATAAACATTTTATTTTACTCATTTTGTTTCGGGTTAGTACTCATCTTTTTCACGATTTATCCATTGTGTGTGTGATTGTATTTGAAATATTGGTAAATGTACTATACAAATAATTCCAACATAACAGTAACACAATAAAACATTCTACATTTTTAAAATAAATATCCCATGATCTGCATATTTTAAGAATAAATCATGGTATTTAAAAGAAAGGTCACTGTCAGACGGATTGAACTCGGTTCGATGGCGTGATGCGCTAGCACTTATACCACACGATCATTAAATATCACTTTTGCTATCCCGTATTTAAATCTATATGAACATAAATTCCTATAACAGAAACTTGCCCAAAACAACGCAAACAACCGAACACACTTACGGTTTGTCACGAAGATTAATGAGTGTCAGGTTAAGAATTTCGCACTATAACTTTGGATGTTTACTCGCCTAAGGTACCACTATATCCATTGTTATCCGCGTGAAATTTAACTGTAAATGATTTATTCCTGAGGATCAGCTGGAAATGCATAACTTTTCAAAAACCGTGGCCAAACATTGCTGTGCAAAAGGCACAGGCTGATATTTTATTGTTCGGAAGGTCATTTGAACGTGACCTGTTATACGATGTCTTTAGATCCTAACAATGTTAGGATTTGATTTTAATGAGATTGAGTCTGTATCTTAACCAATAGAAATTAACGATCAAGTGTAGCACGCATTCCCAATGTACGAATGATAAGTTTTGTGAAATCGTGATTTTTTTCTCCCATATCTTATCACATACGAAGATTCTTCATGCAATGAAAGCTACCATAGTTACATATTGGCAGAACCAGTCAATTATCACACAATGTTTTATAATAAATATTTGGTCGGCGATAATATACAATATTGGGGCGCTCCTGCCGCTCCATAGACTGAGCATATTAATTCTCATTGGTCCGTATTTTAAGTTGAGACTAAGCTTGAGATCTAGAATGTTCGTTGTCGCGGGGCCTGGTTGTTGGTGTATAATTGCAGGATGTAATGTAACACTGATAGTGTTTTCAGTTGGTATTATATGAGTTAAATCTACTTGATAAAGGCGACATTGCAGCTGCTGTACGGTTGATGTTCATAGCTTCTGCCGACAAGCCAGCGGTTAAAGCTATATAGCTCTGTATTCAAGCGGTTAAAGCTATATAGCTCTGTATTCAAGCGGTTAAAGCTATATAGATCTGTATTCAAACCACTACCAGGCGCTGGATCTCGTCAGTAACTGTAACAGCTGTGTTGGACATCTCCAGAAAGGATGCTCCAGTCTACAGACACGTCTGCTAATGTGCAACATGTTTTGCACGTGCTTATGCAGAACTTATAGGGCTTTTCATAGATGAATTGGGCAGTTGTGCACATCAAATGTGGCGCGTCGTTAGAAACCCGGTCTTAATGCATGTGCGTAGTGTCGTCCCGGATTAGCCTGTGCAGTCCGCACAGGCTAATCCGGGACGGCACTTTCCGCTTTTATGGTATATTCTGTTTCAAGGAGGTCTCTTTTAAACATAAATCCACTGTAAGCGGAAAGTGCCGTCCTGGATTAGCCTGTGCGGACTGCACAGGCTAATCCGGGACGACACTTTACGCACATGCATTAAGTCCGGTTTTCCCATGACGCGCCACATTAATGTATGCCGGATCATTGATTACAACACTGAGCTACCATGTGTCCATAATCTAGTTTAGTCATGACGCGCCACATTAATGTATGTGTCACGGCATGAACTTGGTCACTTAAAGGGGAGAAGTTGTGTGGCGGCCCGGTTAGCTCAGTCGGGAGAGCACTCGCCCTGATAGCGAGGGGTCCCGGGTTCGAGTCCCGGACTAGCCGCACAATTTTCTCACCCTATGACATTTGGCGCCCAACGTGGGACCGTGACGTTACCCGGGTTAACTCTCCGATGGCCCATGTGTCTCCGGTCTAGCTACGCCCTTTGGGGCGGCTCGGGTTCGAATGAACAAACAAAGTCGTGGATCTAGTCTTTAATATGTATTGGTCAGATCCTGTGAATGAATAACGATGCTTATAATAATAATAATAATAATTAGCATGCAAACAAGTATACAAATGACAATTACAATGCATAATCAAAATGGCGGTATGATGAGCGGGAAATTCTAACATCATACAATGATAAAATACAAAATACAAATACACATTATAAAATAAAGCAATAGATCCGAGATATATATAAACAATTATATAAACTTTTATTAATAATATTTACCTGTAGGTTTATTATTAAACCCTACAAAAATGGTTTCAAATGTGCCGATCAATGTGGCGATCTGTTTGTGTCAGTTGTCTGTGTGTGTCTGACGTAGTGCGGGAAAGTAGCGAACGTAGTGCGGTGAATAAATATTAGTACTCGTGCACAACAATGGGTTAACAACCACTATTAGTTAACTAATATTTCAACTACTACATTGGAGTGCTAATTTGACTAATGGAAAAGGTGTTTTACTATATATATATCTATATAGTAAAAGGACATCTTAGCTTACACCCTATGACATATTCCCCCCTGTTAAAAAATGACGTCCCGACATTTTACGACAAAAAAAACCAACATGACGTCGCAGGATTACAGCAATCGCGATATGCGGTGAATATTTAAGCACAGATTAAACACGACTAGTGTTTTAAATCTCTCTCACAATATAATAGTCAATAATGTCATATTTTAATGACTTTTTGCAAACGCATATAATATACCGCGTACACTTAGTAGACGGAAGTCGGTAATAACTATATTATGTTTCAAACTTTTAAAATACTTAAATTCAATGCATAACAAAACTAATGACATTTGTACATCGATTAGGTAGTAAAACAATCATTCCAACACTATGCTGAATATGCTAACACTTTGCTTACATTTGGAAATGGCCACTAGTTTGCCACTTCGGAGCGCGGCGGTTCCTGGTCGACCTACGTAATTCCGGATATACGTCATCATCGGGTGGCGTATGTTCTCCTCGCCTCTGTGGGATGACGTATTTAGTACCGGCTGGAGCGACATCTTCTAAAACATTCTCTGATGTTTTAACATCAGTTTGTCTTAGGGGCAAAATAAGATTGCGGTGTAGTCTTCGAACCCGTCTTGCTTTTGGATCATTCCTTTTAACGTCATAGACGGGAACCTCCGGATTTGGTTGGTCCAAGACAAGGTAAGGGTCATTCTCCCATTTGTCCGCTATTTTCTGTTTGCCTCGCATGGTAACATTGCGTACTAAGACAAGATCGCCGGGCTCAATCTTTGCGGCATGCGCCTTCCGATCGTATTGTCGTTTATTGACTTCTGCCGTTTTCGTTGCTAGTTCCTTAGCCTTTTGGTATGCATTCGCAAGACGCTCGCGGAGTTTGCGTGCATATTCGTTCGAACATCTGGCATTGGTGTCGTCGGTGTTGAGTCCGAGAAGAGCATCTATTGCTAGTCTTGGGTGACGGCCAAACATTAAATAGTACGGTGAATAGCCAGTACTATTATGAATGGTAGCGTTATATGCATGTACCATTGGCCCAACGTGATCCTTCCAGTTGCTCTTCTTGTCTTCATCAAGCGTTCCCAACATTTTAAGTAGGGTCTGATTAAAACGTTCGACCATACCATTGCCCATAGCGTGGTACGGCGTAGTACGGGACTGTTTCACACTTCCTAAGCGACATAGTTCTGTCATAAGACTCGACATAAAATTTGCCCCCTTATCGCTGTGGATTCTTTCCGGAAAACCGTAGTTCACAATGAATTTCTCGAACAGAACTCGAGCAGTGGTTTTGGCTGTTTGGTTTGTTGTTGGGTATGCCTGGGCGTATCTTGTGAAATGATCGGTGACCACGAGAATATGTTCGAACCCGCCTTTTGATCGTTCAAGACTTAAATAGTCAATGCAGATCATTTCCATTGGCGCAGACGTGGGTATGGGGACCAGAGAGGCTGAATCAGGTGTTGCCTTTCTTCTTATACACCTAGGGCAACTAGCCACCTTGTCGCGAACAAATGTATCTATTCCTGGCCAGTAAAACCTCTGCTTGAATAGTGACGTGGTTCTATCTCTGCCCTGGTGTCCAAGGTCATCGTGTAATGCCTGAAATACCTCATCTCTTAGTGCAGACGGCAAAACCAGTTGATGATACTGCTCACCGAAAAGAGTGCCATTACGGTATAACACGCCATTTCTAAGTTCTAGCTTATCCCAGTCTCGTCGATACTTATCTACTGCATTGGTGCCCAAAGCCCGCGTAGCTGACGGCCTGGTGCCTTTGTGTACATGATCAGCAAGAACGGAAATGACGGGATCTTTCGACTGTGCCTGTCTCCAGTCCTTAGAACTCAAGGCGTAGGACAGCAAAACTTCATCTGGTACGTGCGTACTTGCCTGAGCTTGAACTTCTGATATACTGTCAGGAATAACGGTGCTAACAATGACTGGCAACTTTTCAACTGTCGCTGCTACTGATGTTGACAAAGCTTGGACGGTTGGTGGGTCGATGGTCATGCGACTTAACCCGTCAGCATCCGCATTATTCTTTCCTGGGCGATAGCGCGCTGTGAAGTTATAATTCGCTAACGCTGCCATCCATCGTTGACCTGTGGCGTCTAATTTCGCAGTGGTGGTAACATATGTAAGTGGGTTGTTGTCTGTGATCACCTCGAAAGTTGCACCGTATAAGTAATCGTGGAACTTCTCGGTTATGGCCCACTTTAACGCCAGAAATTCGAGTTTGTGCGCTGGGTAGTGTTTTTCGGCCGGTTTGAGAGATCTACTGGCGTATGCGATGACTCTGGCTTTGCCATCTTGGTGCTGGTAAAGCACGGCACCCAAACCAGAACCTGACGCGTCCGTGTGCAAGGTAAATGGTAGGTCGTAGTTGGCGTAGGCCAATATCGGTGGGTTGACCAACTGTTTTCCCAAGGCTTCATATGCTTCCTGGTGTTCAGCTTCCCATTTAAATGGCAATTTCTTTAGACCCTTGTCATTTCGTTTATTTTTAGTGGGCTGGCCAATAAGTAAATTGTTCAAAGGTCGAGCAATCTTCGCAAACCCTTTAATAAATCGTCGGTAGTACCCAGCGAAGCCCAAAAACTTCCTTACTTCTTTGACACTAGAAGGAACTGGCCAGTTGGCGATTGCTTCGATCTTCTTTGGGTCAGCTTGGATACCATTTGCAGAGACCACGTGACCAAGGAAGGTTGTCTGGGTTTTGAAAAATTGGCATTTCGAAGGTTTTATTTTCAAATTATAGGAGGCCAATCGTGAGAAACACTGGTCTAGTCGACTTATATGGGAACTTATGTCAGATGAAAACATAATGATGTCATAGAGATATATTAAGCAGTCTCGAAGGTTCAAATCACCCATACATCGCTCCATTAGTCGTTGAAAGGTTGCGGGTGCATTGCAAAGACCAAAAGGAAGTCTGTTACACTCGTAGAAGCCCAATCCACCACACTGAAATGCTGTTTTCTCCTTGTCCGATTCTTCTAGTTCGACCTGCCAGTAGCCGGACTTTAAATCTAACTTTGAGAAGTATTTGGCTCCAGACAAGAGATGTAATGTTTCCTCGACCCTTGGTAAGGCATAGCTGTCTTTCTTTGTTCGTTCATTTAGACGCCGAAAGTCAATACAGAAACGAATGCTGCCGTCTTTCTTTCTTACTATAACACAATTGGATGACCAGGGGGAAGTTGATTCACGTATGGCACCTATTTCTAACATATCTTTCAGGTGTTCTCGTACGTCGTTAAACAGTGCTGGTGGTATTCTTCTATACGGTTCCTTGAATGGCTCTTCATTAACGAGATTGATTTTATGTTTCACTGCCTGTGTATGGCCCAAATCCAAATCAGACTTTGGAAATATCGAATGCCACTTTTCAAACAAATTGTATACTTGTGTCTTTTGATCTGTTGTTAATTCTGAATCATCTAGATCTATGCCGTATTTCTCTTTCAGGTTTTCAGGTTTACATTTGCTTTCTGTTTCAGAAGTTCCAAAATGGTTGATAGTCGCACTCACAGGTTGAAATATCGGTGCCTCACGCAGAACTTCAACTTCATTTAACTGACATAGTATCTGTTTTGCTTTGATTTTGATGGGTCTGGCGGTAACGTTGCAAACTCTTACAGGTATTCTTGCAGTCTTCCCAGGGTTAACGATACTGACAACTCTAGGACAAACGACGGCGCTATGGCACGGTATATCTTCAACTGCTTCGGTAACAGCTTCTTTTGCGAGTCCTTGTTTCCTAAAGAAACCGGTTACAGTTCTGCTCTCACCAGGATGTAAGGTGATTGGTTTAGTTGCTGTAACAAGTCCAATTTCTGCATTTACCGACATGAAACCAGCTTTCCATACCTCATTTACATTTACGGTCGCATTGTCAGCCATGGGTTTTATTTCTCGTAGAACATTCTTTCCGAGTAAAACATGAGCGGTGCCGTGATATTCTTTAACGGGAACTACTAGCAATACAGTTTCTATTGGCTTCTGAGTAAACTCAGTCTCGATGTTTGCAAATATGTATCCACAGTATGGAATGGAACTGCCATTTGCACATTTCAGTTCTACACCGAATTCCTCCATGGAGTGTAATTTTGGCTTTGGAGACATGGTGTTGTGAAATATTTCAGTGATGGTGCTCACTTGTGACCCGCTATCAATGAGTGCAGTAGTATCTTGTCCATCTATTTTTATCTGGTCTAAATTCGCATCACCTATCATTCGCTGTAGAATATCTTCTTTATTGAATGTTTTGGAGTTTATGGTATCTTCGCTGGTTCTGCTCTCATCCAACTCCTCGATCAGAGCATTTTCTAGTTTAAATTTTGAGCTTGGTTCTTATTAGTATTTCTGTCATCAACTGCTCCATTGTGCTGTTGGTTACCTCTATAGTCGCGGAAAAATCTACCATTTCTTGTGCGGTATCCTCCTCGACCTCTGAAGTTAGTGTTGCCTCTATAGCCTCTGTATGATTGGCCTCTGTTATTCCATGTACTTGTGTTAACTGATTCATTTGGTTTCTGTCGTTCCTGTGTAAGGGTGTTTATTTTCTTTTCCATCTCCTTCTTTTGCTCTTTCAGGTCATTCAAAATCTTCAAATGGCTGTCCATCTGTTGAACATTTACTTGTTTCGGGTGTTCTGGTTCTTTGGCAACTTTAAGTTCTTGTTCCTCTTTCCGAACCTTTCGTCTCAGTTCTTCAAACGTACAACCGGATTCATAGAACATTCGAGTTGAGTTTTTCAATTCTGTATTTTTCAGATGTTTCCAAAATCTCGTCTTCAACACCTTTTCTTTTCTGTATTCTTGTATCTCTGCTCTGTCTATGGCCTTTTGTATTAACTCTTCCAGCTGTATGCCCCAAGCCGATATATCCTCATCTTTCTCCTGCTTCGCGTTATAATAATCTTCCATTAAACTTTCACCACTCTTAATGTCTCCAAAGTTACTTTCCAGAGTTTTCAATATCTCTTCAGTTGATGCTGTGGGTTTAAGTGTGGTTAGTACTTTCCTGAGTTTTCCACCGATGGCATTCCGTATGGCCTGTCTCAAAATCTCAAATGTTGGAAATAAGCATACTTTCTACTTCAATTTTCCATTCTTGAAATTGTGCAGGGTCTGAAAATTTTGGGACGTTTGGCTTGATCATGAACGGCATGTGTTCTTTCGTGTCGGTACCTTTCTTTCTGTGTGTATTTGACGTCTGTTTACGAGTACTAGGTTCTATCAGCTCGTCGTCCAATGACCATAAGATGCTCTGTTTTTCCAATAGACTCTGTTCTAAGTCGTGTTTCTGTTGTTTCAGAGCTCGTAACCTTTCTGTATGTTGCCTGTCTCTTTCTTCTCTCAGCCTGTCTCTTTCTTTTATCTCTTTTAACTGTTCTTTCATTTCAATTGTTTTGGAATTTTCCATTTCCCTCAGCTTCATCAACTCTATCTGTTTCTGGAGGTGCTCTATCTCGTCGTGCTCAATATCATCCTGTATATCTCTTTTGATTAACTGATGATCATATTTGTTGTCTGTCCCCCTCTCTCTTTTAATTCTGTCCTCAGAATAAACGTATTGTGTTACATCTTGTTGCATCGCCTTATCTTCCAACCAGTGTAGTTCTTTATCTACAGTGTCTTTGGATGCAGATGAGCCATCACTCAAAATATCAAAACTTGTTCTTATTTGGTCCACTTGGCCATATTCATCCACTGTAAGAAGAGACTGTCTTCTATCTGTGTTCATCTTGTATCGGACGTCATCTGATCGGCATTCGGCTGTGTTTAAGCAATCCATGTGATAATCATATCCACATGCTCATTGTAATGCATCATCATCATCATCGAATTCTATGTCGATGACTGTTTCTCTCATTCTCTCAACTTCTAATTCCAATTCCTTCCGTCTCTCCTCTAACTGTCTTAATTCATTATCTTCACGTTGCCGTCTGGTGATCTGTTCTTCCTTATTTCTCTTTAATTCATCCTTTTTCTGTTTTGTCTTCCTTCGAGCTTCTATAAGTTCCGCTCGTTGTCTTTGTAATTCATTCAACTGGGTCATTTCGATATCTCTATCCCTCTGCTTGATTCGTTCAACCCTTTCTATTTCACTTGTTAATTCTCAATCATTTCGTATCATTTCTCGTCTGCGAAGTCTCTTTTCCCTTTCTGTCATATCACCTGCACCTTCCATGTTGCAAAATGTCTATTTCAAACAATCAGACGAATATAATGTTTATTCAACGTATATGCTTATACGAATTCACGTTATTATAAACACTTTGTAATGTCCATTGTCATTTCAAAATACATTGTTCATAAAACGCTATTTTCCTCAGAAGCGTCTATTCCACAATACACGTTGATGGTAACTTTTCATTCACAAATTCATGTATCAGCATATACAACTGTTCATGTTATCAACATAGCATGCAGATATATTCAATAAATCACTATATTGAATTGAAATATAAACAACCTAAAATGCTAAACTAAGTATATATTCAATAAACACTAAATATATGAACATCAGTCACATTAATTCACCAATCTCTAAGAGTATGTCTAATCCAATAATTATTCAAATAATTTAGTAATTAAGTTCAAATTAAAATTTGCTAAAAGTATTTATCAATAACCCGTCAATCAATTACTACTAGTCAACGCGCACGTTCTCCGTTTCCGATAAACGCCTTTTAACCCAGATCGGTAACTCGATAACTATCCAATCGCAATATATATAAATTTTACAGATTAAACCTGTAAACTTTTACAATATTCCGAATTAAATCAAGGTACGACCGCTAACTAATCGAATCGCACAACCTGTAAGGATTTTCTGTAACCATTTCTTTATTTCACAATGAAATTGGTTTATAACGAATTTCATTGAAAAATAACGCTCCCATCAACGGTCTCATTCACTAAATACCCGTGAATTTATCAAATGCACGTGTATAGCTTTTCGGGGTTACCAATAGGCAATAAATGGATAATTGCGGGTTTGGAGGGATTTCACAGGGTATCACTTACTACTGGGAATGCAAATCACTCTGTACTTGGGTTTTACCTAACTATATATAGTAACGTGTTTACCTAACTACACACAACTACATAGCAATACTGCGTAACGTTTTATTGTTCAACGGATTAGTGGTCGATGAATGCCCGTGATTTTACTCAAATGCAGCGACGTAGGTCAGGTTTCATGCAACCTAAATGTTAGTGCAGTGGGTTTCCCTATTTATAGTTTTGGAAAAAAAAAGTTTCGGAAAAAAAACACTTTAAATATCAGACATAAAAATAACCTGATTGACTATAAAATACAACAAAAATATAAAGCTCACCACACCACCGTCAAATGAATCGATGATCACGAATCAACACAATGTTCACACACTGTCACAATATTTAATGTCACAACTCCAGCGACGAATCCCTGGTCCAGTGTGGTTGTAACGTTCTAGAAGATAGGGCCCTTAAAACGTTTTGTACCCGCGGGTTCCTGAAGATCGATGATTGGTACCGTCCTGAAGATCTGGTATACCAAACGTGCACGCTATCCCATTCGACCAAACATCAGAAGACTGCAACGTTGGGCGCCATTGTCTCCGGTCTAGCTACGCCCTTCGGGGCGGCTCGGGTTCGAATGAACAAACAAAGTCGTGGATCTAGTCTTTAATATGTATTGGTCAGATCCTGTGAATGAATAACGATGCTTATAATAATAATAATAATAATTAGCATGCAAACAAGTATACAAATGACAATTACAACGCATAATCAAAATGGCGGTATGATGAGCGGGAAATTCTAACATCATACAATGATAAAATACAAAATACAAATACACATTATAAAATAAAGCAATAGATCCGAGATATATATAAACAATTATATAAACTTTTATTAATAATATTTACCTGTAGGTTTATTATTAAACCCTACAAAAATGGTTTCAAATGTGCCGATCAATGTGGCGATCTGTTTGTGTCCGTTGTCTGTGTGTGTCTGACGTAGTGCGGGAAAGTAGCGAACGTAGTGCGGTGAATAAATATTAGTACTCGTGCACAACAATGGGTTAACAACCACTGTTAGTTAACTAATATTTCAACTACTACATTGGAGTGCTAATTTGACTAATGGAAAAGGTGTTTTACTATATATATATCTGTATAGTAAAAGGACATCTTAGCTTACACCCTATGACACATGGTAATTATATAACACCATGAATCCCTGAATTCAAGGACAAATTCATATTTGAGCGAGGGTGTATATCACGGCATGAACTTGGTCACTTAAAGGGGAGAAGTTGTGTGGCGGCCCGGTTAGGTCAGTCGGGAGAGCACTCGCCCTGATAGCGAGGGGTCCCGGGTTCGAGTCCCGGACTAGCCGCACAATTTTCTCACCCTGTGACATATGCCGGATCATTGATAACAACACTGAGCTACCATGTGTCCATAATCTAGTTTAGTCATGGTATTTCAATAAACAAAGTGTTTTCCATTTATTTTCCTACATACATTTATATTTAAATGGATTTTAACATGACGGGATGGTGGGAAGTCTTGATACATAGAATACAAGAGTGAACCCAGTCCATAGTCGGAAAAAATGGACCTCAGAATTAAATACAAAAGTTAGTTTATCATATAGATCTAACTACTTCAACAAAACGAGCGCACATTGTCAGATAACTGGGTTTGGGCCGTCTAGAAGATTGAAACGGATTTAAGAAAACTACCCCGCTGCGACTGTGGTTTCGCCATTGCAGACGTAATTGAATCACTCATGATCGTTATCTGTAATTGAACACTCATGATCGTTGGAAATAAGGAGGGGCATCTGTGCGCTTCCGTGCTTGACATGGCGCGCATATGTACCGCGCTTGGAAAATGTCCCGCCTCACGTTTGCCAACAGACAAACCGAACAACGCGGAGTGGTATTTGGTAACATTAATTCGTTGTCGGAAAGTAATCAGTAGATGGTAAATGACTTGGATAATCGCGGTAGCAAACGTATAAATTCCGACACATAATAACAAACATTGCATACATATTTGTGGAATGTGTGATAATTTTAATCAGAGATCTATTAACAAACATTGATAGATCTTTGTTTTAATCAAATCAGTGTATAAATTTTATTACATCAAATTCAAAACTGGCATCAACAGGCATAGAGACCAATAGACACGCTTTTGGCGTTTCGTATGGTAAAAATTAAAAAGTTAAAATGTGTGTAAGGGGAAAGAACCACATTTTGGAGTGTGTGCCAAGAGGACACTGATTGTCGCCCTTATATTTTACTTCAGTTTCTGTTTGCATTTACCAATGTAGTATTTAATGCGTTTCTTAGTGAAATTGCTTATTATGGCAAATTTTCAATATTTAGTTTGTTAAGTCTATATTGTAAAAATAAATAAGATGTCATAAGTTATAACTATAATTGTGCATTCAATAGTAAAATGTAAACTTCTGTTTGTCCTTTCTACTGCAAATGCAGCTATAATTTGTCATTACCTTTTATGCTTGTAACACAAACGTTAAAGCTCGATTGTTTATGTTGTAGATCTACACACAAATTGACGGGAGAGCATATGTCCGGGGGGGTGAGGGGGGGGGGGCATGTGTCCGGATACCATATATTACATAAAACCAGAAATATATTTTAAAAGTTATTCGGCGTATGTGGTATTTTCAATATTTTAAACTGATAAATATATTACTTCATTGGCTTCATATACAATGCACATATGTGTCGCATGTCTGACTAGACTAATACATGCACGTACGACATTAAATACCCTCATAATAAAATATTGCACACTTAAACCATACTATACTCGTAAGATTTTGTTGTTTTACGCAATAAAAAATAAACGTACTCTTCGTTTTCTTAAGCATGCCCTAATAGAATATAACAATAGTAAATGGACAGTCAGCAAAATAGAAAATAATGCGTAATCAGTTATACAAACGTACATACAAGTACATTCCTTTGTGGTGTACATATCTGAATATTGAGCAAACTTGAGAGTACTCATTCAAAAGCACTACCGGTATATGAAAACGAATGAAATGTATTCATCGTTGCAAACCAGTTTTATTGCTTAATAACATGAAAATTGTATCTAGATTTAATTAATTTATCTGATGTAAATATTAAGTATGTTTTCGTTCCAGATGGGTCACTTTATTGCTTTTTCAAATCTTAAATAAACTTTAAATGACTTTACTGATCATTCAACACCTTTTGTTTACTTTAAGAAACACGAGATATCTAGTTTAAACTGATTTTTTGCATACATAATTTTAAAACTGACAAATGTGTAACTTAACTGTTGTTTTTTTCTTATATTTCACTTATCCGCCACAGTGCTGACTAGATCCAAACGGCACACAGTACTCACATACTAAATCATACTATACAGAACATATCAATATATATTTTTATTTTTATTTTACTTTGTTTTTTTTAAACATACAATACTCAAAATCTAAATAATATTAGTAGTTTACGCCTTTTAACATACCATTAAATATAACTTATTATATATGTTACTTTGTATATGTGTGTGTGTTCTAAACATCAACATTTTATATGGTTTATTTCAGAATACATTAGGCTTTAAGCCCATGAGTACACATACATATAATACACTATATTGTCAACAGTGGTCAGTGACATGCAGGCATATAAATATACTGTCTTAAGCAATACCAATTTAAAATGCATAATGAAAGAATTGATAACCCTACAAACAGGCATATTCAAATAAAACAGCCATTTTTAACATTTTAACACTGTTTACCAATACTAATTTAAGGTAAATATATAATTTGCATATTGAATAACAAATCAGTATCTTATTCAAATAAAAATAAATGTTCGAAAAATGTGTATACATATAGCTATTAGTGCTATGACTAAGAAACAGACAGTACTATATGGAGAGAAACTATTGATAATATAATTCAGTTCTTAATTTAAATGCTTTAATAATAAATGTGGCAAGATTTTTAATTGTCTTTTTGTCGTCAGTTTGTAAGAGGTCGATAAATTTTATCATATTTGTGTGATTCCAATAATATCTATGTATATATTATTTTATATATGCGCTTCGGTTAATTAAGGATATCAAGAATGAAATTAAAACAATATGCATACACGGTTATATATGCATCGACGAGCCGGAACATACACGGCAAAAAAACTTTATTAACTTTTAACAACTAGTATATTTTTGTTCGAAGTATGCACGCTCCTAAATAAGTTAAAATATTTATGGCTAGATAAATGTCGTCGAGGTGTAAAGAATACATGTATGTCGACAATGATATTTTTAAAGTATCTCGCCTTTTCAACTGTGCACTGTCAGTTTGACCCTACACTGACCTGCAGGCGAGCGTATGGTCACTTCGCTCTCAATATAAATTATCCTTCTGGTGGGAGATTTGTCTTAGATACAATAGACCATTTCACTGGGAGATCGGAAATATTCGTAAAATTTCGTTGAACAAGTCACGTGGCGATTAACCATGTGACTTTTTCAGCCAATGAAATCCTGGAGCCAATATTCACACACGTAATTGTTGTAAAAGTTCACTATTTCGGCCATCATACAATATTGCTTGGACATCGACGCAGACTTCAGGTCAATAAGGGAAGATTCCTATGAACTGTTTACTGGACATGTACACGTGTTGATTTATTTTTAAACATGAAGGTCGTTGTCAATAATTTAAAGAAACTAATTATTATCATAGGTTTTTATGTATATTTTGTGTTTTCCAGAAGTAATAGAGGATAACTCGACTAAAATGCTATTTCAAAACGTAACATATTACAGTGTACGTATTAGTTGATTAAGTACGATAATTATGCTTTGTGCATAGCCGTTTATCCCCCCCCCCACCGAGTTTGATCTTGTTTCGGCGTAGCTGTCTAAGATCACTTTTGACCCAGATTTTCTTGCGATAATTATGCAGCGGGAAAATTGAGTGCCAATAGAATTGGGCAAATTTTCTAATTCTAGGGAATGCAAACTTCAAACAATGGTTTAACGTATACCAATAACTGTTGCATACTTTTAGGGATTAAAAATTTACATAATTGTTTACATAAGCGGTTAAAATGAAGTTATAAACATCTTCAACATATACTCTAGAACTGAGGCTAATTATGAACGTATTTTCTCATTGTATGCCATAAACAGAATGCTATATTCATTCACGTAACGAAATAACTATTTTGTTTAGCCTACATTTATATAAGCGGATGCTCTATAAATAGCAATTGTGCAATGTTCCCATTCATAAATCTCATTCACGGTGTTGCCGATCCATGCAGCCGATTGATTCTAGCGAGTTCATCACATTCCAGAAACAGTAGTGTCATTCTAAAAATAGCGCGCGTAGCCAGCAACCGTTGTATAGCTGTGTTAATATACTCGTACATGCATAAATAATAGCGTCCGTAGAATCATAAACCTAAACATTTCAATAAATGGGGAATTTATATTTATAAACTTACTGTTAATTAAAATTAAAATTGTGGTTACGATTTATTAACGATTATTTATAATTGCATCTTTCTATCAACTTCTCCAGTAGATGTTATTTAATCTATAAAAAGATGCTACATTTTCTATAGATAAAATGTTATGAAAGAAGATTCGGAATAAGTCGAACTGTTATTCGCGTAGCATGAATACACAATTAGCAATACTAATTATACACAGGAACCCCTGATATATCATATTTCTACTGATATAATTTAAAATCGTCATAGTCTAATGAATTTTTTATGGTTGCGTTATCGAAAATAAAGTCTTAACATTTCAAAAATCGCTGAATGTTCCCTGACTATTGCGTTTTATTGGGATACACAGTATAAGTGCTTATTTGACTTCAGATCGTTATTATATTACATAACTAACATGAATGGTATATTACCGGTACTATAAATAACTATATAGACTCGTCTGATACATTATAATTTTAAATCATTCCCGAAATTATGTTCTTACATTGTTAATTTGTTAAATTGGCTTGACAAATTCAGATAACAATTATGTTAACCTAAATTATTTTGGCTATTCATATATCACTGGTCGAAACATGGAGCTGTATGATTGGTTTATTCACAGCATAGATATTAATGATAATTTTTATTAATTTTTAAATTAATAAATTTATCTCAAATTAACTTTTGGGTCCGAGAAGTTTTCTTATAGTGTCCGAAAAATCAGGGGTCCAATAAGTCTCCTAATATTGGTGGCGACCAAACAATCTGGGGTCTGAGAAGTCACGTAACCGATCATCTTGGCCGTCTGTTTAGGTAATTTTTTAAATGACATCTCAATATTAATTTCGACGCCGATTGTCTTTTTTAAAGATATTTCTTGTTTAACTTTTTATTTATAAAATCGATGCAGCTGCTATTGTTTGTAAAAAAAACCTTGTAACCAGACGATAACTTATCAGTATGTTGTTATCTCGACATTTTAACATGAAATCATAGTAATTTAATATTTTTCCAGATCTTTTAACTGGGCAGCTTTTTACTTTGCATAAAGTTTTGCATTGCTGTATAACTAGGATACACAGCAGCTCGGACATGTGCTTTGTTCATGCCTAAAATCTAATTTTAGTTATCGTTGGCTCCAGTCAGCGATTGGTTGACCGATCTCTGAGAATTATTTTACTCGGAAACCGTTCGGAGCCGCACGTAGATATTCGGCGAAGATCGGTATGAAATGGTCTATTGATATTTATAGAATTGCTGTGTCTATTGAGTTGGACTATAAAAGAAACCACTAAAATGTTATCAAAACGCTGACATCGTAGAAAGACTGTTGGCGACAGAAGAAACCAAAAACATGTGAATTATGAGTGCACTTTTGCTAAAAAGGAAACATTTGTTTGAATGAAGTTCAATTTCCCACCGTTATACTTGATAATTTGGCTTCTTATTCAATAGTATACGATACCATAACAATTGGGTTTTTTTTCAAGCTAATTATCTAATGCGAACGGAAATATATACATGCCAGTTAGCAAGTCAATCTGCAACGAGCCACGCAGAATAATCGATGAAAAAACGTGGTAATTAGGAACATCAATTGTTAGTGATTCGTAGCCTACTGAGATCAAAAGTAAAATTTAAAATACATAACATTACAACGTGCGATGCCTGCTCTCGATTTTCCATACTTCACTTAAAAATAATACATTGCAGTAATTTGAAGTAAAAATATTCAGAATAAGAATCGATAACAAGAAATGACACTTTCGCAACGAGTAAAAAATAGCCGGTGTAGTGCATTAATTTAGTGGGCTTATTCTTGGATACTCCGGTGAATATTTCGGTTACAATAAAGTAAATAGCGAAAATATGAATGTCGTTCGTTTGACGTAACATTTTTAATAAATTGACTTTTTTTTAGAAACTGTAATTGAAAAAAAATCACATGATATACGCATTATAATATATACGACATACATCTTCTTCTATAATTAAAAGGTAAAAAAATGGGCGTGAATTTTTGCAGTTTGAAGGAGGACCCTTTCAGGTTTCGATTTACTGACTCGTACCTGCAAAGAAAAGAAGTAGTTTTCCGCGAAGCCTGTTTTGGAAATTACCCTCTCAAAAGACCTCTGGCTTCAGCCAACAGTCTTAAAAGTGTGTTCATTTACATCTTTGCAAAACATCAAATTTATTGCTTTTTTTATAGGGATGGGACCGAATACTGAAATAAATAATCGAATAGTCGTTTTAGGTATTCGAATATATTCGAATAATCGTTTTGTAAATACTACTATATACAGCACTCTGTCCGAATATTTACCTATCCGAAATATGTATACTACGTGTACGTAGTTGTTTTACCTTGTTTCAGTGGTAGTGAGCGATATAACTTCGTGAGTGTTAGGCAAATATAAAGAAATGTAAGATATTGTTAAATGTATTGTCGAATAATTTATAATCGTTCAGTACACACATTTCTCATTACACAGATTACACGCGACCTGGTTGTTGTATAGACCGTTTTCACGACAAGGTATAATTTTACCGGAACACCGGTTGGCGGCCATATTGGAGGTATTCGCCTGACTATCTAAAGGTCTAATTACCCCAAAACGGAAGTCACATCCTCAGGGTTACTGTCAGTTAGATAATAAGCACATATGGTTGAGTGCAGGATGCATATAATTTGTAAAATACAGTTTAAATGATATGTTTTGGTATCATTGTAAAGGTATATATGTAAGCAATAAGAAAAAAGGCTATTTGTGTGCAATACTTTTTGTCTATTGGTTCCCAGCTTCATAACTTTTGGCCCATGTATTCATGCGCAAAATGGCAGCCTCCATGCCCGTCAAAACCGGTGTGTTTTTTCTAAGATAAATAGTTTGAGTTACAACACATAGAATTTTTTGACATGCTGTTTTTTCAAAAGGTTATGTCCTCATCTTTTCAACAATGTATGGTGATATATTGGAAAGATGCTTGGTCATGGTGAAAAGTGAGATCAAATTTTGAATATTTCATATGTAACAAAGAAGGAATTTATTTGCGCATGCGTAACCTTTAAGAACTTCACCTAATATTAGTCTGCAAAGATTTTGAAAATGGACTCTTACAAACACACTGTACTGGAAAGAATAACTGCCAGATGCCACCTTGACCCCATTTAGGGCTGTATTTTATGGGATGGTTGCTCTAGGGGGCATTAGGGGGGTAAATATGGGAAAATTAAAGCAAAATGTCCACCAGAGTGGCAATCCGAGACCCATTGTGTTCATCGTGTTGTTTTGCAGTTTCATTTTGACATTAATTTGCATTAGTTTCAACAATTCTCTCATTTATGTCATAATGCCTTGTGTTGTAATCCTAAATATTTAGTTTAAGTTTGAAACTGCAAAACAACACGATGAACGCAATGGGTCTCGGATTGCCACTCTGGTGGACATTTTGCTTTAATTTTCCCATATTTACCCCCCTAATGCCCCCTAGAACCTGTAACTGACAATAATGCCCGCAAAGGTCGTGTCCGCACTGGCCGATGCTTTGGCCATGATGACCGTCCGACCTGCCTACTTTGAATAATACCAATGTTTCTAATTTGCAAAGTTAACAGATCCTATTTAGTTCATATGTTATTTTGTACTTGTAGTTCAATCAGGCTTTCAGCTGATAAATACATGAAATGCATGCATAAAACACTTAAGCCGCTCACGCCAACCTAGACCCCACCTAATGGAGATAGCGGCATCAAAATTTAAATCACCATCACAGTTTGGTTTAATTTGAGTATGTTTTTTAAATGCAGTGCTGAAAAGAACCAGGACCTCAGCCGGAACCATCAACTCATTTGTATACAAGTCTGGGTGAAGTGACGAGTCATCAAAACTACTTTACTTGTCAACTACACTGGAGCGTTGGGGCGGGCCGTAAAGCTGACACACTCGTGTCCGTACCATCGGTATTTTTTAAGGTTAGTACATGATTATTGTCATGTATTCTACTAGCTAATGACTTCTTTTCCAGCCTGGCATTCTTCTTATCAACACCAGTAGGAAAAGCAAGAGTTTAACCCTTGTTGGGACTCTCAACCCCGTTTTAGAACTGAACTGTTCGCACATGAGCTCGACAATCTGAAGCCGGCATAGCGACTAGCCTTATCGCAGTAAATAAAACTTAGTAAACTATTGTATATGTACACTTATTGTATCTAGGTTACACTAGTAATCACAATATTGAGTAACCATGCACAGAAAACCTTTTTATTTTCACAGATTACTCAGCAGAGAGTACCTGGAACAGATTGAAGATTGCAAGCCTACATGATTTTTTAAACTAAATTTGTTCTTCAAATAAATTTGAAAATCGAATATTCGTATTCGTTTTTTTTATATTCGAATATTATCCGATATTTGAATATTCGATTATTCGGTCCCATCCCTACTTTAACATGTCAAATTTATGTCAAATCATTTCAAAAGCGTTGCGCATATACGAAAGCTTTCATTTTGTGCGAAATGTTATTCTCTTATTCTCGTATTGAAATTGCCATTAATATTCCAAACCTGTTACGATTTCGGGTCTACTGGCGGGAAATTTTCACACAACATTTGATTGGATATTCAGGATGGTCTAAAGTTGGGTTTAACAGCTACGGCGAAAAAAATAGTTAAAATATGATCTGTAAGGGGAAGAACTACATTTTGGAGGTTGGGTCACGAGGACACTGATTGTCGCCCTTAGATTTTACTTCGGTGTTACATGGTTAAACATAGGCTTATATGCAGGGACCTATAATGAATGCATCTGATTGTTTGCATTTTAAAAATGTAGTATTTAATGCGTTTCTTAGTGAAATTTCTTATTATGACAAATTCAATCATTCACTTTGTGAAGTCTGCATTGTCAAAATAAATAAGATGTTATAACTGTAAGTGTGCATTCAATAGTAAAATGTGAAGTTCATTGTGTTCTATCTACTGCAGATGCTGCTTATTTTTCATTATCTTTTATGCTGATAACACATTGTTTGTGCTCTACAAAAAAAATGATGAGAGGGCATATGTCCGGGAGGGCATGTGTTCGGATACCATATATTACAATTCTGAACAAAGATTAAAAAACACGCACGCCTTACACTCAATTCTGAATGGTCATCTACTGTTCAATAGACCTTCTACGTACAGTAAATACGCTACACCTATTTTAGATAATCCATAAGCGGTTCTGATATTAGCAGCCATTTTCTACAAGACGCAAAATACCAACACACCATAAAATCAATATTTCCGTTGATATTTTGAATGTTTTGCATACATGTACACACATACAGCATTAAGTCACAATGTGCGTGTCACGCTAGTTTAGTGGGGAGAATGCGATGTCTGTTCCTCGCTCACATGCCTACCCTCCCGTCTCGCTTGTTCTGCCATGTCCTCTTGTATTTTCTGGAACGTCTTCTTTATTGTTGCGTAAATATTCTCCACGTTATCCGAAGTGCGCGACGTCCGAATTTCCAAAAACCTCTGGTCGTGTTCCGACAGACTGCCACTATTCGCGCTGCGCAGTGTAACGGACGCGTGCTGTACGTACCCGGGCGGGTCTGTGATGTCATAAATACCGTCTACGTCACCGTGTACGTCACACTGCGCTTCAATTGTGTGCGGCCCATGTTCCGCGCGTGCGCAACTCGCCGCTATAGAATTTTCGGGATACACGTGACGTAATTCCGTGTTCACCACCTCCACTTTCCCACCAATCACGCCCCGCCACGTGTAATCGGAACTCGACGAGTCAGATACGTCCGACCGCCCAGCGCCTCTCGGCTGCGTCTGCCTCCACGAGTTAGCCGAACCCATCCGAATGAGACGCTGGTTGCGCCGGAAGGGGGACTCGTTGTCGTACACGGTGTCGTACGTGATGTCAGAGAGAGCCGGGGAGATATGTATGGCGTCGTCTTTCAGACTGTAGCTGACGCTAGGTGTCTCCGTCCCCAGGGAGCCACCCAGGCGCTTGTGTTTGGTCTGGTCCGGTCGACTGCATCTGAATGTACACAGTAATGGTGACACCGTTCGACGTAGCCGCTATTTATACGTACATGAACAATGTTTACAGTTTGTTTGTTGCTTTGTTTGGGGGTTCAACAGAAGAGACGTTAAAAATGCGAAACTAATTTTAATTCCAAATCCGTTGATTTGTACTGGGAATTCATTTGATCTATTACCACTTATACTTTTTTTACATTTCAAATTCAAAAGTTTATTGCATTACCGGTAAACATAATAACACTGTAAGCAAGTACAGAACAAAAATAATAGATACACATAAACCACGCAGCAGGGCTCGCACCTGTAAATGACGTAGACGATGAGCCCCAGCACCAGCACGCACACCATGCCCGCCACGAACCCCAGCACGATATACACACCTGCAAGGGACCCAGTGCACGCTTCATCTCATGCAAGCAGGAATAACTAATGATGCGTGTCGTGGGAAAACTGGGCTTAATGCATGTGCGTAAAGTGTCGTCCCGGATTAGCCTGTGCATTCCGGGACGACACTTTCCGCATTTATGGTATATTCTGTTTCAAGGAAGTCTCTGTGCAATTCGCCCAGGCTGATCCGGGACGACACTTTCCGCTTTTATGGTATATTCTGTTTCAAGGAAGTCTCTTCTAGACATAAATCCACTCTAGGCGAAACGTGCCGTGTCGGATTAGCCTGTGCGGACTGCACAGGCTTCTCCGGGACGACACTTTACGCATACGCATTAAGCCCGGTTTTCCCACGACACGCCTCAACTAATATTTAAAAGATGTCGTGCAAAGAATAGTAGGATTGTTATAAGTGTATTATGCCAGTATGCTGTACCGGTAATTTTGTAAAAAAAAGTAACACAGCTGTTTAATAGATGCAATTGCATAAATTAAAACAATACATTTAAACAATATACGAATATGCTCATTCTTGCTTGAAACCGATACCTGCACGAACTTTTTTTACAAACATGTTTATTAGTTGTTTATAACATACCGGTATACTGTGTAATGAAAAAATAACTAAGTTCGATAACTCATAACAATAGAGTGGCAATGCAGAGCTATAATAATGGGTCTCACGCAATGTGCGTCTAACCACTGTCTCGTCACTCTCTCCCGCATATTAGCCAACTTTTAGTAGTTCATATATGTTTGATTTCAATGAAAAAATGAAGATACACAATCAATATTAATGGATAGGCGGTTAAAGCAAAATATTTTCGCGGATTTTACAGAAAGTGTACTCGAAAAGGGTTAACTTTCAGACGATAATTATATTTCATCCCAGCAACTTACTAGATATTCGGATTAAAATTATAAAAAAAACCGTACCATTTAAACATTAGTCACTTAGCAATGCTGGACCCGGCTACCTCAGTTGGTAGAGCGCTGGGCTGTCAATCCGGGGATCGTGAGTTCGAACCCCAGCCCGGCCACATAACTTGTGTGGGGATTGGTCATGAAATTATTTCTACGGCCATTCTCCCCGTACCTCTGATTCAAATAGGGCAGTTGTCAGTTACTGGCATAAGTATGTGCACCTAGTACTGGTAAACCGCTTAGATCTGCTAACCTTGCCCAGGAAAAGTGTGAGTAGGTAACTGACCGCCGTGATATGACTGAAATACTGTTTAAAACGGCGAAAAGTCCAAACAAACAAACAAACACTAAGCATAACAAATTACATGTGCTAGCTGTCCCCAGAAATCCCAGAAACTCAAAGGTACCGGTTTGCGTGGTGGAGACCTCTGTTGTGACGGTCGACTTCCGGTCGTTGCCATGGGCGACGGAACCGGAAGTGGTTGTACTGATATGTTCGAATGTTTGCTTGGTCACGGAAAACAGCTCTGTCTTGGGTAAAACGTCGTTTTGTTCAGCCATGTAATCTACCGGTAAATACACGTTCAATCACAAGCATGCTCGTGTATACATGCATATGACAATGCTTCTGTAAAACGTGTCCTATGGCGTATTTGAGGCGTGTCGTGGGAAACCGGATAACCATGTGCGTAAAGTGTCGTCCCGGATCAGCCTGTGCAGTCCGCACAGGCTAATCCGGGAGGACACTTTCCGCTTTAATGGTATTTTCTGTTTCAATGACGTATCTGCTAAACATAAATCTACTGAAGGCGGAAAGTGTCGTCCCGGATTAGCCTGTGCGGACCGCACAGGCTGATCCGGGACGAAACTTTAGGCACATGCTTTGAGCTCGGTTTTCCCACGACACGCGGCATTTATTATAGACACAGGCCTTAAAGGTGGAGAAGGAGGACAGATTCATTGGGCATTCCTGCAAAATACAGGTCTAGCTAGAAAAATTTTAAAATTTGCTTAAATTTAATTAATTTGTTATAGACATCATAAATATGTTTTATTATCATTAATTAATATAAACATGTATATGTAAATTTTCATATATTATTAGCAGGTCGTTTAAATAATAATCGATATCGATCTACATGTAGTTTTGTATATAAAACAAATTGCCCAACTGTACATTTGTTGTAAACAATTCATAATAACATTATTGATAAATTTACCCTAAAATGTGCTCATAAAAGTATTGTTTCTTTAAATTCTACAGTAAATCACAATTAAACCATTCAATGCAAGTTCGTCATATTGAGGGTTTATGAACATGAACGGACCAGTTACATAAACTCTGTCCGCGAAGTACAGATAAGATTGTCACATTCCCATTCGCGCTCAGCCGTCTCTGTGGCGCAATCGGTTAGTGCGTTCGTCTATAAACCGAAAGGTTGGTGGTTCGAGCCCACCGAGGGACGCAATTTAAAAAAAAAAAATTATTTGTAATATTTTTTAAAAGAATTACCAAACAGCTAATTTAACGGCCTTTATTACTAGTTGAACAGTTTAAACGCTTAAAAAAATGGCACGAATTAATGTAGTATATAATATACATTAGTGTCTAAACTGTTCAATATTCTATAGACCATCGTATGTATTTGTTGTACACTACATGGTATAACCTTGTCATATTCCCTATCGGCGCACGACCGTCTCTGTGGCGCAATCGGTTAGCGCGTTCGGCTGTTAACCGAAAGGTTGGTGGTCCGAGCCCACCCAGGGACGTAATTTTTTAATAAATAATTTTGAAATATGTTTGAAAAGAATTACGAAAAAGCTAATTTAATGGTCTATTTTACTAGTTTAAAAGTTTAAACGCTTAATGTTACACATAAATGTACTATATAAGATAAATTAGTGTCTAAAACTTTTTAATATTCTATACACCATCTTATTTAAATCTGTGGTACACTGCATGGTGAATTTATTTCATTTAAATATATTTACAGTAACCACAATATATAGCATTGGGTATTTGTTTTCACACTGAAATACAACGTGCGACAATGGCATTTTTTGTATAACTTTGTCACATTCCGCCTAGCGTTCGACCGTCTCTGTGGCGCAATTGGTTAGCGCGTTCGGCTGTTAACCGAAAGGTTGGTGGTTCGAGCCCACCCAGGGACGCAATTTTTAATGACATGTTTTTATAGTATTTTTGAAAATAATTTCCAACTTGTAAGGCGTAAAAAGTGTATAAAAAAGCCCCGACCCTAGAACATTTTATTGGGTTTGTCAGATAGATTTTTTTATTTACCTTTTTTCAATAATTAAATGTGTTTTTGGATAAATACCTGTCTTGTTTTGATAGTATCCACTTATAAACAATGTTTAAGGATATTACTGATATATTTTGAATATTTATTCAGTTTCAGAATCTTCAAGTTGACCATTTACCAAATAAAAAATATTTTTAAAAAAAAATCCCGACCTACCTACTCTAATTTGTTTCGTCATGTAACCTGAAACAAACATATTTGTTTACGCCTAAGTTAATAACTACATGTTCGTGCAAATATTATCAGTAAAGCCTTACAACATTATGATTTGTATTTATTATTTACCATACTGGCACAGATAGTGTTTGGATTCCGAGCACTTCCGGTTTACGAGACCTATGTTCCCGTGCAGCAATCTCAATGCGACACACTTCCGGTCGGCGTCTGGCGGGCTTTTAGTGTCGTCTGGCAGGAAAATGGACTCCGTAAGTGCGCCACCTGTAAGACACTTCGTAACGTTATAGGGAAAGATCTAGAGCGAAATAGCAGGGTGCTGCATCCTGCTCTTTTTGGTTCCCCCCTGACGCCCCTCTGGGCTGGTCAACACAGAAATGTTGATTATCTTTTGGAATTCAACACATTTTTGCACTCATGAAAACCCTGGATTTAGCAAATTATTAGAAAATGTCAACAAACTGGTTCGGTTCCCCCCCCCCCCCCGTTCCTTCTTAGCAGCATCCTGTACATTCTGTCATCCTAGATTGTTCCCTACTTTATGCTGTCAGTTAGATAATAAACACATATGGTTCAGTGTATAATGCATATGATTTTAAAAATACAGTTTAAATGATATGTTTTGGTATCCATTTAAAGGTATATATGTAAGAAATAAGAAAAAATACAGTTTTAGGCACTACTTTATAATAATTGGTTCCCAGCTTCATAACTTTTGGCCCATGTATTCATGCACAAAATGGCAGCCTCCATGCTTGTCAAAACCGGTGTGTTTATTCTAAGGTAAATATTTTGAGTTACAACACATAGAATTTGTTGACATGCTGTTTTTTCAAAAGGTTATGGCCTTATCTTTCCAACGATGTATGGTGATATATTAAAAAGTAGCTTGGTCATGGTGAAAATTGAGATCAAACATTGTATATTTTATATGTAACAATGAAGGAATTTATTTGCGCATGCGTAACCTTTAGACAAATAGCTGCGAGGGCGAGACACGAGAATTGCGCGAAACACGAAGCGAGACACGATATTCCCGCGAGACACGAAGCGAGACACGATATTCCCGCGAGACACGAAGCGAGACACGATATTCCCGCAAGACACGAAGCGAGGCGCGATATTGTAACACGAGATGTATGAAACATTATCGAGTATATAGCTACTTAAGATAATATTATGCTTGGCTCTAGGGTGGGGAATTAGACCACAAAAAATGAAAATAGTCAAATTTCCCTCGTTCAGCCCGCCGCTCCCCTCCCCGGGGGGGGGGGGGGGAAATATTGATCAGTGCATAAGATTAATGTTGAATATTCGGGTCGATATCATTAATCAATATGCAAACGATGCTGGGGTGGTGGGGTGGGCAGAGTGAGGGTTTGGGGACCATGCCCCTAAAAATTAGTTTTGTTGCGAAGATGCACTTAAGAGCGCATAGGATTGTTGTTGTTATGTCATTTTAGCTCAAAGAAGTGGCGAAAAGCTAAAACACAGTTTTCCAAAAACATTTTATATTTACATAAATCCAGATTTAAGCAGTTTTAAAGTTTCGATTTTCAGCCCAGTGTGCGCACGTGCGTACGTGTGTATTCTTGGCACGCCTATGGTATCAACATAAAATTATGTTCCAACACAAATATCGTCAAAACGAAGTGTTATATAACTTTCTTGAAGTTATAATATATACAGATTGACAGACATGCGGATGAACTGATAAAACATTGAACATTGCTAAGACATTTCGTTTCTAAGTGTTTACCAATCTCATTAAAATCAAATCCTAACATCGTTAGGATCTGAAGATATCGTATAACAGGTCACGTTCAAATGACCTTCCGAACAATACAGTATCAGACCTGCAGCGCCCAATGAAATTGCCTTTTGCACAACAATGTTTGGCCACGGCTTTTGAAAAGTGATGCATTTCCAACTGATCATCGGGAATAAATCATGTAGTTACTTTTCACGTGCATAACGATGGATGTAGTGGTACCTTAGGCGAATAAACATCCAAAGTTCACATTAATTTCGTGCATAGTATTTGTGGTTGATATTATATAAATATTTACTTCCTTGAGGGTGACAGTGCGTCTCATCAACCCGAGGCAACACTGTCGACCGAGGCTTTAGCCGAGGTCGACAGTGTTTGTCGAGGGTTGACGAGACGCACTGTGACCCTCAAGGAAGTAAATATTTATTTTATTATACCGAACAATCCCGTATCATTTGCGTAAGAGGCGACATAGCGATAGCGGGCGACATTGCTGGGCGACATTATATAAATATTGACTTCCTAGAGGGTGACAGTGCGTCTTGTCAACCCGAGACAACACAGCCGAGGTCGACAGTTTGTCGAGGGTTGCCGAGACGCACTGTCACCCTCAAGGAAGTCAATATTAATTTTATTATACCGGACACAATCAAAGTAAAGAAATCAAGCGACATAGCGGTAGCGGGCGACATTGCCGGGCAAGATATCTAATTGTTGCCCGCTGAAGTTTATATGCATTATAAAGAGAAATAATCAAGTGAGGTATAATAAATCAAATTGTTGCCCGCTGCAGTTTTTATGATTTATATAGTGACATAATCAAGTGATGTATAATAAACGAAGTTATACCATAACAATTTGAAGGCAACAGTTTTGATGCTCCTGAAAAGGTCACCTGAACGTGACCCCTAATGCGAAGTCAGACTGGAGATGATTTTAATGAGATTGAAGTGTTTATGCACGTACCTTCTATCCAGGTCCATCTGTTCGACCTACTAAGAGCAATCCAGTATCTACCAGGGGCCAGTGTCAGAAGGTCCCGGATTCTGCCATCGTCTACGTTACCTTCACGCATGCGCAATATGTTGCACGCGGACATAGCTCCCTTCCACGTGTTTTGCACGGATGAACTGCGTATGCACGTGCTTTGTGTACCGCACGTGACGTCATCAGAAAATGAGCACAAAAAGCGAGTCTGCATGTCGCAGTTTGCAGACGACAGTTCTGGTGTCGAATCTTTCTTGCTCTTCCACAGTACCGCGCAATCGTTTCCAAACACTGGTTCCGTATTGGCCCAAGTTACTGAAAAATTATCTGGAATTATAAAAAAAATCAGCTACATAGAATATTGATGAGAGATATTTTAATATCATTAGATCTTTATTTCATGAATCAAAATGTTAGCATATGTGGTAGATTTGAAACATGATTCAGACGTTCCTGAGAGTTGATATTTTTGATTGCAGTTTGTCATTATGAGCCCGTACACACATTCCTATATTTAGATATAATTGTACGTTTTCATTTACAAACATTGATTTATGTAAAACAGGAAACATCCCTAGGCCCACACCTACTTCTACCCCCACTGGTACCTCCTGGGTATAAGAAAAAAATTAAGAGTAATTGAAAATGTTATTTTATGACATTTTGATGATATTTGATTATTGTTTCACTCATTTATTTTACTTGTTCTCCCAGCCGGGGGGGGGTAACAGTGTGTGTGTGTGGGGGGGGGGGGGGGGGGTAGAAGTGTGTGTGTGTGTGGGGGTGTAGTAACTTGGCCACGTGCCCAACACCTGTGCACTATGCGAAACCATGCTCAGTGCGCATGTCTTTAACCCTTACCTTGCCTGTACACTGACACACCGAAGTACCCGCCACACATTTGGGTGACGTCACCAGCACACCGGATGTGACAGATGGCGTCGGGAGTGGCCGAGGTGTTACCGAGGTCTTTTTCACAAAGACAGTAATCCTTCTGCAAAAAAATTATAGCGTCCAGTGTGAACCAAAATCTTTACATGACGTGTGTGATAGAGTTATGTGCTGGAGCGTATGGGGAGTGACGATGAGACAATAACACAATAAAAGTTTGAGGCGTGTCGTGGGAAAACCGGGCTTAATGTATGTGCGTTAAGTGTCGCCCGCACAGGCTAATCCAGGACGGCACTTTCCGCCTACAGTGGATTTGTGTTTCGAAGAGTCTTCCTAGAAACAGAAAAATACCATAAAAACGAAAAGTGCCGTCCTGGATTAGCCGAAGCGGACTGCACAGGCTAATCCGGGACGACACTTTACGCACATGAATTTAGCCCGGTTTAACCACGACACGCCTCAAAATTATCTTGTTTAACAACCAAGCCTTTCTGGGAACAGGAACCCACCCAGACCAATATCAAATGTAAACCAATATGTGTATGGAGTCTGGTTTGTGAGATCTTTATGAAACAATATCAAATCACCGACCCTGATAAAAGAATCTCTGAACAAACAGATACATGTAGAACAATGTCATATTTAGATGCGCCAAAGTCACGGTGTAAATTATTGACGTAAACATAACATTATTACATTAATTATTACATTATCATCGTAACGTAAAAAATAAAGAACGATACTATGACACCAGTTGATCGTAATAATACCTTCAATCCCACCGGCCCGCGCCATCCGCAGTGCTCGAGACAGGTGCTCGGTGTGACGTCATCAAGGCGCGTGCCAGACGACCAGGGCTGCTGGGAGTGGCAGCCGCCACGTGCATAGAAACGCGCACTTCCTGTATAAGTAACGAAGCATAAGTCGTAACTTGTGAAGGGATTAACTGGTGATACACAAATATACACGCACGAAACTGGTGTTTAACAAATTGTATTTTTCTGCTATAAAGTGTATCTAGTATAAACAATTAATTTGCAATAAAGTTCATTGATTATTCGTAGACAAATATAACCTCAAAGAAGAAAACGACCAATTGGCTGTGCTTATGGTATACTTTACACGAGAGTACTGGGTCGCTCACTCGAGTTAAATGAACAATAATGGCACATTTTTGTGTGTGAAATTATGTCTAAATCCAACTATTGCTTATATAATATTTTGAAATATTTCAGTAGTCATACAAGGAAAACTACTCCGCCCCCTGGTGGCCATGTTTTTATTATTGACTTTTTTTGCATAAACTTGTACCTGAAAACTCCGTGTTATTGTCGTCTGCCCAACTCCACACTCCCTGTTCGAGGCGCGCCCCCACCCACACCTCCTCGTTATCATCGGGGAAAGCGATCGTCTGCTGCGCCTTGACCCACGCACGAAGAGGTCCGAAGTCTTCCGCCGTTGCTAAACGACCGTTGAATTCCTTGCATCTATCGATCGCCTCCGTCCAGGTACCCATGTCCCGAGATATACGGTACCTGCACTCTGTAATGAGTGATAATTTCGCAGCAACCTCCACACAGATATTTGAATCCGGGTTCCGAGCATAGCTCATCAAATGACCATAGACATGTCACATGGTGTAAATTTTATGGTGGACACGCAAAATACAACATGGACAGTAGGACACCGAAAAACTATTGCGTTAATTTTCTGTTAACTCATGTTTTAATTTTAACCTATTATGTATGTTAACCATTAACTAAATTCGACAGGAATCGAACCCGTGGGAAACCCGGGCTTAATGAACGTGCGTAAAGTGTCGCCCCGGATCAGCCTGTGCAGTCCGCAAACGCTAATCCAGGACGACACTTTCCGCTTTTATAGTATTTTCTGTTTCAAGGAAGTCTCTTATAAACATAAATCCACTGTAGGTGGACAGTGCACTGCACAGGCTAATCCGCGACGACACTTTACGCACATGCATTAAGCCCGGGTTCCCACGACACGCCTCATTTAAAAAAGTTTCACGTTCCATGTCCGGGCGCATATAGATATTGGATAGTGCTCATACTACCGGGAATTCTGCTGTACTCGAAATTACAAATGATGTAATGTACCTTTCAATATTTCCCCCAGGGGGGAGCGACGGGCTGACCCAGGGGAGTATGTCTAATTTTATTCTTTGGGGTCTAATTCCCCACCCTAGAGCCAACCATTTTTGTCTAAATCCCCACAGTGGAAGATGCTTGGGGGCCCAATATTACCAGTATCTAATATCCGACGAAGTCTATTTCCCGGTATAAACTGATGTCTTTTACACATTTCGTAAACCTTATATAATTTGAACAGCATGCTAATCATGGAGTAAATTTGTTTAGAATTATTTTGTTAATATCATTCGCATTAATTGCGCGTTTCTTATGCTGTAGAAACACTTTGGCCACAATGTATAAACACATTGGCCTCAGTAAATCGAATAAAAGGATAATCCAACATATTGGCAACTTACCAGATAAAATAACCAGCATTAATATATAAATGCATCTAATGAATGTATTGTCCATTTTTGCACACGTACATATGTTACGAACGCTTTACCACCAGTGACTGCCTTGCAAACCGTTCACTTGCTTCGGTACCGGAAATAGCCCTTAACTATTTCCGCCTGCCATTTGTTACGAATCATTAATTAGTGGTCCGATTGCAGCTTATATGCTGCGTATTTTACATCGACACTGCCACAAGCCAAACATATTATATTAAATATTTTCTGTTTTAATCACCCGTTAATTTGTTTTTGTATATAAAAACGTAGGAGGTAAGTTGCCCAGATGTACGTATTTAGTACTTTTTTATCATAGTTAGGGTTGGATATCGTTAACAACGAACCGGTACAATACCGATACTGATATTACGAAACGATACGATATTTTTAACGATACCGATCCTGATAATTTTCGCATTTTAGTTTATTTGAATTGCAAATTGAGCTTTCATTTGTAAGTTTAGTACTAGTGTGACACATTGTAGATATATGCTCAGAATGAAGTTCATGAACTGTTGTGCGAAAAAGAACGAACACTTAGTAAGTGAAAGGCACCTGCGTGTATTTAATTACTACGCGTCATTTTCAGCTCAAAACAACTAGAAAAACCATGATATGGCAAATACCGGTATAAATCATATTACGACTAGAATGATTGCATTATGCAATTACTACATTTAAAACATAAGTGCCAAGATGACCCTGGGTTGCTCACCCGAGTTAAATATATCTTAATGGTATGCTGAACAGTATTAATGTGTTCAGAGATTTTTGAAGTATAATGATGACAGCAGACAACAAAGACGGACCACTGACAGTCATGCTATAATTAATTTAAAGGAATTTGTTAGAGGGTAATCCAAGGAACATTCCAATATTCAAATAAAACTACCCATCTAATGAAATGTTTTTCTGAACGAATCAAAATAATTTGAAGGAGTTTGGTAGGGGCTTTCCTAAAGGCTTAGGAACCCCATTAACATTCCTGTAGAAATAATGTTAACATGCGCCAACTTCAAAGAAGTTGTTTGAAGTAAATTGTTGACTACGGACGCTGGACAGTGACTGACCACAATAGCCTTTGAGCACTTCATGCTCAGCTGTGCTAAAACTGCATTAAGAATTTAAATGTTGATGTGAATAATAATACAGATAATAAAATTAATAATAATAATGTTAAGATTAAAATAACAATTTGAATATTGGTCATAAACCAAAGTTTTAATAGATTTATTTATTCCAATTATTATTGCCTCAAATGGATGCATATCAGTTTTGACAGTAATATAAATGAAAACTAAGTCAGTATACAATAGTAGCTCGCCATAGCAGATGGTGTTTGTATAAATTAGGCATTGTTAAGACCTACAAAGTTTAGGCTTATATTAAAATACTGTATCACATGGGATTTTTTAACATAATTTACATGCCTTTTTAATTTTTATTTATAGACATATAGCAAAAAATACCGGAATATTACGAAACGGTAGATACCGGTAATTTATGAAGCGATATTCGGTACTTCAACGATACCGAAAAACGGTGTCCAACCCTAATCATAGTTCCCCGCATACTTCAGTGGACCAAATTGTGATTTAGTTTAAACCTATTTATTTAAGCTCGATTGCATCGAAAGCTTATGGCTTATTGAGACACTCTTGAGTCCGTTTCTTGGGTAGAACCAGTACTTGGTGTCTTTGGGGGAGATCTTGAGTACGCTCCCATAGTGGGGATCGAACTCGGAACCTCCCGATCGCTAGGTGGACACCATATCCACTACGCCACCGCGACCTCAAACTTGTGATTTGCTTTGACGGTAATTACAATAATGTCCTGTGTGTGGTTAATTTTTATTGAGTGCCCCGGGATTCCATCCCATATGGCATCGTCCCCAGAAGACCGTGCAAGATACAGGAGCGTTTTGCCGGTATCTCTTTTATTCGTGGACATTTCGTTAATTTAGGTCATATGTCATTGATATAAATAAAGTTCGAATATTTTATTTTAAACAAAATATTAATATACCTGTACAGCAAGACATTTTTATTTCTTTGAGGTGTGTGTATTACATGTTGATCCAGTGCACCGGGATTCTCTCCCATATGCCCATCGCCCCCAGAAGACTTGTTAGATGGGCTACGGGGGATAGTGCCAGATACAGGGGGCGCCCCGTTCCAGAGGCGACCCTGGGTCTTTTAGTTCCCGGTGTGAAACACCTAGTACAGTGCACATGGATTAAATGTCTCATGCGAAAGACGAGTAAGTAGGTTAGGGTGCAGCGGGGGATCGAACCTCCGATCCCTGGGTTGTGAAGCCAGGGCGTTACCACTAGACCCAAGTACGCCAATTACTTTGAGGTCTGCAGTGGATCCCGTTTAAAAACATACAATGATGTGTAATGCATTGCCATTACACTCACAAGAGACCGTACATTCTTAACGTAGGGTGGCAGTGATAGTTTCAAAGTAATGTTTTACTGTCATACCTGACCATGACGGATTTGTTACCAAGAGACCCTTGAAATAGATAACGGTAGAGTGCGCTCTATGCAAAGCATTGAAAACAATCCAACATCTTGTGTGCGAAATTTAACATTTTCATGTTGTTTTTATAATATATAAAAATATATGATATAAAATGATAGTGTAAATGCTAGAAATATGCCGTTTATCCAAATTCTTCAGTGAAATTTTCCACAAATAGTGTATGAGAATAAAAGATGATCTTTCATGATGTATGTATATCTATGTAAACAAACAATAACATATACTAACATCTTTTTTTAATGTATTTAACACAATATGTCTGAAATAAACTGCTTAATATATACTTAAAAGAATAAATAAAATACAAAACATAAATGGAAGAACAGTAATTACTACATGTATGTACTAAATACTGTAGAATTAATATACACAATTAAATACAAAATCAAACGGTTTAACACTCTGCATAGTGAGGTGGCATTCATTTTCAATCTGTACACAGTATATTTTCCTTAGTCATGATGCAACAATGTTATTAAAGATGAAACGAAACTCACTCTGAAACAGCGAATTATTCTTTAATCTTCTTGCAAATGCAAATGTATGCGTTATTCAACTCATCTTCTAAGTTAATGTCAAAGAAAGGTTTAATTATTCAGCTATCTTGTAAGGCTGCCAGTAAATGTTTGGTGGAAGTTTCATACAATTAAATGCAGTGCATAAACAAATAGCGATAATTGTGTCTGTATTCATTATTCAGTAAGTATGTTATGGATTTAACGTCAAAAATCCATCATAACTATATTTTTCGTTTAATAAAGTTTCCCAATATGTAAAGATTCTGAACCAAAATTGGCCTTAATTCAGATGGACTACTATACATGTACCTCATGTTACTCCATAGAAACAAAAGTTAAGAAAATGTTTACAAAATTTGCCACGATCACAACAAGTTGTGTCACCAACCATGCAACCTTAAATGGTTTAAATCCTAACTCAAATTTCACAATTTCAGGACATAAGAACCTGTTTTGGTAACATACCGGGTATTGTTGATAATGACCCATTACTAAATATTCTGTGTACCATGCCAGATACAAATTAATTCATTCATACGCACCGTTTTGCTCGAGCAAACTAAACATAAGACTGAGAATATGTAAAAGTAGAACTGTCACATGAGTGACGCATCTACCCCCACAATATGGCATTGTCACAAAACTATGGCATCCATTCGAAGGAAATGGACAGATAGAGAATGCTTTAATTTGTGAATGGTCAACATTTGTATTTGGAAAAATTTAATTTCAATAGGAGCCATAACTCTGTCAACATTTAGTGATTTGTAACCAAAGTTGAACTTGATCTGTATTTTATGATGATATACCTATGTACCAAAAATTATTTCAACATGTAAAGCCTTTCATGAGTTATTGTCCATGTTTTTCGGGAATTGAAGTCAAAAAGGGGCCATACTGTGCCAATATTTAGTGGATTTAGTGGTTTGTAACCAAAGTCGAACTTGACCTGTATTTTATGATGTACCGATAATTATTTAAATATGTCAAGCCATTGTTGAGTTATCGTCAGGAAACTATGTTTTTAGGGAATTTAAGTCAAATAAAGGGCCATAACTCTTGTCAAAATTTAGTGGTTTGTAACCAAAGTCGAACTTGACCCGTATTTTATGATGCTACACATGTATACCAAGAATTATTTAAATATGTCAAGCCTTTCTTGAGTTATCATCCGGAAACCATGTTTTTAGTGAATTTTAAGTCGAAAAGGGGCCATGACTCAGTCAAAATTTAGTAATTTGTAACCAACATCGAATCTGACCTGTATTCTATGATGTTACACATGTGTACCACAAATTATTTGAATATGTCAAGCCTTTCTTGAGTTATCATCCGCAAACCAAAAACCAACAGACCGCCGGACCGACAAGCTCACTCCTATATCCCCTCCCTAAATGATTCACACTGAACACATCAGTTCAATAATTGGGCAAAGATTAACACAATGAAGGAAGTATGTCCATATCGATTGCTTATAGTCTGAATATTTTAATCATCATCTTTATTCTAATCCCCCCTAACCCTTTGCGTCACCTTCATCATCAGCATCATCAACAGTAGCACCACCATGATCCGCATCACAACATCGATAACTATCTTCATCAAACCAATTCGTTATCAAACCCATTACATTTTAATGTTTTAAAATAAAACCCACAATCACTGGCAAAAATAAATATGAGATTCTAGTTCTGTATTTGGTTTGTTAGCAAAGATATTACGTTCAGATTTCAGAAATTGCATGAGTGTGGCATAACAAATGATCGGAGGTTGTCCGAACATTCTTAATACATCAGATCTTCACCAAAAAATTACCAAAACTGACCCCTTGAAATGGAACCTATTGAACTAATCATCACAATCTCGCTGATGGGCACTGAGACTTTGTTCCCCAAATTCTGAATCTGCTAACTCCGCCATCTGGGTTAATAGTCAACCTCACATGGGAGACAACTCCCAAATTTTCCAGTTCTTTTCTCTGCATAAAGTGCTGGTTATGTCCCTTGAGTTTTGTCACAGGAAGTAATGTTTTCCAGCCAGTGTGACGTAGAACTGTCTTCAGGTTAGCGTCTCTATCCTCCAAGAAGCAAGCTGAAATAGATTAATGGAGAAAATGTTGTTTAATAATGCAAATTTAGCGGTCTTTATTTAAGAAATGATTTTCGATTTTGAGTTGTTTATCTGTAAGTAACCAAAGATCGTAAGTATTGTGTGTGAATGAAAGGGACCTGTTCACAGATTAACGAATTGACAATTTTTCAACTTTTTGTCACCGATTCCAAAAATAAAAGAACAGTGTATATACATAGGGGGGAAATAACACAACGGACCTAAAAATACACTGAAAAACCGTTTCGTTTATGAGTAATCATCAGTTGAAATTGATGTTTGTAACGCAGAACGATGGAATAATTTGGAGTGTTTCTGTTGTTTTCGTTTAAACTGTTGATATCACGTGGAACACTTACATAAAGTAAGTAATGCAGGGTAACATATTGAAGTAGGAAAGGCCCAGTGGTTAAGGCGATAGCCTTTTAATCCGGAGGTCCCGGGTTCTAATCCTGGTTGGACCAATTTTTTTATTTTATTTTATTTTTTTCTAAATACTTTTCTTGTTATTATACTTGATCTTTTTAGTTCCGATGCTGAAATCTGTCAAGTTAAGACATTTAATGGCATACTTAAAAAAGGTGAAAATCTGTCAACAAGTCCCTTTAAACCACGAGGGTGTGGTTTAAGATGATTTAGGATGATCTCACAATCTATTCTGCAATTACAATGCGACCTATCTTTTACAATTACGGAACTACTTTTTCCAGTTGTTTATTGGCATTTTAACAACGGAACTTTTTTTCTTTGTCTACGTATAGAAAACTCTGCCTGTGTCATGTTTAAATAATATATTTAACAACATTGTTTTGGATCACATTATTGATAAAGGCTAGGACCTTTGTTGAGCTCATGTAGTTTATTTGCTAAACATAACTTTACCTAAAGTAAGGTGTGAATTTTACACATTCAATAGTGCTTAAATTACTTAAGCATGGTTACAACCACGGTGAACAAACATTTATAGATTACTGAAAGGTTGTTTATTTCATAAATGTTACCACTCCACTCCAGATCACACCTATAACTTTTTACAAATGAAAATTTCACTCGGGAGGACTGATACCCCCCAGAAGAATAGATGAATTGAACATTGTATGAACAGACAGACAGACAGACAGACAGAAAGTGACAGAAAGACATTAAAAGTTTACAATCTTTACATTGACCTTTTTGTAAATGTTCAATTGTAACGGTAACTTTAACAGTCTGAACATCTGCTCATCTTATATACATAGAAAAATGTTTGTATTGATGTTGACGGCATTTAACATATTCAAGAAGTACAAGCTGAGATTATATATCTAGTTGTTTAAAATAAAAAGTTTGGTATTTTTTATGCCACAGGAGTGTTCACCACCAAGTCGCTTACCTTCCACCAGACATGTATCAGGGTAATTCCCCTTGAAGTGGTTCGTATCAACCTCCACCTGAAAATCATGGAGAAAGTTAGTGTAGAAAAGTCTCGACCAAGTAAATCTTACTTTGCAACCATGTAGGAAGACTGGACACTACCCATAAATAAGTTTGTTTCAGAATCCTAAAATACTTTTTTCCTTATCATTTTTCATTACTTAATAAAGTATTATCTGTTGTATACCTTTATGTACTGGTTGTTATGTTGTTATGTTGCTTGTTTCTCAATGTAAAATGATCACGATGGGAATCTATTAATATATACAAACAGCATAGCTCTCATAATATAAAAGCAAAAGAGCATAATTTATTCTACAATAAACATTGTAATGCAATACATTGTATAACACTTCACGTATGCCATACCACACTATGTACATAGATTTGAAAATGAAGATGCTAAAACAATTGCAATATGTGCTAAGAAACACAAACTTTAAATGAGGCGTCGTGTGAAACCCGGGCTTAACGCATGTGCGTAAAGTTTCGTCAGGCACTTTCTGCCTACAGAGAATTTATGTTTAGAACAGACTTCCTTGAAACAGAAAATACCATAAAAGCAGAGAGTGCGGTCCTGGATTAGCCTGTGCGGACTGCTTAGGCTTATTCTGGACAACACTTTACCCACGAGCGTTAAGCCTGGTTTTCCCACGACACGCCTCCAATTAATGCTTCTCACAAGTAATCTGATACACAGGTTAGGCATAGGAATACTCACAAGAGATTCAGATATCATAACAAGTTAATAATTTAAAAGAACTGGTAGTATATTTTTTATTTTAATAATCAAATTACTACTGATACTATAATTAAATTATTGCAGCATATACAATAACTATATAGTATTAATACAAATCATATAACGGTAATAGATCAAATTATAATAAAAACACACTTTAAGTTCAGATTGAGTATCCAGTGAACAAAAATGTATGTACCATAGAGACTATCCCTGGATGTCCGAGACGAAACACACACCAGTCTGAACCTAACGTGACAAACACATGTTATAACATAATATGAGTGGTCTTCAAAGCTGCAATTCAGAAATATTTAAATGAAAAGGAATTCTTCGATTTTCGTTTTTACTAAGGTATAAAGTTTACAGTGTATTTAGACTGACACAATTATAAAACTACACTAAATCCCATTCAGTGCATTAAAAAAAAAGTATTGCCATGTAAAAAGATGCCAACAGGGACAGACAGGTTAACGTTTACCAGCATTGTGCATCAAGCCATGTCGATTCATCTGAACTACTGATGGCCGGGTTACCTAAAATTGACAAAATGATCAATACATACCGGTAATCAAAGATGGTCTAGTACTGGAAATATCTAAATACTGCAATCACAATTAGTTTATAACAAGATTCTGTGTTTGATAAACACACATGCCCCCAGTTGGTGCTGGGTAGCCCATTTCTTAGTCCAAATTAGGTCAAGGTCAAAGTGAAGTTAGGTGATATGGGTGGTGTGGGGATGGTCATAAGCAACAACTGTGTAAGTATCCAAGTCTCCAATTGTTGTAGCAAGCGGTGTTGGTGCTAGACGAAATAGTAAAATCTAGTTAACCAAGAAACAGCCCATTTGAATTATTTTAAGTGCAAATCAGGTCAAGGTCAAAGTGAGGTTGGGTGATATGGGTGGATTGGGAACGGTCATAGAGGGGGGCATAAAAAGAAAGAAAGCTAAGTTAGAAAGATATGTAGTTGAATGTAGAACTAAAACTGCAAATAAGTAAGTCCTCAAAAGGGGTTCGACTTAATGGAAGATAGATAGAAATTTTAAGTAAAACAAATCTTATTTTAGTTATATGTCTAGCATAATAACCACATATAGTTATTTTGTGTGCTTGTCCAGAATATACATTTTATTAAACTTACCTAAATTTAACTTAGTTATAGAGAGAGATTGATCTGTATCTTGCCATACCAATGGTGCGACCTGCCAGCCATCTGTTGGTACCTCCCCGTGTCCCTGCAGTATGAGATTCCTCGGCCGTCCCTCGCTGGTACGACTGCACCCCAGACACACCCCACCGTTGGCGGCTGATAACAAGTCCAGTACCTACATGAATAAGCACAGTGTCATGGTCTCTAGAGAAGATCTAGGATTAAAACGGTACAGGGTGCTGCTGGAAAGGGGCGGGTTGGAAAGCTGCAGCAGTTTGTTGACATTTTCTAATAATTTGCTACATCCAAGGTTTTCATCAGTCTAATGCTTCTGATTAAGGTTCTTAAACATAGTTAATTCATTTGTCATTGAGTATTTTAAATTTCAAATGATATTCAACATTTCTGTGTTGACCTGCCCAGAGAGGCGGCGGGGGGGGGGGTCAAAAAGGGGCAGGGTGCAGCACCCTGCTATTTGTTCTAGATCTTTTCCTTGACCTCAGTATTTCATGGCATTTTGTGAAGACTTTGTCAACTACTGGGACTTGATCCACAATGAAAACTTATAGCTAACTTCAAGAGAAAAATAGAAGACACTTAATTCGTTTGTGATACTTTGTGATTACTAACTAAACCTATGTTATACAAACAAGTTTTCCTGCTAAAAATAGGTGCATTCTTTGTAGTAACAACTTAAAGTATGTATATTGTTAAATATCTCAGAATTTGGTGAAATATATTTTTGGTATCTTCTGAATTGCTGTTGCCAGTGCAATACTTACAATACATTGGGCAATTGTATACCAAATTCAAAGACACAAATACTTGCTGACAAAAGATATAAGCAAAAGATGTTTCTAACACCAAATATTCAAGTTTCATTGATGGCCTAAAGTAGTGGTTAAGTTACTGGCTTTTGCGCAACAACTGAAATCCATCACTATGAAATCATAAACAAACTACCGTCCTGTCCGATATTCTCGACCAGTCGAGTATGGCCTCTCCGTATAATCTCAACCGAGCGATTCCTCCATCTGGAAAACGAACATAAAAACATATAATAACCAACACCCGTTGTTTACAAGCCTTTTCCCACCAGAATTATATGGATAACACATCATACATGTATAATTATTTATGCTGCTGCAAACTTCACTCAATACTTAAAATCATTATATCGTATAAGTGTGTAAGGAAAACCAAAGTATCAGATTATACAGCACCTTTTACAAAATAAATGGACAAACCATAAATCAATGTAAGAAAAGGTTTGAGCTTAATGATGATGATAACAACAACTACTACAACAATGATAATGTAATGGATAACAATGTTAATGTAATGGATAACAATGATAAAGTAATGGATAACAATGATAATGTAATGGATAACAATGATAATGTAATGGATAACAATGATAATGTAATGGATAACAATGATCTTTCAAAAACATAAAACAATAATGATTCAAATAAAAAACTGAAATAATTACGGTAATTATTATTCTTGCAAAACATTAAAGGATAAAGGTCACAATCATAAGCTCCAGGTCACTCACCAGGATATATGTTGAGTCGGACGTATGTGTAGCGTTTCCTACTGCTACACTGGAAGTAGTTATGGCATGATGTCCGGAACCCGGGCCGCAGTGAACTCAAGGGAACCAGGTACTCCCAATCCTGGAAAGAATGAATGAAACTATTGAGGAATCATGTTGTTTATTAACAAACATGCGTCTACTATGGCTTTGTAATTACAAGGAATAAGCATCATGTAGTTCATTAACATAAATGTGTTTTATCATGGTTTAAAGCTAGGGATGGCAACGAATACCAAAAAAACAATATTTGAATATTCTATTGATGAAGTATTTGAATATTCGATCATCTGAGGCAGCACTGGGAAACAGATGGTATGTATTACTAAAATGACTTAATTGTGTGTTTTATAGCATGCAGCAACGCACGATGAGATGTGGCAAATACACAGATTTTAATCTACATATTAGAACTATATTGCAATTTTGCAATTTCATTAATGGGAAAGAATTCAACCATTTATTTATGACATCAAATCTGTGCTGAAAACTTCGCTGTCGTTTCAGAGCACATGTTAATATGAACACAATGACACCATTAAGCACCTCGAACACGCTTTAATCGCCTTCTTCCTGTATAAATGAACTTGTGAACTGATAATAGACTGTGATCAATATAATGGGACTAGCAATAACAACCAAGGGTCGTCTACATAACAATAGGGTTGATTGTGACACATATCCTGTGTACTAGAGAAGCTAAGGTGACAGGAAAACGCTATATTGTTAGGGACTGACACTGACACTGACAAATACTGTATTTATTATGCTTATTAAAATTAAATTAATATTCAAGTAGGTATTCGAATACCTAAATATTATTCGAATAGTTTTCATTATTCAAATATTCGTCGCCATCCCTAATTTAAACCTATATATTTTGAGATTGATTGTGTTTAAAGTCTGTGGCTCATTTAGAGATTGTTTCCTGGGTAGAACCAGTACTTGGTGTCTTTTTGAAAGATCCTTCGAACACTCCCCGCCCGAAACTCGTGCCTTATGGATCACAAGGTGGACTCCATACCCATTACACCACTGCTACTTTGACACTGACTGAATCGAACGCATTGACAACGAGAACTTTTATAACTCTATTCACTTAAAAGTACTAATAGCTAAAAAAATATTTCCTTCGTCATTTTGAAGCGTCAGAAATGGGTTAAACAGTGCTTAGACTTGCAATATGTAATGCACCAATTATCCTGAGTTCCTGACTATTTATTTTAATGTAGCAACATTTATGTCGGTACAACTGTTACAACATGCATTCATGATTATCACCTGTGACTTGAGTTGCTCCACCATTTCACAATCTTCAGCATTTGCAGCTGTTCCAAGCCTATCTGGGTCCCGGGCTTTATAGGCTGAAAACATATGGCACGCATCCGTTAACGCTTAGTCAAGACTCAAATTGTACATGTCCAGCTTACCGGGGATTTAGCTAACTGTAACACATACACATACATGTGTGTACATAAAGAATATAAATAGAAAGTCTAGACCGTTATGCATTATGAACTCTTGTTTGTACTCATGTAAGGTTGACTATGACAACATTCTTTAAAACATGGATGCAGTACCAAAACTTATGGAGAATACAGGTACCACGATACGTAACAACTTTGAACTTATCTGCCTGCATCTATTTGTGTACACAGCTTTATTACAAATTTAACTGTATACTCCCAGGCAAAGTCTAGAACACAGCTTAACTTTGAATGATAGCTATATCTGGTATCTATAATGCCTGAAGGAAATTATAAGATGGTTGTATGTATGTGTACATCATTTTCTAGTCTGACTCACAATCCTGCAGACAAGCAGCCTGTATTGAGCAGCGTGGTGCGAAATTTCCAGTGAAGAACGAGGTGTCTACGTCTATCCCAAGGATACGTCCGCTGATACCTAGACATCAATGATAAGGCAAATAGAAAACTTAGGATGTATAGAAATTTTGGAATTAATAGTTACTGCAAGGCAAACAGAAACATTAGGAAAAAAAATATGTTTCACTTTTATATTGGTTTTCTATTTAACCTATGATTTCTTCTAATTCTAAGTTCTATTTGTCCTAAAGTATTAATTTGTCCTTGTCCTTATTATAAGTTTATATACATTCTAAAACTACATTCTAAAACAAATACTGTATAATGTGAAGTTAGAATAAGACATCAAACATAGAATGGACATAAAATATTTATTTTTTCACATAAAACTATGTATCTGGTGGTGTTAGAGTATGTTTGTTATATTCTGTCAATATTTATGGTATTTTTGCGTTATCCATAACACTTTCAGTAAATATGATCGTGTCTTTGATCGTTTTTATTTTATTTAAAAAACGGTGTTCATGCACGCAGTTCAATGTTTTTTATTAAAATTTTGTAAATGCATACAAGAATACAGTTTTATAATAAAATCAATTTTACTGATGCAATTATTTATTTAATGCTAAGTAGTGAAATATAGAAAAATGTCAGTGAGATATATCCCTATATCACTCACAGTGATGGACTACTTTTTTTTATTTGATTTGATTTGAACAATATTTAATTGTAGGTATTGTCACCATTTATCATACAGAATTACCCAAAAAGAAAAGTAGTGAAGATTAATAACACAAAATGTTAAGAATACCTCTCTGATATATTGAAGTGTCTTTCCTCTTATTTTCTCTAGAATTTTCCTCAGTCGCATTGAGCCAAGGAGACTAGAACAGACAATGCCTTGCGGGTACAAGTTTTACCCACACGGCACTGTAGCTCGTCATCTTGGTCCAAATTGAATTTTAGCATCCAAAGTATTTATTTTATCCTTTGCACTTTATTCATCCCAGCATATTACACTTGCACTTGTTGTTTAGTTTGCTATGAACAGTAGTCTCCCTTTGTTTACATAATTGTTGCATTGCTCGTTCTCCAATTCCAAAATATAACACGAATCCAGTGTACCCTTAAGTAATAACTTGTGTTCATTAAGCACATAATTATATTGTTTTGTGTGTACTAAGTTGTTATATCCAGTAACCACTCTTAAGTATTTAAGTATCCAATGTGTGTTCTTGTACGTAGTGTTCAGCGGTTAATCATCTGCCATCTTGTTTTCTTCGAGTGTTTAATCAGCTTAAATTGTTTGCGAAAACACATGTGCGTTTGAATGTCGTGACTGTGTTAACTATTGTTTACATAATAACACCTATGCACACGCTATTTTTAGAAAACTGAATTTTGGAGAATTGAACACACTTTCACTTTCAATATGTACTTTAATCCTAAATATATTTAAAGCTAGCAGTGTGTAATAACTTCTTGATTTAAAAGCTGACCATTATTCAACGACTACATGTATCCAATTGTATTTAAACTTAAATAAATGTAGAAACACGGATTCTGCGTTGTCTATGAATATACTGTGTAGCATAGTAGACTGTCGTACTGTAAACACCCAGCCATGATAATGCCTTGAGTCAAAAAAAAATTGCCATTTAAGTTGCTTAACTAGATCTAATCCACGGGACATTTGACCATAATCCAAGATAGCACTGGAATGTTTATTACTAATACCGAATACTATGCATTATAGAGAAAATAGTGCAGACGTAATATTGTACATATCGTGTTGAAAATCCCCTAAATAAAAATCAAACGTACAGAATATTCAAATAGCATTTAAATAAAAAGAAAATTTGTTTGTTTTCGGTGTGATAACGAGTGATATCATCACCGGAAAGGGAGACAATATATATATTTTCACTTGCGCAAGCACTCGTGAAAATATTAATTGTCTCCCTTTCCGGTGACGATATCACGCGTTATCACACCGAAAACAAACAAATATCCTCTATATATGCAGGTGTAATTGCAAATGTTCAACAGCATATTAAACATTGGTATAATAAAAATAATTTATTCTATGTTTGATGTCTTATTCTAACTGTCTGTTTCTTAGGGCTGCAACGGGTACCCAAAAATACCTGCATTCTCGGTTCCATAAAAATTAACACTTGTTTGGTTTCTCATTCGGAAATCCGGGTCAGGTCGGGTATTAAAATATGTTATAGTGTAATTCAGCCTTTTTAATCATCGTCATCTTTCTTAAAATTCGTCTGAATCTAAAACTATATTCAACAAATTAATAAATCCAAGACCCAATAGGCATAGGTGTTTCTAGGTTTTCAAATTTTACAAATGAAAGCAAATATTCTGCTGATGCTCTTCAATATTGGAGTGTATTGCTTAACGACCCCCACTGAACAGTTAAAAAAAAAACCAAGGAGTTTCAAACCGTACAGTTGAGGAAATAGGTGTGGCGCAGTGCATTGGCTTTTAACAGAACTGAATATAAACTCAGAGCATCGTTATTTATATGACGAAAATAAGTACATGTAAAAAATTTTCGTTAATGAAAAGAAGTGACCAAATTTACAGCGATGAAACTGTTGACGGTTGGGAGTGTGGTTATTTAGTATCCATCCATTCCTGTACCTTATCTTTTTCCCATCAAATACCAACCTCAAATGAAGAATCAATACCTTTATAATGCATAAATAAGAAGCTCGTGCATTATTTCCCGTTGAATTACTATCATAAACCCTCTGAAAAAAAACCTATGGAAATACATGACTGAACAAATCTGTATTTATAGAAACGAGAATACTTTTTTTTAACACAGATTTTATCAAGGTTTATTTTTTAAATATTCTGTAATACAAATAATCTGTATACATGTATCTTTTCCGTTCAGTTTTAACTTTATCATTTTGTTGGTTTCCTTATCATTCAACTGAAGTCATAAATACGAATAAATTAGATTTTGGGGTAAAATATATACTCTAGAGCTGGAGGAATTGCGACCTATTAGACCCAGAATTCACCTTAACAAACAACAACATTGATGACAAAACTCCAGTGAAAAATAACTATTAAGGAAACAGGCGCAGTTCAAACTTCATTAGTGTCTTTCTAACCGTATCAAAGAACTAACGTCCGATTACAACATATTTGTAGCTCTAATCATGCGGCAAATTAGCTAAATTGTGATCTAATTTAGATGTTAGCAGTATTACGACGACAATTTTAACAAGGATAGCAGTAAAACTGATGGATGCTCCCCAATGCGCTTTGTCAAGCAATATAAAAAAATCACCAGGCAGGACCAAACCTAACACCAAAACTGTACGTCTATGTGAACATATCACAAACAAGAATAATTTCATTTATCGTCTAATCGTCAAGGTGGAAACAATAGAAACTTGTTGCATCCCTACTGTTTCTGTCTGCCTTAAAGTTTGATGTGTCCTGAAGCTTCTTTTCATGCTAAGGAAGTAAAGGAACCTATCAATATATTTCCCCAGGGGGGGAGCGGCGGTCAATCCCAGGGGGAATTTGACTACCTAGTTGTATTTTTGGGGATCTAATTCCCCACCCTAGAGCCAAGCCTTTTTGTCTAAATCCCCTCAATGGGGATGCTTAGTTAGTGTATAAAGTGGCCCCACGGCCAATATTACCGCGATCTAAATTCCGAACAGTCTATATTCCGGGACCCGGAATCATTCGGCGTGTCTAATTCTCACCTGTCGGGAACCGCTTTTAGTCTAAAGTCCCGTATATGCCCGCCGCTCCCCCCTTGGGGGTAAATATTGATAGGTGCATAAAGGAACCTATTAATCATCAAGTTACTATGAATCCTACAATTTGTACCTGTACTCACCGAGCTGTATGACGCACCAGTTGTATCCCTCGGAACGTTTCCTTCTAGTCTCCCACCCGTCCATCCACTTACCACAGTCAGTGTAGTAGCCTTCACGGAATATCGGATCTTCATCCTGTGAAACAACATATGAGGCGTGTCATGGGAAAACCGGGCTTAATGCATGTGTGACACTTTTTGTTTTTATGGTATTTTCTGTTTCAATGAAGTCTCTTCTGAACATAAATCCACTGTAGGGGGAAAGTGTCCTCCTGGATTTGCCTGTGCAGACTGGGACGACACTTTACGAGCATGCATTAAGCCCGGTTTTCCCACGACATGCCTCGTATACAGGGTTTGACCTTTACTTTGGTTGTGCCTGCCAATTCTGCTTTCGGTTTCATGAACATCAGCCAACTCAGCACCACCGAACCACCTCGGCACCACCGGACCACCTCATTTCAAGAAATTCCCAGAAAACTAACCATAATTACAAATTATTGCAAAACGTGTAATGCGTATGTGAAGACATTTGTGATCATCGTCAGTCGTCACACACTTTATAATGGGGTGTAGTAAGAACTCAGATGGATAAACATGTCAGTACATAGAGTATCATTGACATTTTCTTTCAATGACTTCAACAGTTTCGTAACACATCAAAAATGAGGTGGTCCGGTGAATCTCCTAACCGTGTTCTATACGATTATGTAATTGTGTATTTGTGACAATTTTGTCTTTACTATTGGACCATCTGGACTTCAATGCCTTTAAGATCATAAATTAGTAACATAACTATTAATATAGTCTCACTGAACTAATTACAAGACCACAGTACCTTTAGCAAATTATCAGCTGGTGCAAACCAGTCATCTGTTGCAAACAGTACTCTGCCACCATTCTGCAAAACAGAACATTTTGTTTAAATGAAGGCAACTTTTATCACATGCTATACCTTGTCTCCCGTGTAATACAACCATTACGAATAATTCTATTTTACACGTGTGAAAGATAACATTCTGAACGTTTTCATTGGCTAGATATTCTTTGACTGACCAATCGCATGACGTTATTTTGGTGCAATGACGTCGTCAGCATGAAACGATGTCGTGCCAATACACAGCTTTTAGGATTTATCAACATGTTTTGGTAAATTTAGACGTTTTTTTTTCGTTCAAAAGCATGTGATAAAAAAGATCTGACACTCGTTGTCATTTTATACCATATTTTATTAAACTCGTCCAGGAAATTCATTAGTTAGCTCGCCAAAGGCTCGCTTACTAACAAAATTCCTGAACTCATTTAATAAAATATGGCATGAAATGACAACTCGTGTCAGATCCTATATATAATGAAATATTGCAGCATTGTTTTTCATTCTTTGGATATGCTCTATAACGAGTCTGTAAATGTTGAAAATAGAACAAATACCCACAATCATAAATAAGTGAGTGAATACCAGTTTAGTAAGTAAATGAAGAAATGTATTAACCTCAGGCCATCCTTAATAAAGTGTTTGTTTGGCGTAACCCGACCCAACATTTGGCGTAACCCGACCCAACATTTGGCGTAACCCGACCCAACATTTCAAAGGTGGGTAGGTAGGTTGTTTTTTTTAATTAATTTTTGTTTTCATTATAAAGGTATTAAATCCAAAGCTCTGATATAGATTTCTAATATTTCTTATTGAAACAAGATTAGAAGATTTCAACATTTAATATAAAACTTGTCATTTCCTTGGTCAAATATATGACAGTTTCCTTTCATATATTGTCATTGAGACACGTTTAAAAACAGCTTTTTTACACATTTTCGATGTCCATTTCAGAACACGGTCAGACAGTAATATTTTGGCAAAAACCTGACGATGGCCTTGCCCTCATCTCGGCAGGCCTCGCAGTTGGGGAAAACACCCCGTTAATGCATCAAGGCATCTGCATCCCTGACGGTCTCTTCCCTACTACCACAGTGGTAGCATACTAGTATATTAATCGAAAAGGACTTGAAATGAGCAGAGAGAACACAAACACTAGTATATTAATCGAAAAGGACTTGAAATGAGCAGAGAGAACACAAACATAACACAATTTTTTTTTTACTTTTTGCACGTTGAATTTTTGTTTGGATCGCGGCCATTTTCGGGAGTCAGTCGGGTTATGCCGCACAAACCATTTAATAAGGACGGCCTTATTTCAACCAACTAAATGCAACTTGTTTACATACATACTTACCAGTTATTCTCATTCCTATCCATACTTAATGTGTTCAGAGAACATTCAAACAGTTTTTAAGTACATATGAGTACATGGGAAAACCGGTCTTAATGCATCTGCGTAAAGTGTCATCCCGGATAAGCCTGTACAGTCCGCACAGGCTAATCGAGGACGGCACTTTCCGCATAAAGTGGATTTATGGTTAAAAGAGACTTCCTTGAAACAGAAAATACCATAAAAGCGGAAAGTGCCATCCCGGATTAGCCTGTGCGGACTGCACATGCTTATCCGGGATGACACTTTACGCACATGCATTAAGACCGGTCTTCCCACGACACGCCTCATATGTAAAGCCTTCAAGAAATATTAATTCAAACATAAAGGCCATAGGTTCACTGGAGTTTATTTGTACCGTACCTTGGAAGATGCCAAGTCATTATATTCCATAAAATCTGGAGCTGTTTGTTGAGTAGAGGAAACCCGATCCTGAGTGGCCATTATGAGTACCTGAAATATCAACGGTTGATGGTAATAACACATGGCTGCTGAAAAATAAAATATCAGTTTTAATTTCTTTTATATTATATGGAAATGATTTGAAAATGGTGACAATAGGTATTACTTAGATTAAACTATTTAGACATAAGTAAGAAACAAACAATATGGGGGATTTGAAGTTTTTATTTCGATTGGGGTCCTGTTGTTAGTATGTTTATACAAATATTGTAATTGTAGTATTTTGTAAGTGATCAAAAGTGTAATCGGGTGTAACAACAAGTGAGAGAAAACATTGTAGACCAAAGCAGTTGTCGTCTAGTTTAAATAATATGCTTTGTGCTGCATTAGTTAAGGTAATACACTTTTATTTGGTCATGAATCAGAATGACAAGCAACAACGCTATTGAGCTAGCTAACATGGTTAGTGTCTGTCTCTCAAGCAAAACAGCCTGGTTAGATCCATAGCAGGTGCTCAGATTTTTTAACTTGTCAGAAGCAGTGTTTTTTTTTTACCTTTAGGGGAAAGGTGGCGGGGCCCTTCAGATGGGGAATTTTGGGGGAAAGGTGGCGGGGCCCTTCAGATGGGGAATTTTGGGGAAAAGGTGGCAGGGCCCTTCAGATGGGGAATTTTGGAGGAAAGGTGGCGGGGCCCTTCAGATGGGGAATTTTGGGGGAAAGGTGGCAGTGCCCTTCAGATGGGGAATTTTGGGGAAAAGGTGGCAGGGCCCTTCAGATGGGGGAAAGGAGGCGGGGCCCTTCAGATGGGGGAAAGGTGGCAGGGCCCTTCAGATGGGGAATTTTGGGGTAAAGGTGGCAGGGCCCTTCAGATGGGGAATTTTGGGGGAAAGGTGGCGGGGCCCTTCAGATGGGGGAATTTTGGGGGAAAGGTGGCAGGCCCTTCAAATGGGGAATTTTGGGGAAAAGGTGGCAGGGCCCTTCAGATGGGGGAAAGGAGGCAGGGCCCTTCAGATGGGGGAAAGGTGGCAGGGCCCTTCAGATGGGGAATTTTGGGGAAAAGGTGGCAGGGCCCTTCAGATGGGGAATTTTGGGGGAAAGGTGGCGGGGCCCTTCAGATGGGGGAATTTTGGGGAAAAGGTGGCAGGGCCCTTCAGATGGGGAATTTTACAGCAAAAGGGGATTTTTTAAGAAAAGCATTATTAGTAAATGTACATGTTTATATTATACTTCTTTTTATAAACCATTAATTAATCAATTGTTTTGCTACCAATGATAACTGCTTTCACTTGGTTTGATGAAAAACTGCTGGAATATTTTACGAAAATTCCTCTTAGTCAATTTTTGTCCGATTTTGGTCTTGTTTTTTTCAAAATAAAGCTTACATTCTGAGGGGAACTTTAAGGTAAATATAGGGGAAAAATATATACCTTTTAAGAAGGGGAATGGGGCCGAATTCGGCCCCAAACTGGCAATAAAAAAAACACTGAGAAGTAAATACTTATAGTACTGGGCTCGGTCCGTTCTGAGTTTGAAGGGCCATGTGGATGATCCAAGGCACATACATGACATGTGCCTTGTCGCTGTTAACTTAAAAAGGGGGAGGAGTTTAGTGATTGGCCAATAAGGCATTTCCAACAGCCTCGCTGTTTGGCTAGCATTTAGAGATCCAGTTAGTGTCTGCCTCTCACACAATTGAGGGGTTTTCATTTTAATTTCACCACAAGGGTTATTAAAGTTGTTTATTTTTTCCAAATTTTGACATTATTTTTTATCATGAATACATAAGAATCTTTCAGAAATTGCCAAAAAAGTTATATCTGTTATCTGAGAATGAGCATTCGGAATTACACAGCAAGTGTGGAAAATACTAATTTGTTAGTCAAAAATCAACATAACTGTTCATTGGCTAAATGAGATTGTGGTGTATAATTTTCTTTTTTAAAATGAACTGAAGACCGGATATGTATTCATTTTGCAAAAAATGCTACTAAATATCTGTGTTGTTGTTGTTGATGGCCTGGGGCATCCCCAATATCTTCACTGGTAGTTCAACATAGCCTCTACACTTGCAAGTTCCTGGGGTTAAGCTTTCGACTTTAAGCATGCGCATAAAAACTCAATTGTTTCAATATAACACAAAACATTAAATCGATCTGAATGTAAACAAACTATTTTTTATGTCAAAATTGCCATCCGTAATCTTACTTGAAAATAAACATGACCCAACACAGACCTAAATCATTTGAACTTCCTGTAAGTTTGTGGGCAACTTTTGATGACGTCATACGAAGAGGCCCTTCCACTGATTTTCGTGTTTTAATACAAATACGACAATTTTTTTATGTCTCGTTTGTTTTCTTTGATTTTTGTGGTTTTTAATGAAATTAATACTGATAAAATATTAATTAACAGCACGAGGGGTTGATTTCTTTTAACAATTAATAAATTTAAGACACAAATAACTGCAATAAACTTAAATAACATGGTATATTTATCTGTCGATGTGTTTTACGCATAATTGTGCTTTCATAAGTCAGGCTGTTTATCTGCTCACATTTGCATAAAATTCGGACACGCTACAAGATTTTCAAGAGAAAATTACGTCATAATTTCATCCACGAACTTACCGGATGCCACAAACGTGCCAGATTAGATGCTGCTCTGGTAAAGTCACTTACTGGTGAGCGAGTATTTGTCGGACGAAATATGCATTTATTTTGGGACAGTTTTAATTCATGAACAAACTCAACGATGAAAATTCGCATGCTACATCCTGGGTTCATGACCCATTTGCCTATGTAAACAAAATAAGTGTCACTTGTGCCCATGCGCAACAATAGTGGCCCAATAAGGGGTACATAAAACACGGTCTTTTTTATGTAGACAGTACTATTTTCCGGACGTTTTTTTTTTACTGTGAAATATACGGAGAAATGCTTTATAACTTTATTTAAGCTATATTAGAAAACAAATAAATTATCACATGCGTAATTTATATCAAAATAATACCACCTTATCAAATGATTAAATAATAACTAGAGAATATAAGCAGTCTTCACCCTAATTTTTCAAAGCACTTGCCAGTTTGGGCAAGCTTGTTAGCAAAACCACTTGCCCGAAATCTGTTTAACTTGTCCGAACTTCAAATGCTACTTTACAGCAATATAAGAAAATGACGTGTTATATGATTTTATTTATTCATATTTTATTTCCATAGTCATGTCTGTCATCTTGTTTTTGTTGTTCTCCCTCAAAATGGGAAATGCATAAGATTCATCATATTTTGTATGTCATGTGTCAAATGTGATTTAAAAGATAAACAAGGAAATATCTAATGTCCAAAAGGTATGTGGCTCTGCTCAAAAGGAGAGGGGTGGACAGCTGGACCAATTTGTTGATATTCTCTAATAACTTGATAACTCACTTAAATGCTTCTAATTAAGGTTTTTACACAAAGTATATTTATTGGATAATCATATTTGCACAAATGTGTTGTATTTCAAAAGATATATATTCAACATTTCTCTGTGAACCAACTCAGAGGGGCAGCAGAGCGAAACTAAACAAGGAGCAGGGTGAAGCAACCCGCTATTTCACTCTTATTAAACTGCAAGCTACATTTGATCAAAGTAGTTCCAAAATAGTTCCTACCACAGGAAAGTATTTAAATGCAGTCTTACTTTCAAACAACATGCACTTGTGCAATTAATTTCATATTCAAAATAAAATACTTATTTATATATTTGTTAATTACTGCAAACAATGCAAGTATGTGTACACTTCAATTTCAGCCAATCTAGAAAGTACTGGTTAGCGTGTAATTGTCGGACAGTAGCATTATCCGGACGTTTTGAAATATTCGCTTTTCGTATTTTATCATCATAATACAAATAAACGATTATATTTTTAAGTATGTTTCGTTTAACTTTGAAAATAGTGAGTTTATTTTTTGGTAAAACCCCAAATGTTTACGTTGATAGTCTGACACGCATGCAACTGTCGTCTGGGGAAATAAAATGACGTGCGCATGCGCGATAAAAATCCCAATTTGGGGCCCAGAGAGGGTTTGTGATAGTTTTGGCAGTCTGCTCATTATCGCAGACGAACTATGGCAAAACATTATTTAACCCCATACGACGTTAAGGACGTGCATAGTAGCTACATAGATACGTAACGTCTAGTAAACTCTTTAAAACATCCTGCTTCCGTATTTGTTTCAACGCCTTACTTATATTCTCTAGTAAATTATTAAATCATTTGATAAAGTGGTATTATTTTGATATAAATTACGCATCTGATTATTTATTTGTTGTCTAATATAGATTAAATAAAGTTATAAAGCATTTCTCCGGATATTTCACTGTTACAAAAAACGTCTGGAAAATACTACTGTCAACGTGAAAAAGACCGTGTTTTATGTGCCCCTTTCAGGGCCTCTATTATTGCGCATGTGCACAAGTGAAACTTGTTTTGTTTACATACGCAAACGGGTAATCAACCCAGGATATTAAATGCAAATTTTCATCGTTGAGTTTGTTAATGAATTTAAACTGTCCCAAAATAAATGCATATTTCGTCCGACAAATACTCACTCACCAGTACTCCAACTCAACTAAGGTAGTCTGCATCTTAAGCTTTTGAACGGAGAAGCGTTTACTCTACTACGATCAATTGTCTATATATTTCAATAAGCGTCTACACAACAATGAAGACCGAACAGTGTGATGACGTCATATGTTTATGTGTAAATACTTTATGTGCCAATAAAACAACGGGTTTTATAAATATTTTCTTCGAAGAAACAATCTTGCATGTTATTTTTTAATGCATTTCTGTTTCCACATAATATATAAAGCCTCTGAAAACACTTGCCCGATCGGGCAAGCATCCGGCATTTTCTGCTAGCCCGAAATCAAATCTACTTGTCCAGGGCATCGGGCAACCCAGTTACGACGCAGACTGAATATAAGTCAGGCTTTGAAACAAATACGGAACCGTGACGTTTTAAAGAGTTTACTAGACGTTATGTATCTATGTAGCTACTATGCACGTCCATAACATCGTAGCGGATTAAACAGTGTTCTGCCAGAGTTCGTCTGCTATAATAAGCAGACAGCCAAAACTATCACAAACATTGTCTAGGCCCCAAATTGGGTTTTTTATCGCACATACGCACATCATTTTACTTCTCCAGATGATAGTTGCATGCGTTTCAGACTATCAATGTAAACATTTGGGTTTTTACCAAAAAATAACTCACTTTTTCGAAGAAAAATGAAAATACTTGAAAATACAAGCGTTTACTTGTAGTATGATGATAAAATACAAAAAGCGGTTACGAAACGTGAATATTTAAAAACGTCCGGATAATACTACCGTCCGACTACTACTCGCTTACCAGTACAGTCTCAGATGTACATTGTTTCGCGCTTTGTGAAGTCGGTTGATTTAGTAACTGTTCTATTAATGGCTGAAACGTTCTGAGGTCCAAACAAATTGTCCTTCGACTATGTGGCCATGGATCTTCTGGTTGTTGTTGTTGTAATTGTTGTTGTTGTTGTTGTAATTGTTGTTGTTGTTATCGGCTAATTGGAAAAGATTATAAACGTAAAAATCGCAAACCTACAGAAGTAAACGAAGCCAATGGAGTTCGTTATTGATTGGTTTAAAATTATTCGGTAATTTCCGGATGTTGTTAACTACGCCAAGATTCATGGGAAAATAGTAACTGAACGTGTCCATTTTCATTGGTCAGAGTTGACGATATTAGGCTAGTCTATTTTCAGAAAATCTAACAGAATCTGCATGTTTCGATTGGTCCCTTGCGTTCTATTTTTAGGGCTTGATAATTTTTTATCATGTTCATTGGTTGTTATTTTTACAGCCGAACGTCATTTTCTTATTTTGGAATCGGTTATTGCACAATATATAGACGAGCATGTGAAATTTTAGATCATTATAACGAATGTAGACAGAGGGAACGGACTTTCGAACCAGGTAATGATACATTTCACAAATTTGATGCAATGGCAGGTGAATATTCCGATGATTTTTGGTCCAAAAACGTGCTTAAATCTAAAAGAATAGCACTAAATGTATCAAAAGCTGATAAACATGTTATTTTTCAGCCAAAGGGGGCATCCCATAGCGAGCAAGGCAAAAAGGCCGAGCCAAAACAATTACAAGCGGCAAGAAAAGCACTACTAAGACGACTTTTGTTGATTCTGTCAACATTTCTAGCCCAATCACAACGACGGATATCCTACCGGACTTTGTTAACATGCTTGGAGAACAAGAAATTCTGGTAAGACCGTTAAAGACGGTGTAGAATTTTGCTGTTTTGTCGTTTTACAAAATATATGTCAACATGGCTGAAATTAAAGGTGTATAGCTGGCACGTTGCCAAGTCTGATAACACATGAAACATCATGTAAACATTTGTAACACTTTATGTTATCGCTCACGTAGATGTGTTTGACACGGGGCAGAATACATTTAGATGGGCTAAAGAAAATGACAGGACTCGAAAGTAGGCGGGGCTGATGTTTTGATTGTGTCTGTAGATTTGTCTTAAATTATTGATAATTAATTGAATATAAGAAGTAATTCTATAAGGTGGTTACGTACATGAAACAACCATGCTGCTGTTTGATATTTCATATCATATGGCTGACTTGTCATGTAACTGTAATTCTGTTCAAGGGATTTGTTTCAAATTCATGAAAATGAATGTTTTTTATTCTAAAGCCAAACCAGCTCTGAGTTGTCTTTCTTAATTTGATGTAGCTCTAGTCATTTCCACATTTAAATAAAGCCATTTAATTATGAACCATTTCTAAAACAATATACAAAAGCCAATATATGTTGAAATAACAACGTAACGTAATCCAAATCCATGCCCCTTGCTGTTTTCAGTGCCTATCGGAAGCTGGGGAGATTGTTCCGACTACCCTCGATGAACTTGTTGACTACTTGGACATCGAGGGTGCAGTGCTCGAGGGCGGGGAACAGTTTGATGTCGCACATTCCACCGACGTCGAACTGTTCCAGGATTTCACTACGTTCCGTACGGAAGACAAGTGGCCTATTTGACACAGGTATTGCATGTTTGTTTAAAACTAGAAATAAGTGGGTCTTGTACTGTAACTTTGTAGCGCAGTTTTAAGAATGTTGTTTTCTGAAGAATGTGACGATGTCAAACATATTTCTGTATTAAAGACATAATATTATAGGCAAATTGATAATTTTATCCTTTTCAAGCGAATGTAGAATGAAAAACCTTCATATTTCTTATTTTAGCTGTGGCTGTAAAATCAATATTTGAATTGAATCGTAGACGTAGTGCATTATTCTGTAAACATTGGTTTAAAACTGTTTAAATGTACCTGACCTAGATTTGACCCTGTAATAACGATTGTACACAATATGGGTCAGCCGTACTGTGGTATTTTACCAGATTTCATCACTCACTGACCTACTTCCAGTTTCTAAAAATAAATAGTAGTGCAGTTTTAAGAATTTTGTTTCCTGAAGAATGTGACGATGTCAAACACATTTCTGTATTAAAGACATAATATTATAGGCAAATTGATAATTTTATCCTTTTCAAGCGAATGTAGAATGAAAAACCTTCATATTTCTTATTTTAGCTGTGGCTGTAAAATCAATATTTGAATTGAATCGTAGATGTAGTGCATTATTCTGTAAACATTGGTTTAAAACTGTTTAAATGTACCTGACCTAGATTTGACCCTGTAATAACGATTGTACACAATATGGGTCAAGGCTTACGTGCATATCTTAAACCTATGCCTTACTGTGGTATTTTACCAGATTTCATCATTCACTGACCTACTTCCAGTTTCTAAAAATAAATATTAGTAGTGCAGTTTTAAGAATTTTGTTTCCTGAAGAATGTGACGATGTCAAACACATTTCTGTATTAAAGACATAATATTATAGGCAAATTGATAATTTTATCCTTTTCAAGCGAATGTAGAATGAAAAACCTTCATATTTCTTATTTTAGCTGTGGCTGTAAAATCAATATTTGAATTGAATCGTAGACGTAGTGCATTATTCTGTAAACATTGGTTTAAAACTGTTTAAATGTACCTGACCTAGATTTGACCCTGTAATAACGATTGTACACAATATGGGTCAAGGCTTACGTGCATATCTTAAACCTATGCCTTACTGTGGTATTTTACCAGATTTCATCACTCACTGACCTACTTCCAGTTTCTAAAAATAAATAGAAGTTGCACAACCACTACTAATACACATTCATTTAAATTAGAATGTACAACTAATTATGCTAACAAATAGTCAGTTACTTAAGAAGTTTACATGAAAGCAGTTGTAACATTTAATAATATTGTCTTATTAACAGTGAAAATAAAATTTAATTTAAAAAATGAACATGATAGAATAATGGATATGTGAACAATTGTTTGTAGTTCTGTTATTAAAAGAAAATGTGTGTTTTTGTTCTTTAATTCATGACTTTAAAAAAGAACATAATGGAATGATGGATATGTGAAAAGTTGTTTGTGGTGCTTTGGTTATAAGAAAGTGTGTGTTTGTTCATAGCCTTATCATTAGTAAATTATTCAAGCATTGACACGTAGTATACTAGTGACACTTCTTGTTGTCTCGGAGACTTACTGGCTACAACATTAGTTGTATTACATTGCCCTTGCACTAAAGGGAAATGTGAGCTTCAACATCTGGATGCCTTGAAAGTTACGGTGTAGGTTTAGCGTTTAAATAATGTTTTTGTTTTATGTTTGTATAATTATGTCTTCGTTTAGACTTAGTGTATACGAAAGTATGCCAGGTTATGATGGTTCATAATTGCAATTATGTGACACTTGCCAGTTTACATTATATTTCATGATTACATTAAATTGATTTTGTTTGTTTAGAAATGCATGTTATAGTGTTTTGTTTGCGTTTATTTTCAGTTCAAGCTGGCAACGAGACAGTTGCTGGCAAGGCCTCGAAATCCATGTACCTGGGAAAGATGGACCTGGGCGAGGGTCAGTTCTCCATGGTTGGGGATTCGGACCTTGGGGGTCTTCTGGACACACCCCTGCCCATGGAGATGATAGAAGGGGATTTCCTTGACAGCTTCATGGATCTCTCCAATTTCTTTATGCTGGTATGTGTGCGAGACACTGATGGTGAAAATAATTCTGACATTTTGATTGAAGTAGATGCATATAAAGATGTTGGTTAAATAACTGGTCATTAGAACTCTGACATTTGGATTGAAGTTGATGCATATACAAATAAAGTTTTAATAAGATGCTTCATTGTATAGTAAATTTTTTTTATGGTATTAAGATTGTAATAGAAGTTGTTCTGTTGTTAACAGTTGAAAGTTGATTTGGTAGTAGCAAGGCTAATATAGTTGTTATTGCTTCACAGGAGTCTGATGCTGCTAATGCTGTTGTTAGTTTAGAGGATTCAGACGAGAAACTCGATTTCTCCGGAATCACTTCTCAGCTGAACGGGGCACCAGCGGTAGCAGCTTCTGCTCTTGAGGAAATCCCACGTCTATCTACCGCTCCATTACCTAGGAAACGTAAGTGCGTTCCTTATTCGGAAACAGCTGTTTCCGAAAACCTGATTGACACAGATTCTTGTCTCCAGCCGGAGTCATCCGTGTCAGATCACGATTACGTTAATCGAAAAAAGCAGAAGTTGGAAACTCCGGTTGTCGGCACGACTGCAGCGATAGACGTGCTATCGACGGATGTGACCGTGAGTGACTCTGACTCTGACTTTTGTGCCGAGAAACGGGGCAAGAAGAAGGACAGGTATCGCCAGAGACGCGATAAGAATAACGAGGCGTCGCGACGATCAAGACAGATCAGGAAACAGAAGTTTGTGGAGATGGACAAGGAAGCGGACGAGCTCGAGGTCAAGAACGAAGCCCTGAGGAAAAAGATCGTTGAGCTCGAGGCTTTGGCGAAAACCATGAAAGCTTTGTTGATCCAGAAAATGACATCTAAGTAAATGTGATCCAGAAACTGACATCTAAACAAATGTGATCCAGAAAATGACATCTAAGTAAATGGAAATATCACAATGTTTTTAAGACTTTGAAGTATAATTAAAAAAGCGTCACAATTTGCTTCTTTGTTAAAATTGTTGAAGAGATAAATAGTCATTTTATTAAAACTCTATTTTTGTTAAGTTCATTTTATTAAAACTAAGGAAATTTACATTTTTAGTCACTATTGGTTTAAATTAGAGTTTATAGTGTTGTAAAGTCAGTTAAATGGCCTATTTTCCTGATTGTCTTGATTGTTGCTGGTGATTGCATGACTGAATGTTGGCACAACATTTTCCTTTGATAGAGAAAATAAAATAAAAAAATAAAAAGTATAAAGTTGAAAATTCAACAAAAATCTTCAAAAGTAGTTGAAAACTCAACAAAAAGAAGAAAATGTGTTGAAAATTCAACAAAAAGTACATTTTTGAAAAAGACAAAAAAAAATTTTGAACAATATAATTAACAAAGTTTGTAATGTGCGTTCAGAACTTGCTATTGTTGCATTGTTGTATTTAATTAAATTTTTAGCTGTGAAAAAAATAGGAAAAAATCATATACTGGTATGTAACTTATAACAAAACAAATGTAACAAATACAACAAACAAATAAAATTTTAAAATCAGAAAAAAATGTAGTTTTCTTTTTCATCTACATGTAATGGCAACATCTTCGAATTTCATATTTATTTATTTTTATTAGAAGCAAGAGGGCACATATGTTAGAAACCCTACTTGACTTTGAAACTTGTTATGTGTTTGTTGTATCCTGTCTGATATGTGCTATTGTGATGTTAGAGATATATTTTAAATATACAAAAATCTTTGAATGTTTTAAATTAATTATTTTGATATTCCTGTTTATATTTTTAGAAGAGATTAAGCAAAAACGAAATATTTTAGTAGGATTTTTACAAACAATGTATTAATATTTGCTTTTCAAATAGACACTTCAATAACTTAACATTATAATAAATTGTTCACATATATTCTGGTTTTTAATATTCAATCTTTCCTCATAATTTGTAGAACTTATAGATTGTTAATGTTTGTGTCATTTGTGTATTGTTAATAAAACATAGTTTTTTTTACTTTCGTCTAGTTGTGCACGCTTCAAAGTTAATTGTGTTGATTGTATAGCAATTTCTAAATCATTTTTGATTGATTTCATTGTTTTCATATTTATACATTGATTTTTACTAAACTGTTCTTTACCTGAACCATCACCTTTTTATAAAGACCATTCTTGTCACTGTTTTCATATTTTTTTCAGAAATTTCTAAAACTGATGAATGATTGTTTTGATAAAATTTTGTATAGATTTCCGAATGAAATAAACATGCATCCGAAAATGTAAGTGTTGTATTTTATCATAGAAATATTTGAGCCTATTTCTTTGATTTTGATTGTTTCAAAAGTGCATGGCATGACTGGTTTTGATAACGGACCATATCGCACAAGAAACACCACAGTTTGCCCTTTATATGTACAAAACAACAAACAATCACACGTGTATTTGGACTGAAAGATTGAGACCTGAATTTTCATTTAATCTTGACCAAACTATGGCATAGAGGTCGTTGGTTCGATAACCTAAAACAACTTCCCTCTTACCTTTACGTTCTCTGAGACCTATCTGCGTTGTCCTTATGCCGTCAAATATTGAACTTCATTCTTAGCTGGACTATTGGAAGAATAGTCCTTATGCCGTCAATTATTGAACTTCATTCTTAGCTGGACTATTGGAAGAATAGTCCTTTTTATGTCATCAATTATTGGACTTCATTCTTAGCTGGACTTTTGGAAGAACAGTCCTTTTGCAGTCAATTATTGGACTTCATTCTTAGCTGGACTATTGGAAGAATAGTCTTTTTTATGTCATCAATTATTGGACTTCATTCTTAGCTGGACTATTGGAAGAACAGTCCTTTTGCAGTCAATTATTGGACTTCATTCTTAGCTGGACTATTTGAAGAACAGTCCTTATGCCGTCAATTATTGGACTTCATTCTTAGCTGGATTATATGAAGAACAGTCCGTATGCCGTCAATTATTGGACTTCATTCTTAGCTGGACTATGTGAAGAACAGTCCTTATGCCGTCAATTATTGAACTTTGTTAGCTGGACTATTGGAAGAATAGTCCTTATGCCGTCAATTATTGGACTTCATTCTTAGCTGGACTATTGGAAGAACAGTCCTTATGCCGTCAATTATTGGACTTCATTCTTAGCTGGACTATTGGAAGAACAGTCCTTATGCCGTCAATTATTGGGCTTCATTCTTAGCTGGACTATTGGAAGAACAGTCCTTATGCCGTCAATTATTGGACTTCATTCTTAGCTGGACTATTGGAAGAACAGTCCTTATGCCGTCAATTATTGAACTTTATTGTTAGCTGGACTATTGGAAGAATAGTCCTTATGCCGTCAATTATTGAACTTTGTTAGCTGGACTATTGGAAGAATAGTCCTTATGCCGTCAATTATTGGACTTCATTCTTAGCTGGACTATTGGAAGAACAGTCCTTATGCCGTCAATTATTGGACTTCATTCTTAGCTGGACTATTGGAAGAACAGTCCTTATGCCGTCAATTATTGGGCTTCATTCTTAGCTGGACTATTGGAAGAACAGTCCTTATGCCGTCAATTATTGGACTTCATTCTTAGCTGGACTATTGGAAGAACAGTCCTTATGCCGTCAATTATTGAACTTTATTGTTAGCTGGACTATTGGAAGAATAGTCCTTATGCCGTCAATTATTGGACTTCATTCTTAGCTGGACTATTGGAAGAACAGTCCTTATGCCGTCAATTATTGGACTTCATTCTTAGCTGGACTATTGGAAGAACAGTCTACGCCGTCAATTATTGGACTTCATTCTTACCTGGACTATTGGAAGAACAGTCCTAATGCCGTCAATTATTGCATTTCATTCTTACCTGGACTATTTAAAGAACAGTCCTGATGCCGTCAATTATTGTACTTTATTCTTACCTGGACTATTTGAAAAACAGTCCTTATGCCGTCAATTATTGGACTTCATTCTTAGCTGGATTATTTGAAGAATAGTCCTAATGCCGTCAATTATTGGACTTCATTCTTAGCTGGACTATTTGAAGAATAGGTGAGCTTTCCCACTCGCCCCGGTGTTGGCGTCCGCGTCTAAACTCCGGTTAAAGGTTTGGTTCAAAAGTCCCATAACTTTAAAACTAAACAAAGAATTCACGTGAAAATTGCAATAACATTGACATCATCATCAGCATCAGTTGTGACAATCCCCATTACTCAGTTTTGTATTTTGATAAAGTTATGCACCCGTTTCACTTAGACTTTCAGGTTAAAGATTTGGCTCAAACGTCTTATGTTAAGTCATTTAACTCCTATAACTCATTTTGTATCTCGACAGTGTTATGCTCTTTTCACTCCAATTTTCAGGTGTAAGTATTGTAATTTTAATACTTCTTACGGTATTCACTTGAAACTTGGAATATACTATTTGTTATCGATTACAGCATCAGGGGCAACAATCCCCCATAACAGTTTTGTATTTTGTCACAAAGTGACAATTTCGATTCGAGTCCCCGTCTCTGAAAATGTTGTAGTAATAACACAAATATAAATGTTAAAGATGTTTACTAAAAATCAAAGATATATCAGTAAGGATTACACAAAGTACATGCATTACATATAATTAAACCACTTGCATGCTTTAAATATAAAACATGGATATAACACTTCATAAAATGTCACACTGTTGTCCGGCCAGGGTTTTTGCTATTTCACACGTTATTTATTCTCGCAATTGAATCTTTTGGTATATGATTTGAAGATATGTATACACCCTTGAAGTCACATTGTTTTTCTATCAGCATTTAGATTTCCTATATTAGACACTTTCCTTGCGTTTATATGTTCCAACGATATGTTCTCCTGCCCATACGACATACGAGTAACGACCTTTGACTTTCGAACTTCGATCTTCAACCTTCGACCTCAGACTTATGAACTTCGATCTACAGCCTTCGACCTCAGGCTTATGAACTTCGATCTACAGCCTTCGACCTCAGACTTATGAACTTCGATCTACAGCCTTCGACCTCAGACCCCTTCAATGGACGCTCACCATCTATATAAAACATAATTTCGGTCTCTGAGAATAATGAAATGTATCACTGTTTAAATCCTAACAAGTTACATCAATACATGTATTAACGGTAATTAAACATGCACATTATAAATGACAAACATAAATGCCAGTAATCAAATGCTCATGTTACCATGTATACCGATACGTAGTAAAAATAAGTACTAATGTATTCAAAAATAGTGTTGATTTATATTTACCCCAATACTCTTCCGTTTTAATCCTCAAATCATTACACCATCAAACTTCCTTCACAAATGTCCCCTTGGGACTACACAACCGTAAAGCAGTTATAATAATCCACTTCGGATTTAACATAACCTACGACCCGCTTCGGGTTTTCGATATACGTCCTGCTTTACCAAGCAACAACAGCACTCTGCCCTGAACGCCACTATCAACAAGCCCGCGGTGCACTGTCAACACCCATTATAGTTCCCAGACCATACAAAGTTCACCAGGCAATTTAGGGGTTAACATTTAGTGAAATATTCCAGACAAAATCAAAATAGACTGGCTACAGGAAGAAATATTAACACACAGGGAACTTGACATTACCCCCCTGTTCAAGATGAAACTACCATGTTTCATTCTAATTATCTGGTGGGTGACGACTGAGAAAGTCTGCCCCAACATTTTCCGACCACTTAATGTATTTCACCCTGTAATGATATGGTTGTAGAGCTAATGCCCAACGCATCACGCGTGCATTTGACAATTGTGCTTTACTTAAGAACGCCAATGGTTGATGGTCTGTTTCCAGTACAAACTCCCTACCATACAAGTATACCTCGAACTTCTGGATCCCCCACACCAAAGCTAAACACTCCTTTTCTACCGTGGAATAGTTTACCTCATTGGGCTTGAGCTTCCTGCTAGCATACATGACCGGGAATGTGTCATCGTCATGCACTTGCATGAGAACCGCGCCTACTCCTACACCTGATGCGTCTGGCCTCAGTATGTACTCCTGGTCTGGATCTGGTAAACGCAATATCGGTGACTTCGACAACGCTTTTGAAAGACTTTTGTACGAATTTTCCAAAGCTGCACTCCATTCTATCATATTTGGCTTACCTTGTCTCGTGGCATCAGTCAATGGAGCTGCCACGGCACTGAAGTTTGGAATGAATTTCCGGTAATACCCAACTAAACCTAAGAATGATCTTACCTGTTTCTTTGTTGCCGGTCTAGCACACTGCATGATGGTTTTAAGCTTACCTCTGTCGGGGTCTAGTTTTCCGTCTCCTACGGTGTGTCCTAAGAAGTCAATTGTCGAGTAGCCAAGCGTACACTTTGAGGGTTTCACTGTCAACTTGGCCTTTCTCAAACGTTCTAGCAGTTCCTTCAGCTGTATCAAATGTTTTTCAAAGTCTTCTGTGTACTCAATGATATCGTCAACATAGCTTTCCACTGCATCAAGGTCTCGTAACACTTTTCTCATGTTTGGTTGGAGTGTTAATTGACGACAAGTCTATGTTACAAATCTTATATTTATTAACACAACACAACTATATGAATCTACTTGGTGAACGTGAGTAACAAGAGAGAGAGAGAGTGGTTTAATTGAACTGCCACGCTGACGTGTACACTGGCTATTTATACTGATAAGCCCTGTGGCTCATAGTAGACTGGCTACCCTTAAACATGAGAACTATAATACAACATCTCCCTTTTAAATTAGTTTCAATATGTCATAAACATAAATTAGTGTATACAATATAGTTTTATGCATATTCAAGAACTATTGAAAAATGTTTAAAATGCTTCTCTGATACTTGTAATGATTTAAGTAGTGTCTGGCAATTTCTATCACTATTAACTGATAAATAATTAATCTGACCATCGATTACAAAAACCTCAGCTCTAACCACTGCTGCTGTAGTAAAGCTGTTTACGCTAACTGTCACTCATACACTGTTAATCCTAAATCGCAGACTTGATGTAAACTGAAACAGTTTATCAAATGTCCATTATCTGTCTAGGCTTCACCTGGCGACCGTATCGTATAGTGTAAACTGGCGGGTCAGTTCCGCTGATCAAAGGTGGCTTTGTTTTTGCAGCGACTGGGGATGGTTGTGGTAACTGGCTTGCTTGCAAGTTCAATGGCTCAGAGTTCAAAGGAAGGACACCATTGCTTTCATTGTTCATTGTTTCCTCAGCCGGAGTCTGAAAATCAAAGTTTGGTACCTCAGGAAAATAGTCATTGGTTTTCATGAGGTGATGTCGATTACGCCTGTAAGAAACACCATCAGGTGTCCGAACAGTTGGTTTCCATGAACCTTTCTCTGATTGCTGAAACCTAACAGACTGACCATTGTTTAATGGCTCTAATAGTTTTGAGTGCTTGTCATAATTAATCTTCTGCTTTTCTTTCTGAATCTTAAATTGATCTCTAACTTTTTGATGATTGATGTTGCAAGGTACTGGTTTGTCGGATGTGCCTGGTAAGAATGACCTTATTTTCCTCCCCATAAGTAATTCTGCTGGAGAATAACCTGAATTCAATGGTGGTTGCACGGTATTCTAATAGTGCAACCTGTATATCTTGACCACTTTCTCTTGCCTTTAACAAAATAGTTTTAGCTCTTTTCACACAAGATTCTGCCAAGCCATTTGACATCGGGTAGTGGGGTGATGACTGAACATGATTGATGTCCCATTCAGCCAGGAAATTTTGAAACTCCTGGGAACTGTAATAGCTGGCGCCATCAGAGACTAATTTCTCTGGGATGCCATGGCGTGAAAACCAAGATTGAAGATGTTTAATGACACTTGAACTATTGGTGCTGTTTAATTTGCCAAGTTCAAAGTAATTTGAGTAATAGTCACAGGCTACAAGGTAGTTTTGACCATTAAATGTAAATACATCAGTGCCAACAGCCTGCCAAGGGTAGAGGGGGATTTCATGGGGTTGGAGTGGTTCTTTGATGTTTGAACTTCTGTGCTCCAAACAAATTGGGCAATTGAGCACTAACTGTGTGATTTCCGCTGAGATATTTGGCCAGAACATGATATCTCTAGCTCTACGTAGACACTTCTCCACTCCCATGTGACCTGCATGAATGATTTCAAGCATTCTGGGTTGTAGTGACTTTGGGATAACAAGTTTGCAACCCTTCATGATTATTCCCTCTGCAACTGTTAGTTCGTCCCGATAATTCCAGAAATCTGAGATTTTAGATGGACATGCCTTTTTTGTGTTAGGCCAACCAGAAATAATTGTTTGTTTGAGAACTGAAAGTCTGTTATCTTTCTCAGTTTGTTCCCTTATTTCCTGCATTTTCTTGCTATGTACAGGCAAACTGGTCATAACCATATTTGACCTGGACGTCTGCTTGGTCTGATAGGTCAGGGCCTGTCTCATTTAACGGTTTCCGAGACAACGTGTCTGGAACAGGAATGTCCTTGCCTGGGCGGTGTCCGACGTCAATGTCATATGGCTGCATGTGCAGTAACATGCGCTGTAACCTTGCTGGTGCTGCATGCAAATGCTTCTTGAAAATTGAAACCAGCGGTAAATGATACGTTTCAACTGTGACCTTTCTGCCATAAACCCATTGGTGGTAACGCTTTAGCCCAAAAAGGATTCCTAAGCATTCTAGCTCAATCATGGCATAATTCTTTTGACTGTCTGTAAGTGACTTGCTAGCATACGCTATGGGCTTACCATCCTGCAACAGCGTAGCTCCAAGACCTGTCCTTGAACTGTCTGTCTGCAAAGTGAGTGGCTTTTTTGAATCAAAGTAGCCTAGTGCCTGACCTGGTTGTGTCAAAATGTCTTTGACCTTGTTAATTGCGTCTATTTGTGGCTTAGCCCACATGAACTCAGTGTTTTTTGCTAGCAGCTGCCTTAGGGGGTTGGTAACCTGTGATAAATTTGGTGCAAACCGAGACAAATAGTTGACCATTCCTAATATAGTTTGCAACTCATTTTTGTTGTTTGGAGGTGGCATGTCCTTAATCGCAGCGACCTTTGCTGGATCCGGCCTGAGACCTTCTGCAGTCAGCAGGTGACCAAAATACTAAACTTCGGTCAGGCCAACCTCAATCTTGTCCTCGTTGAGGATAATACCTTGGACGAGCGCCCTGTCAAGCACGGCTTTAAGGTTGCTGTCATGCTCCTGTCTGGTTCGACCATAGACAAGGATATCATCGACAATTGTGACCACACCATTAAGGCCTTCAAAACTTGGTCCATTCGTCTGATGAATTCGTCTCCACTCAAGCATAGACCAAATGGTAACCTCAGATAACGATATCTTCCAAATATCTGAAACATGTCAAATATGACGACTCTTCACTGAGTTTAACAGCCCAATAACCTGATCTGGCATCAAGTTTTGTGAAGTATTTTGCTCCATTAAGGGATGGCAAAATATCGTCAAGTGACCTCATAGGGTAATGTGGACGCTGTATACATTTATTTAGGTCCGTGGGATCCAAACAAACTCGTAAATTGCCTTGGCCTTTTTCTACAAGAACCATGGAATTCACCCATTCAGTAGGTTCATTGACTTTGTGATGACCCCTAATCTCTCCATTTTGGCCAGTTCGGCTTTGCATCTGTCCTGCAGTGCAACAGGTATTCTACGAGGGGGGTGAACAACAGGCATACTGCCGGGCTTTAAATGAATGCTGCACTCACCCTGCATGTTACCTATTCCCTGAAAAAGATTTGGAAAGTCCCGTACAACAGTCTCTTTTGTCATTTGACTGTCCGAGGTCTGGGATTCCACTGAGAAAGATAGCTGAATAAGGCCAAAAGTGACGGATGTTTGTAAACTGAGCAAAGGCTGTGACTTTGTATGCACTACGTGGAATTCAACATTTTCAGAATGACCAGTACGTGCGTGTATGCATTGTAAGTCAATGGTGCCTTCAGTCTTTAATGGGGTGCCATTGTATGTTGATAACCGGAGATTTGAGCTTTTGAGGGTTCCCTTGGTACCAATGCTTTGATAGTCAGAAAATGGCAAGATATTTACCTGAGATCCAGTGTCAATCTTAAACTTGATGATTTGTCGTTTTGGACCTACCCCAATTTCTGCAAAAACTTGGCCATTAACTATTTTGGATTCAATACTATCCACAAAAACACTATCACAAAGCACATCATCATTTTGCACATCATCACTTCGATCGGCACTGTTAATGTCGTTGACGTTCCTCGACCTGCATGCGGATGCGAAGTGGTTCCACTTCTTGCAGAGGTGGCACTGTTTGCCATGGGCAGGGCATTGTCCTTTTCGGTGTATGGTGACGCAGTTTGAACATGTCCTCTCCTGTTGAGGATGCAGTCTCGAAGATTTGGCGTTTTGGGGTGATGGTCTGGAATGACCATGTCTGGATGCTGTTTGCTGGCTGGCTGACTCCGATTTTGCTGATGGACGTGGCTTCTGTTTGTTTGACATGTGTTTGAATTTAACGTAGTCAATTGATTTTTCTGTCTTCATTTCTGTCAGCTGTTTCTGTGCATATTCGTAGGATTGGCAGATCTCAATGGCTTTTCGCAATGTTAGTTTGTCACCTTCAGTGATAAGCTTCTCTCGGATTTTTTCAGACTTAATCCCAAACACTAATTGGTCTCTTATTAAATCGTCTCTATATTCCGCTCCATATGCACAATCCAATGCTAATGTTTTGAGCCTGGTAATGAATGCTTCTGCAGTGGAATTCTCTTGTTTTTCATTGTGAAACTTATATCTGTTGAAGACTGGATTGGATCTCGGCTGTACGTGCGTATGAAATGCATCAAATATCGCTTGTGTTGATTTTCTTGTCTCATCTGTAAGTGGAAGTGTGTTGAATATTTCGCGGCCTTTCTCACCGACCCAAAGCAAAACATAAGTCACTTTTACGCTCTCCTCCTTTTTCTGCTAATGCTCCCTGTAGAATGAGTTCAACATGTTGGCGGAACTTTTTAAATTCCTCCAGGAGATTTGCACTGTCCCAGTTCATCCTTGGAATTGGAATTCCTGTTAGATCCATCTTATTTTATGTATAATTCCACAAAATAGAATGTAAACACAAAATAGTCTGCAGAGTTAAATTTCTGACACCATGTTTGGTTGGAGTGTTAATTGACGACAAGTCTATGTTACAAATCTTATATTTATTAACACAACACAACTATATGAATCTACTTGGTGAACGTGAGTAACAAGAGAGAGAGAGAGTGGTTTAATTGAACTGCCACGCTGACGTGTGCACTGGCTATTTATACTGATAAGCCCTGTGGCTCATAGTAGACTGGCTACCCTTAAACATAAGAACTATAATACAACACTCATCATCCTAGTAAACGATGCCCCTGAGTTAACCAAACCAAATGGCATCCGGCGAAATTCGAACAATCCAAAGTCTGTTGTAAATGCGGTATATTTTCTAGATTCTTCATCCATTTCCATTTGCCAGTACCCTTTAGCTAGATCCATTTTCGTGAAGTAATTTGCTTTTCCTAGCTTATTGAAAATTTCATCCTGATTTCCAATCGGTTCTGCATCAAATACAATGACTTTATTAATCTTCCGATAGTCACAACACAATCTGTTGCTCCCACCAGGCTTTTTCACCATCACTACTCCAGATGCGTAGGCTGAATCAGACGGTGCAATGATGTCTGCTGCCAGCATTTTGCCTATTTCTTTCTTTATCTCCGTCTTAACTGCTTGTGGCACTGGATATGCTTTCGATCTGATCGGCACATCAGTTGTCAGTTTGATTTTATGTGTTCCAACATCTGTCTTTCCTGAGATATCAGTTATTACATCACCATACCCTTTGATCAATGACCTTAATTTCCCTTTTTGGTCTTCAGTTACGTCTGGGTTTATGTCAACATCTTTTATTGTTTCCGAACTGGTCAGTCTTGGTAACTCAACATTCATAGCCCTGCCACCAACAAACGTCTCTTCCTGGTCATCTTCAGCAATGGACAAACATGCCTTTTCAGACACCACTTTCTCTATATTTCCTTCATCTTGCCGTTCTGTATACTTCTTTAGCATGTTTGCATGGAACTTTTTCTTATTGCCATCAACATTGATCACATAGTCTCTCTCATTGGATTTCTCTTCTACTCTGTATGGCCCTTTCCACTGCATTAGTAGTTTGTTGCTGTCTGTCGGTAATAAAACCAATGCTAAGTCCCCAACGTCAAATGTTCGCATCTTCTTTCCTCTATTGGCATACACTCTGTACCGTTTGCTTGCCTTGGTCAAATTTTCTTGCGCCACCTTCATAGTCTTTTCCAATCGTTCCTTCAGCTCCAACACATATTCGAATGTAGTCTTGGTATTGGACTCTGATTCTTCGTCAGTCCATATTTCCTTTAGAACTGTCAGTGGACCCCGAACAGAACGTCCATAGATCAGTTCAAACGGTGAAAATCCGAGACTCTCCTGCTCTGTGTCTCTATATGCAAAAAGAAGTGCTGGGATAAACCTGTCCCACTGCCTTGGTTCTTCTTCCGTCATCTTTCGCAACATAGTCTTCAGTGTCCCATTGAATCTCTCGACCAATCCGTTGCACTGGGGATGGTGTGGTGTTGTTGTCAATTTACTAATTGACAGAAGTCTGCATATTCTCCTTCATGATTTGAAGTGAATTGGCTTCCCTGGTCAGTGAGTATTTCCCTTCGGTAGTCCAACCCTACTGAAAATCTCTAACAAGGCCTCTGCGACAGTTTCTGTGTCGATCTTTTTCAGAGGCAGTGCTTCGGGATACCTAGATGCGTAATCCACCACAGTAAGTATAAAACAATGACCTCTCTCGCTCGGTGGATGTATCGGTCATACCAAATCGATTGCCACCCGAGAAAACGGTGTGTCAATAAATGGCATGTCCCCCACTGGTAGTTGTACGACTTTCCCTTTTGGAAATGTTCGTTGACATACACTACACGACTGACAGTATCGCTTGATGTCTGGGCATATTCCAGGCCAGTAAAATTCTGCCAGAATTCTGTCCTTTGTCTTTTTAGTTCCCAAATGTCCAGCCATTAGGTTATCGTGACCCACCTGCAAAACGTGATTCCGATACAGCTTTGGTACTACTAGTTGCTGTATTGTACTGTCGTCCTCCTTCTTGTATATGCGATAGATGAGCTTCTTCTCCGCCATGAGCCATGCCTCACTTCCATTACGATAGCCTATTCTCCTGCCACTGTCCACATCACATCGCACCTTTTCTAAAGTTTCATCCTTTTGCAATTCTTCTTCAATCTGTTGCCTGTTGATATTAAGCATACTGGACGGTACCTTCAATGGTTTTGTCTTTTGTCGTTCTGCCTTTTTCTGTGCTCTTGTCTGAACCGCGTTTGCCTCTTCTATTTGATTTCTCTCCTCTAGTAACTCAGCATTCTTGTCATTTTTAGTGAAGGTAGAATCTCCATTAGCATCACCATAGACTTTAAAAATCTCTTTTGCCATGCACAGCGGCTCTTTGTTCTCTCTTATGCCTTCGATATTTCCTAATATCAGATCGTACACTGGATTCTCCATTACCAAGGCTTCGACTGTCCCTGAATAGTATGGTGTTCTAATCTGGATGACTGCCACTGGGAAAAGTCGCACTGTTCCATCGATCAAGACACATCCCTTCTTTGCCCCAGTATAATCCTGTGGTTGAACATACTTGGCTTTAACTACGACGCTACTGCATCCAGTATCCCGCAAGACGGTTACTTTCTGTTCACCAACGACACCATCGCAAATAGGCATATTCTTCTCATTAGAACATGTAGAATTCTGGTCACATGCCGCGCTCATAACAGGCAGCCTATAACCACATTGTAGCGTCACTTCACCGTCGTCACGGCAACACACATCTAGTTTCCCTAGGCACGCTGAGCCAACTGCATTCGTGCCTTTCTGTCCCCGGCCTCCAGGTTGCATTCCTTCACCTGAACTTGTGTTTTGGCTGTACTGTCCTCTCTGGCTTCCACGTCCACCTCGCCAACCCTGCCTCGCACACCTTGTGTGGCTATCGCATTCATTATCATCGATCCACCTTTTTCCTTCTTTGAAGACGGGCAATCCCGTGCAAGATGTTTTGTAGATCTGCAAATGTAGCATTGGTTTACTTCCTCACGGCTTCCGCGGTTATAATGGTTTACTGCATTGGCTTGATGAGCTTCGTTGTACGTGTCTGCAAGCATTCCCAGCTCTTCCACAGATTTCGGGTTCCTCTCCCGAAGGTACAGCGCCAGGGGTTTACTTACCTGTTCTAATAATTGTTATCTGACAAACAAGTCCCTAATGCCCTCATAGGTAAGGGGTGTCTTCGATAACTCAACCCACCTGTCAAGGTAGCTTTCCAGTCTCACCACATACTGGGAAGTAGTTTCACTAGGAAGAGGTTTTGAACCTCTAAATTTCTGTCTGAAGCCCTCTTCAGTCATTTGAAAACGCTTCAACAATGTTACCTTTACATTTTTATAATCCAAGGCATCTTCAGTAGTCACTCGACTATATACTGCCAACGCAGTTCCTTTCAAATGGGCGCTTAATGTCGTCGCCCACGACGACTCTTCTCACCCTGCCGCTATGGCAAAACGCTAAAAGCGTTGCAAAAAGGAATCAATATCATCCTTACCTTCGTCAAAATTTGGTAATTTAGGTAATTTCGCAGTGATCTTATGACTATTACCTTGATGTGATGGACTTGACAGATGTTCGGCCTCCTTGATTTTCTTCATTTCAACTGCATGTTCCATCTCATACTTACGGATTTCACGTTCCTTTTGTCTCTCATATCGCTCTACTATGGAGGCCTTTTCTTTTTCAACATACTCTAACAATGTATCATCTCCAAGCCCTAGCAACTTACCTGCCTCGATAATCGACTTTAGATCGATATCCATCTCACAGTTCGCGATCAAATACTGACTATACAAAAACTTACTATATTAAAGTTTTGGTACTCAGTTAATTCTATCTTACTCAATGAAGGGGTCTAAAATACAGTAAATAATTTTACCTAATTATCTTTGTCGCATTTTAGCAGACTTATGACGACTTATTTCATAAACTAAAACAAAAATATTGGTGCAAAAATACACGCTCATACAAAAAAATAATCTTAATGAATGTACTACTCTCCCTTTAACCAGTTTAAATCTCTAAGATGTCAGCAATAATTTAACGCAGCCCACTGCGGTCCGCCAGTCTATAATGAACATTAACAGGGCACGCTTATCAGCTCGCCAGTGTATTGTTCAGTCACAGAGTATTAATCTCTCTGATAAAGCAGACAATTATCACACGCCTAGACTATAGCGTGAGCTTGATTTATTATCTAAATTGATAGTGCGGTTAATCAGCTGTTCTCACTTTACAATTTAAACCCAACAAAATATTCACATGGTAACACAATACTGCTCACATAAACAAACAGCAATGTTTAACATGTTATAATAACAAATCCATTGCTTTTAAAGTTTACCACAACATTAACAGATAAAGGGCAACCAAACCAAAATTTAGTGTTTGGTCCTGCCGGGATCGCCATATAATTGTCACAAAGTGACAATTTCGATTCGAGTCCCCGTCTCTGAAAATGTTGTAGTAATAACACAAATATAAATGTTAAAGATGTTTACTAAAAATCTAAGATATATCAGTAAGGATTACACAAAGTACATGCATTACATATAATTAAACCACATGCATGCTTTAAATATAAAACATGGATATAACACTTCATAAAATGTCATACTGTTAGTCCGGCCAGGGTTTTTGCTATTTCACACTTTATTTATTCTCTCAATTGAATCTCTTGGTATATGATTTGAAGATATGTATAAACCCTTGAAGTCACATTGTTTTTCTATCAGCATTTAGATTTCCTATATTAGTCACTTTCCTTGCGTTTATATGTTCCAACGATATGTTCTCCTGCTCAACGACATACGAGTAACGACCTTTGACTTTCGAACTTCGATCTTCAACCTTCGACCTCAGACTTATGAACTTCGATCTACAGCCTTCGACCTCAGGCTTATTAACTTCGATCTACAGCCTTCGACCTCAGACTTATGAACTTCGATCTACAGCCTTCGACCTCAGACCCCTTCAATGGACGCTCACCATCTATATAAAACATCATTTTGGTCTCTGAGAATAATGAAATGTATCACTGTTTAAATCCTAACAAGTTACATCAATAAATGTATTAACGGTAATTAAACATGCACATTATAAATGACAAACATAAATGCCAGTAATCAAATGCTCATGTTACCATGTATACCGATACGTAGTAAAAATAAGTACTAATGTATTCAAAAATAGTGTTGATTTATATTTACCCCAATACTATTTTCCGTTTTAATCCTACACATATACACCACACCATCAAACTTCCTTCACAAATGTCCCCTTGGGACTACACAACCGTAAAGCAGTTATAATAATCCACTTCGGATTTAACATAACCTACGACCCGCTTCGGGTTTTCGATGTACGTCCTGCTTTACCAAGCAACAACAGCACTCTGCCCTGAACGCCACTATCAACAAGCCCGCGGTGCACTGTCAACACCCATTATAGTTCCCAGACCATATAAAGTACACCAGGCAATTTAGGGGTTAACATTTAGTGAAATATTCCAGACAAAATCAAAATAGACTGGCTACAGGAAGAAATATTAACGCACAGGGAACTTAACATATTTTGACATAGTTATGTCCCTTTCCACTTAGATTTTCATTTTAAAGTTATGGTTTATAAATCTTATTTTGACATAGTTATGTACCTTTTCACTTAGATTTTCAGTTTAAAGTTATGGTTTGAAAGTCTTATAACTTAGACACTCCGTTAATGTAATAACTGTAAACTTTTAATGTAGCACGTTCACCAAAATCAGCATCTTGTGCAATAATCCCTCTAACCCAGTTTGTATTTTGACAGTGTTATTTCTCCTTTTTACTAAGATGTTCAGGTTAAAGTTTTTGTTCTTTTTCACTTAGATTTTTAGGTTCAATTTTTGTCCAGAAATCATATAACTTAAAAACTATACAAGGTAATATTTAGTCAAAACTTGGGATATAACAATGGCAGCAGCTTCAGCATCATAATTATGCAATTATCACCATGACTCAATTTTGACAGATTTTTCAAAGGGTTTTGACGTGGAATTTTGAACATTTTTTCCAGAGTGAGACATGTCACATATATGTTGATCTATTATGCGCACATATCATCGGAATTAGAAATTTTAATTGGGACTAAAAATGAAGAAAGATTAAACTTCACAAACTATAAGCTTACGACCTGTAAACTTTAAATGTAAAATAAAATTGATAATACAAGCAACTTGCTTATCAAACATTGCTGTTAGCTTAATTGGCTGTTAAAGTTTTAACTAACTGGGCCCTGGTAATCACTTGAATCTTGGAATATGACATTGTGATAAACTTTGACCCAAACCCACTCACTTCGACCCAAACCCACTCACTTCGACCCAAACCCACACACTTTCACCCAAACCCACTCACTTCCAACCAAAACCCACACACTCCAACCCAAACCCACTCACTTCCACCCAAACCCACACACTTCCACCCAAACCCACTCACTTCCACCCAAACCCACTCACTTTGACCCAAACCCACTCACTTCAATCCAAACCCACTCACTTCGACCCAAACCCACTCACTTCCACCCAAACCCACACACTTCCACCCAAACCCAGTCACTTCCACCCAAACCCACTCACTTCGATCCAAACCCACTCACTTCGACCCAAACCCACACACTTCCACCCAAACCCACACACTTCCACCCAAACCCACTCACTTCCACCCAAACCCCCACACTTCCACCCACCCCCACACACTTTCACCCAAACCAACTCACTTCCATCCAAATCCACTCACTTCGACCCAAACCCACTCACTTCGACCCAAACCCACTCACTTCCACCCACACCCACACACTTCCACCCAAACCCACTCACTTCCACCCAAACCCACACAATTCCACCCAAACCCACACACTTCGACCCAAACTTACTCACTTCCACCCAAACCCACTCACTTCCACCCAAACCCACCCCCTCACCCAAACCCACTCACTTCGACCAAACCCACTCACTTCCACCCAAACCCACTCAGCGCGTACACCCGTATTCTTCAGATTCCTCAAAGCCGCACAAAAGGTGAACATTTCCAAATTCAGACATAACAATAAAACGGTTATCTTATTTTCTGTCTTAGCAATTGTTTACGTTTAGTAAATAACCTACGTCAGGATCATTTGGTTTGTTGGATACTGTTTATTGCAAAACACTAATCCTCCAAGAGAAACTGTTTACAAACACTAACTTAATTTACTGCCGAATGGCGTGGCGATGCGGATAAGATCCGACTATTCACCGTTAACATTTGGCGAGCTGCAAAATATTCTACATAAACCACGAGCAGCTTCGGCTAGCTTCGTTGTGTTGAAAATGTAAACGCCAAACTTAACTTCAAACCGTTCAAGTTCCATTTTTTATGCAAATGTATATAAAGTTGTAGCTGATAATGCATTATTTTATGTATTTGATATCTCAACATTAAACTTTTGATGTTAAGTTGAACGTGTATCGCCTTGTTAGTTCCTTTACAAAAAGCTGTCGGGTACCATGGTATGGAAAATATACCCGTGTACCCGTCCAAGCTTACCCGCCCCGCGTATCCCCGTCCAGTCCTTACATGCATTATAACAGTAAGGTCATCGTCTTTGCCAGTAATCGTGTGAGCGCATTCGATCACCCAATGTGTTTGTAAACTTTCTGTTCATTTATTTTGAGCACATCGACGGTATTTCGCATACATACAGACACTTTAAAACAAGACAATTTCATGTTTTTATAGGAAACATTTTTCAAATAGTGACTATATAATTATGATATATTGCCGACCAACCGTCGATACACCCCCTTAACACCGGTGTTTAAAAATCCGTGCACACGTGGCTTCAATGCTTATTTACATACTCGTTAATACTAGAGCAAGGGCGTGGTGGCAACGTTGAGATTAATATGGAAAGTGTCATCATGACAAATGAGTATCCAAAAATTATTTGCAATTAGTAATCTTTATAGCCATTTGTGGTCATTAAAATTCGTTTATTGGTACACATTTCAGTGTTGCTTAGTGCATTGTTTATCAATTGAACAGTAATAAACACACGATAATATCCCTTGAAATTGACAAAGAATTTGTATATTACCTTACATACGTTTAATAGGTTATTTGTATATTACCTTACATACGTTTAATAGGTTATTTGTATATTACCTTACATACGTTTAATAGGTTATTTGTATATTACCTTACATACGTTTTATAGGTTATTTGTATATTACCTTACATACGTTTAACAGGTTAGTTGTATATTACCTTACATACGTTTAATAGGTTATTTGTATATTACCTTACATACGTTTAATAGGTTATTTGCCGCCAACGTGTATATGGTGAATTGCTCTTGTAAACATTTTAAAGGTTCGTATTCACATATTAATTTTGGTAATTAAATACCAACTATATACATGTACTGCGTTTGGTTTTATGTTCGTAGTTTTATTTCCAACTTAAGTATATAATCAGTTTAACCGTGATTGGAACTTAATTTTAAAGCTGCCAACATAAATGAATACTCGTTCAATTTGGTAACACCATAAACCTTAGTTAGCGTACAACGGGACTTTGATCTGTGTTTTTCTTTCAAAATAAGTTTTGCATCCAAATACTTGTTTCATTGCCAATACTTCTTTAAGTGAATTTGTCTAAGATTTGGACATAAAGTCTGAAATTAAGTTATTAATTGTGACATAAATAACGTAAAATCTATTAATAGTTCAAAAAGAGTTCACGCCTTCTTTGAAAACAAAAATCAGTATATATTATTTAGTTCGTGTTTGTTTGGCCATTTTCAAGTTTAGATTTTGACGTCAGAATTAATGCACCTATCAATATCAATATTTTCCCTCCGGGCTGGAATTTGACAGCCGAATGATTCCGGGTCCCTGGAAATAGACTTTGTTCGGATTTTAGATCCCGGTAATATTGACGCAGTGGCCATTTGATAACCAATTAAGCATCCCCCATCGAGGGGATTTAAACAAAAATGCTTGGTCCTAGGGTGGGGAATTAGATCCCCCAAAATACAGTTAGTCAAATTCCCCTGGGATCGCCCGCCGCTCCCCCCCCCGGGGGGAAATATTGATAGATGCATAATCATATAGGCATATTCCATAATCATAGTTTGGACTTCTATTTCTCAAAGCAAAGCAAACAGCAAAAAATGTATGTCTCCTATACCTACGATACACGGAAGGCTTTTTCATTTTTCCAAGTTTACTAGTAATTTTTTTAAATAGAACTCTCAGAACGTAGAATACTATTTATTTTTTATTTAACATACGTATTTTAAAGGGACCTGTTCACAAACTGAAGAATTGACAATTTTCCAACTTTTTTGTTTCAGATTCCAAAAATAAAAGAACAGTTTATATAAAGGAGCGAAATAACACTACGGACATAGAAATATACTGTAAATAACGTTTCGTAAATTAGTAATCAACTGTTATAATTGTTACAATTATAAAGCGTATGTCACGCGAAACGATGGAATAATTTGGAATGTTACTGTTGTTATCGTTAAAATTGATGACAACACGTACATGGGTCACTTATACAAAGTAAAAAAATGCAGGAATAATTATATAATTCGGAGGCCGACAGGTTAAGGCGTTAGCCTTTTGCTCTGGAGGTCCGAGGTTCGAACCCCAGTTGGAGCAACTTTTTTCTTTTCTGTTTTTTCCTTTTATTGTTATAATACTGGAGCACTTTAGTTCCGATGCTTAAATCTGTCAAGTTATGACATTTAATGGCATACTTCAACAAGAGGGCCATGATGGCCCAAAGCGCTCACCTGAGAACTGGTACAGATTAAGACTATATTGTTGTGACAGGTGTGAAAATTAAGGTATCTGAACAATACGCAAAGGGGGGTAGGATCAATTTTGATTTAAAACATCGGTTAGTGCAATGGGCTAACTAAAGTACGAGTTGGGTAGTGGATGTGCGTTTTTTTTTTGCTAATGGTTCTCAAATCATTTTTCTCAAAATTCTTACCTGACCCTTTTTCATTAAGTCAGTGACAATTCTGGAACATGCAGAAACAGTAGATTTTGATGTCTTTCTCACAGACAGTTTTGGAAAACTAGTTGCAATGCGATAATTGTGATATTGTAGTACTATAAGGTCAAGTTTTGCTTTTTCTTTGATAATTTTCTGTTCAATGATGATAAATTATGTTAATGCAGGCTCTGAAGCCATCTGATCAATATTGCATATTCAAATAACTGCATGCAAGGTTTGCAACCGTTGGAAATCAAATTTTATAAAAAAATGTATGGTGTATACGCAAACTGTGTAAATTTGATCAACATTGAATACAAAATCGTGTGTGCAAGCAAATCATTGATAACGTTTTGGTGTTTATTTTTTCCAAACACAAGGGGCAATAACTCTGGTGTTTCTGGCCCGATCATGCTTATATTCGACTTCAACATGTAGTCTTACGTTCATAGACAAACTGTGCACGATTGTTGAAGTTTGGATGAAAAATGAGGTCTCTATCCTGAATAATGTCCATTTTGTATATTTTTTTCACAAAGGACAATACATCTGGTGTTTCTTGCCCGATTTTGCTTATACTCGACTTCGCCTTTAATCTTATGGTCATAGACAAACTGTGCAAGATTGGTGAAGATCGGTTGAAAAATGAAGTCTCTATCCTAAATAATGTCAAATTTTGCCTATTTTTTTCACAAACAAAGGGCAATAACTCCGATGTTTCTGGTCCGATCATACTTATATTTGATTTCAACTGTAATATCATGGTAATAGACAAACTTTGCAAGATTGGTGAAGTTTGGATGATAAATGAAGTCTCTATCCTGAATAATGTCCATTTTGTATATTATTTTAAATAAACAAAGGGCAATAACTCTGGTGTTTGAAACACGATCTGACCCATGTTTGGCATCTGCTGAGACCTGATGGTCACACACAAACTGTGAAAGTTTGGTTAAGATTGAATTGAAAATAAAGTCTATAAGTTGGAAAAAGGCATTTTTGCACTTTTTTGGCATGAAAAGGGGCAATTATTTAAATACCCCCCGTATATCATCTATACAATTGTGTTAATGTAAACATTATCGGAAGTTACTAATTTACTAACAATTTTGCTTTGTTATATTGCCCTAATTGTATATGTTATATACTTGGGTGAAAATAAAAGTCTTGTTCTGTTCTGTTCTGTTCACTAGTGCACTTTTTTGCATGAAAAGGGGCACTTACTCTAGTGTTGCTGATGTGATCTGACCCAATAACAAGCCCATCCGAGATTTTATAGTCATACACAAACTGTGCAAGCAAGGTCAAGATTGAATGAAAAATGTAGTATTTATCACGATAACGGTCCAAATTGTTGACTGCATACGGACGACGGACGATGCAGGAGAGCTCCCCTATACCAATAGCTTACCGAGCACTACGTGCTCAGGTGAGCTAAAAATACAAAAAATTGTGAACAAGTCCCTTTAAAGGAAATTTACACAACGTAGCTGTATGCAAATGATTACAAAACTACAACAGTATTATGAAAGCACTACTAAATTATAAAAAGGAGTAATAACTACAACTCATCTTCCTTATTGTCCAGTTTCGTTTTGAAATTAGTATAGTTTGTGAAGTTTAATCTTTCTTAATTTTTTAGTCCCAATTAAAATTTATGACTCTGATGATATGTGCGTATAATAGATCAACATATGTGTCATGTCTGAAAAAATGTTCAAAATTCCACGTAAAAACCGTTTGGGTAAGAATTGATTAAATTCCAAAAATCTTAAATCACTACAATAGCCTAATACTAAGCCTTTATTGTATGTAAAAAAAAATCATCCCGATTATGGGCCAAGAAAATGTTAGACATTTAATGTAGATATTTCAAATTCTTAAAATATACTTTACAATTTCTGGAATAATGAATAGCCCGTGATTGTCCAAAAAATTTAATACCACATTGTGGTATTTACTTTCAAAATATATGATACTGCAATGGTTTAAGATGTTAAAATAAACGTGTAAGAAACAACTGCAGAATTAATCTAATATCGCTACTGCTTCTGGTACTGCTACTGGTACTAGTACAGCTACTAATACCGCTACTGCTACTGGTACTGCTACTGGTACTGCTACTAATACCGCTACTGCTACTAATACCGCTACTGCTACTGGTACTAGTACTAATACCGCTACAGCTACTGGTACTACTACTTGTACTGCTACCTGGTTTACTGCTGCTAATACCGCAACTGGTACTGCTACTAATACCGCTACTGGTACTGGTACTGCTACTAATACCGCTACTGGTACTGGTACTACTACTAATACCGCTATTGCTACTGGTCCTGCTACTTGTACTGCTACTGCTACTGCTACTAATATCGCTACTGCTACTGGTACTGGTACTGCTACTAATACCGCTACTGCTACTGGTACTGCTACTAATACAGCTACTGGTACTGGTACTGCTACTAATATAGCTACTGCTACAGGTACTGCTACTAATACAGCTACTGGTACTGTTACTGCTACTAATACCGCTACTGGTACTGCTACTAATACAGCTACTGCTACTGGTACTGCTACTAATATAGCTACTGCTATTGGTACTGCTACTAATACCGCTACTACTACTGGTACTGCTACTAATACCGCTACTGCTACTGGCACTACTACTTATACCGCTACTGGTACTGCTACTAATACCGCTACTGCTACTAATACCGCTACTGGTACTGCTACTAATACCGCTACTGGTACTGGTACTACTACTTATACCGCTACTGGTACTGCTACTAATACCGCTACTGCTACTAATACCGCTACTGGTACTGCTACTAATACCGCTACTGGTACTGCTACTTATTCCGCTAGTGGTACTGCTACTAATACCACTACTGCTACTGCTATTACTGCTACTGGTACTGCTACTGGTACTGCTACTACTACCGCTACTGGTACTGGTACTACTACTAATACCGCAACTGCTACTTATACCGCTACTGCTACTGGTACTACTACTTATACCGCTACTGGTACTGCTACTAAAACCGCTACTGCTACTGGTACTACTACTAATACCGCTACTGCTACTGGTACTGATGCTACTACTAATACCGCTACTGGTACTGGTACTGCTACTAATACCGCTACTGCTACTGGTACTACTATTATACCGATACTGGTACTGGTACTGCTACTAATACCGCTACTGGTACTGGTTCTACTACTAATACCGCTACTTGTACTGGTACTACTACTAATACCGCTACTTGTACTGGTACTACTACTAATACCGCTACTTGTACTGGTACTACTACTAATACCGCTACTTGTACTGGTACTACTACTAATACCGCTACTTGTACTGGTACTACTACTAATACCGCTACTTGTACTGGTACTACTACTAATGCCGCTACTTGTACTGGTACTACTACTAATGCCGCTACTTGTACTGGTACTACTACTAATGCCGCTACTTGTACTGGTACTACTACTAATACCGCTACTTGTACTGGTACTACTACTAATGCCGCTACTTGTACTGGTACTACTACTAATACCGCTACTTGTACTGGTACTACTACTAATACCGCTACTTGTACTGGTACTACTACTAATGCCGCTACTTGTACTGGTACTACTACTAATACCGCTACTTGTACTGGTACTACTACTAATACCGCTACTTGTACTGGTACTACTACTAATGCCGCTACTTGTACTGGTACTGCTACTAATGCCGCTACTTGTACTGGTACTACTACTAATACCGCTACTTGTACTGGTACTGCTACTAATACCGCTACTTGTACTGGTACTACTACTAATACCGCTACTTGTACTGGTACTACTACTAATACCGCTACTTGTACTGGTACTACTACTAATACCGCTACTTGTACTGGTACTACTACTAATGCCGCTACTTGTACTGGTACTACTACTAATGCCGCTACTTGTACTGGTACTACTACTAATACCGCTACTTGTACTGGTACTACTACTAATACCGCTACTTGTACTGCTACTTATTCCGCTAGTGGTACTGCTACTAATACCACTACTGCTACTGCTATTACTGCTACTGGTACTGCTACTGGTACTGCTACTACTACCGCTACTGGTACTGGTACTACTACTAATACCGCAACTGCTACTTATACCGCTACTGCTACTGGTACTACTACTTATACCGCTACTGGTACTGCTACTAAAACCGCTACTGCTACTGGTACTACTACTAATACCGCTACTGCTACTGGTACTGATGCTACTACTAATACCGCTACTGGTACTGGTACTACTACTAATACCGCTACTGCTACTGGTACTACTATTATACCGATACTGGGACTGGTACTGCTACTAATACCGCTACTGGTACTGGTTCTACTACTAATACCGCTACTTGTACTGGTACTACTACTAATACCGCTACTTGTACTGGTACTACTACTAATACCGCTACTTGTACTGGTACTACTACTAATACCGCTACTTGTACTGGTACTACTACTAATACCGCTACTTGTACTGGTACTACTACTAATACCGCTACTTGTACTGGTACTACTACTAATACCGCTACTTGTACTGGTACTACTACTAATGCCGCTACTTGTACTGGTACTACTACTAATGCCGCTACTTGTACTGGTACTACTACTAATGCCGCTACTTGTACTGGTACTACTACTAATACCGCTACTTGTACTGGTACTACTACTAATACCGCTACTTGTACTGGTACTACTACTAATGCCGCTACTTGTACTGGTACTACTACTAATACCGCTACTTGTACTGGTACTACTACTAATACCGCTACTTGTACTGGTACTACTACTAATGCCGCTACTTGTACTGGTACTGCTACTAATGCCGCTACTTGTACTGGTACTACTACTAATACCGCTACTTGTACTGGTACTGCTACTAATACCGCTACTTGTACTGGTACTACTACTAATACCGCTACTTGTACTGGTACTACTACTAATACCGCTACTTGTACTGGTACTACTACTAATACCGCTACTTGTACTGGTACTACTACTAATGCCGCTACTTGTACTGGTACTACTACTAATGCCGCTACTTGTACTGGTACTACTACTAATACCGCTACTTGTACTGGTACTACTACTAATACCGCTACTTGTACTGGTACTACTACTAATGCCGCTACTTGTACTGGTACTACTACTAATACCGCTACTTGTACTGGTACTACTACTAATACCGCTACTTGTACTGGTACTACTACTAATACCGCTACTTGTACTGGTACTACTACTAATGCCGCTACTTGTACTGGTACTACTACTAATACCGCTACTTGTACTGGTACTACTACTAATACCGCTACTTGTACTGGTACTACTACTAATACCGCTACTTGTACTGGTACTACTACTAATACCGCTACTTGTTCTGGTACTACTACTAATGCCGCTACTTGTACTGGTACTAATACTAATACCGCTACTTGTACTGGTACTACTACTAATACCGCTACTTGTACTGGTACTACTACTTATACCGCTACTTGTACTGGTACTACTACTAATACCGCTACTTGTACTGGTACTACTACTAATACCGCTACTTGTACTGGTACTACTACTAATACCGCTACTTGTACTGGTACTGCTACTAATGCCGCTACTTGTACTGGTACTGCTACTAATGCCGCTACTTGTACTGGTACTGCTACTAATGCCGCTACTTGTACTGGTACTACTACTAATACCGCTACTTGTACTGGTACTACTACTAATACCGCTACTGGTACTGCTACTACTACTAATACCGCTACTTGTACTGGTACTACTACTAATACCGCTACTTGTACTGGTACTACTACTAATGCCGCTACTTGTACTGGTACTACTACTAATGCCGCTACTTGTACTGGTACTACTACTAATGCCGCTACTTGTACTGGTACTACTACTAATGCCGCTACTTGTACTGGTACTACTACTAATGCCGCTACTTGTACTGGTACTACTACTAATGCCGCTACTTGTACTGGTACTACTACTAATGCCGCTACTTGTACTGGTACTACTACTAATGCCGCTACTTGTACTGGTACTACTACTAATACCGCTACTTGTACTGGTACTACTACTAATACCGCTACTTGTACTGGTACTACTACTAATGCCGCTACTTGTACTGGTACTACTACTAATACCGCTACTTGTACTGGTACTACTACTAATACCGCTACTTGTACTGGTACTACTACTAATACCGCTACTTGTACTGGTACTACTACTAATACCGCTACTTGTACTGGTACTACTACTAATACCGCTACTTGTACTGGTACTACTACTAATACCGCTACTTGTACTGGTACTACTACTAATACCGCTACTTGTACTGGTACTACTACTAATACCGCTACTTGTACTGGTACTACTACTAATACCGCTACTTGTACTGGTACTACTACTAATACCGCTACTTGTACTGGTACTACTACTAATACCGCTACTTGTACTGGTACTACTACTAATACCGCTACTTGTACTGGTACTACTACTAATACCGCTACTTGTACTGGTACTACTACTAATACCGCCACTTGTACTGGTACTACTACTAATGCCGCCACTTGTACTGGTACTACTACTAATACCGCTACTTGTACTGGTACTACTACTAATACCGCTACTTGTACTGGTACTACTACTAATACCGCTACTTGTACTGGTACTACTACTAATACCGCTACTTGTACTGGTACTACTACTAATGCCGCTACTTGTACTGGTACTACTACTAATGCCGCTACTTGTACTGGTACTACTACTAATGCCGCTACTTGTACTGGTACTACTACTAATACCGCTACTTGTACTGTTACTACTACTAATGCCGCTACTTGTACTGGTACTACTACTAATGCCGCTACTTGTACTGGTACTACTACTAATGCCGCTACTTGTACTGGTACTACTACTAATGCCGCTACTTGTGCTGGTACTACTAGTAATGCCGCTACTTGTACTGGTACTACTACTAATGCCGCTACTTGTACTGGTACTACTACTAATGCCGCTACTTGTACTGGTACTACTACTAATGCCGCTACTTGTACTGGTACTACTACTAATACCGCTACTTGTACTGGTACTACTACTAATACCGCTACTTGTACTGGTATTACTACTAATGCCGCTACTTGTACTGGTACTACTACTAATACCGCTACTTGTACTGGTACTACTACTAATGCCGCTACTTGTACTGGTACTACTACTAATACCGCTACTTGTACTGGTACTACTACTAATACCGCTACTTGTACTGGTACTACTACTAATGCCGCTACTTGTACTGGTACTACTACTAATACCGCTACTTGTACTGGTACTACTACTAATACCGCTACTTGTACTGGTACTACTACTAATGCCGCTACTTGTACTGGTACTACTACTAATGCCGCTACTTGTACTGGTACTACTACTAATGCCGCTACTTGTACTGGTACTACTACTAATACCGCTACTTGTACTGGTACTACTACTAATACCGCTACTTGTACTGGTACTACTTCTAATACCGCTACTTGTACTGGTACTACTACTAATGCCGCTACTTGTACTGGTTCTGCTACTTATACCGCTACTTGTACTGGTACTACTACTAATGCCGCTACTGCTACTGCTACTGCTACTTATACCGCTACTGGTACTGGTACTAATAACGCTGCTGCTACTGGTACTTCTAGTAATACCGCTATTGGTACTGCTACTAATACCGCTACTGCTACTGGTACTGCTATTAATACCGCTACTGCTACTGGTACTTCTATAATACCGCTACTGCTACTGGTACTGCTGCGCTGCTGCAATACTGCTACTATTTTTGTTGTTTCTGCTTCTACTACTTCCACTGCTACTACTACTTCTACTACTACTACTACTACTACTACTACTAGTACTACTACTACTACTAGTACTACTACTACTACTACTACTACTACTACTACTACTACTACTACTACTACTACTACTACTACTACTTCTACTACTACTACTACTACTACTACTACCACAGCTACTGCTACTGCTGCTACTAATACTGCTACTTCTACTACTACTGCTACTACTACTACTACTACTACTACTACTACTACTACTACTACTACTACTACTACTACTACTACTACTACTACTACTACTACTACTACTGCTACTGGTACTACTACTACTACTACTACTACATCTTCCACTACTGGTTCTGCTACTGCTACTACTGCTACTGCTACTAATACTGCTACTTCTGCTACTACTAATTCCACTACTGGTGCTGCTACTGCTACTACTGCTACTGCTGCTGCTACTACTACTCCTACTTATTCTGCTGCTACTGCTGATACTGCTACTAATACTGCTACTTCTACTACTACTACTACTACTGCTACTACTACTACTACTACTACTACTACTACTACTTATACTACTGCTCCTGCTGCTGCTACTACTGTTACTACTACTGATGATGACGCTGCTGCTGCTGCTACCGCTGCTGCTACTTCTACATGTATTAGTTTACCCCTATCACACTACTACCAGTATAATTAGTGTTACGACCTTGACGAGTGTCTGTCGTGGTATTCCATCAACATGATGACAGATGTATCTATTTACGCGTCATTTAATTTTGAAAATTAGCAGGTAATTTTGATGTGCAGATTTTATCGTTTGTTTAATGTATCGACATCGGAATTTATTGGAGTTGCTGGTAGTGCAAGCCAATTTAAATCCCCAATTAAAGGCACGGGGTACATCAGTGTATACTTTGTTCTAGTCGTGAAAGAAATAAAGAAGTAGTCATTCGCAACTGATGTTGTGATTGAAGAGCTTCATTTGAAGAATTATGAGCTCCATTAGACGAAATTATAATTATTTTGAACGACTTTCTGACGTCAAGTTACAATATGGAATTATGTCTGTGTTTTTAAGCTTGGAAGCAGTAAGGTTGTTAAGTTCGTCATTTAACGACAATCGACAGTTCGCATTCACGAAATTGTACGAGGATTGGGCTATATTGAGATTATTATATTCATCAATCACTGTAAACTTGCATTATTTAAATAGCTGGCATGATTATCCTATTCAACATAGAATGCGGCTTGGCAGTAAAGATGTTTAGTTGACTCTGTGGAGACGAACATATTCACTGTTTACTGCTGATGCAAGAAAATGCGATAGCACATATTGTTGAAATAGAAATACACGTAAAAGCATACAAATATAAATATACAAGTATATCAGAAGGGTGCAATAGAAGATTGTGTGTAAAGTGAACTCAAATATTTGACTGAAAACTGTGGAAGTCTTTCAATTTGGAATTGCATGGTTTGCAACGGACGCGGTGCTGAAAGACGACAAACAAGCCGTGCTCAACAATATGTGCAGTTGTTATGTTGTTGGATACTTCGAAAGTAATACTCACTATCGATGAGCGACGATGATCAAAGTGTTCTATATAGGGATATATTTTCTATTGACTGTTGTGTGCTCGGTAAGGTTGGATGTAGTGGTATATTTGAGGCGTCGTCGGAAAACCAGGCTTAATGCATGTGCGGAAATTGTCGTCCCGGATTAGCCTGTGCAGTCCGCACACAGGCTAGTCCGATAGATACTTTCCGCCTACAGTGGATTTATGTTTAAAAGAGACTTCCTTGAAACATAAAATAACATAAAAGCGGAAAGTTCCGTCCTGGATTATTTTAGCCCACTTTACGCACATGCATTAAGCCCGGGTTTCCAACGACACGCCCCATTTTCTTTCCACGAATGCAATGGGATTTTAAGCGTTATTTTGATGTATTTTATGCGCTTCAGTTATAGAATTTGGAAAATGGAAGAAAGGAAATAAAATCAACATCGCATAAGAACAAATGCGCACCTAAAAGTTTCAAACCCAATATTAGAAGCGCCCCTAAAACCCTCAGCAAAAGTGCGATGAATTTCTAGATGTTAAGCGCGCTTCAAATCCAATAACAGCAGTGCGCCTAAAACCATACAGCAGACCTGCCCGAATTTGCACATCAAAAGCGCGCTTCAAACCCTATAACAGAAGTGCGCCTAAAACCAATAAAACTCTATATGTACAGAAAAGGTACTTAAAGCCCCATTTTCGGACGAGATAGTAATTTTCTTAATTAAGTTTACCATGTCAGTATATAGTGATATTTAACGTACATATAATTATGTAGTACATGTCGATACATAATAAATTGTGATCACCTTATACTGATGTTGCGCAATACCCTATCAGCTTTTGTTGTTTCAGATTTGGGCCACTGACATCCTGACCCTGATCGCCCCACCCTACGACTTCTTGAGGCCAAAACAGCCAAGTAAGAAATATTAAGTAGTAATCTGTATATTATATGACTCCAATTATACTCAATTTGTATAGTCGCATGAATATACGACATCCTGAGGCCAAATTTTTATTTATTTTTTATAATTCTATAAATGTATTCAATATTTGTCTTGAAATCTGGTTTGATTTTAGGTTAAGATTTTTGTTGACTTATTGTAACTCTTTTCTTCATTTTTACTGTTGGCGGAAGCCATCGGTCTTTTGAGAGGGTAATTTCCAAAACTGGCATCGCGGAAAACTACTTCTTTTCTTTGCAGGCCATTAGTCAGTAAATCGAAACCAGAAAGGGTCCTTTTTCAAAAGAGCAAAATTTCACACCCGTTTTCTTCTTACATTTTAATTATTTAAGATAATGTATGTAATATGTATTATAATGTGTATATTATGTGATTTATTGCAATTACAGTTTGCAAAAAGGTCACTTTATAAAAAAGTAACTTTAAACTACTGACACCCCTACTTTTGCTATTTACTTGTATGTAACCAAAATATTTACCGGAGTGTCCTGGAATGAGACCACAAAATTAATGCGCTACAGCGGTTATTTTTGACTCGTTGCGAAAGTGATTGTTCTGTTACCAATTCTCATTCTGAATATTTTGACAAAAAATTACTGCAATTTATTAATTTTAAACTGTACTATGGACAATTGAGAGCTTGCATCGTATGATTTATTTTGACTCAATAGGCAGGGTTCGACCTTAACGCGTGTCCGTCGGTCCGTGACCTGTGATTTTTCACTCGGACAGCTTGTCTTCGAGGGATGACCGGTCCGGTGACCAGTTGCTTTTGGACTGGTTCAAACTGTGTAATTCGTGATTATTTGTGAGTAAGAATCAGAGATTATACTGTTAATTGGCATTTTACCACAAGCTCTGGTGTATAAATTGCACCTTGTCCAATTCTTCAACTTTGCAATCATTATGTTATAACAGCGTATTTTACGTTCAAAAATCAACTTAACACCACTTTGAATGAAGAAGTTATATCCGCCAATTCTTAGATGGCCTCCTAGATCAGGATGCCCGCTTCGAAGTTGAGTTTAACAAGGAGCCAACAAACATTGAAGATGCTGTCTTCTATGCAGTGTCGTTTCTGCAGATAACAAGAGGCACCATAAAGGTGATTGGAAGCAGCGGCGACCAACTAGAATAACAACAGAGCATACGAGTCCCGAACAGCGAGATCGGAGCCCGACGTCCAGGGCATATCCCGCTTCTTACAGAGCATCCAAATGGAAGCAACAGAGTCCAACCGAGGCAGCGGGTGACAGACAGACAGTCTCTCATGCGCCAAATCCTGAGGAGGCTAGAGGCCTTAGAGGCAAGGAGACCGGACGTTAAAACAAGGGCGAAGGCAAAGTTTGAGTACTTCAAGTGTCACGAGAAAGGTCATTATGCCCGCGAGTGCCCAGCAAATCATTGAAGATGCCCAGTCGCGAGGGAATGCCGAACCTTTAAACGGACAGGGACCAGCCCTTGCGGCCAAACGGAGGTCCTGTTAGAGAGCGGCGAAGGCCATGGAAGTCATAATGAAGAGCAACCCGTCAAGAGCCAGATAGAGGAAGCGGTTACTAGTAATAGGGTCCAGAAGCCAAGACAGTTGGCCGAAGGAGTGTACGTGCACGGTAGGGTGAATGGTCATCCGGTAACATTCACTGCGGATACCGGGGCTTTACGTACAATCATCTATCTCTACTAGAGCGTTTAACCAGCTTCCATTCAAGTCCCGTCCACAATTAGACCGGTTGACTCGTTTAGTTGGTGCGGGTGGTGCACCAATTAAAGATGCAGGTCAAGCTAGGTTGGATCTAGAACTTGGCCCTCTCGTGCTATCAGAGAATGTCATTGTCGCAGAGATAGAGGATGAAGCTCTGCTGGGGTACGAAATTCTGAAGGGTAGGCATGGCGAGCCAGCAGATATAATGTTGAGCAGCAACAAGATTCTGCTTGATGGGCAGGAAATACCCATCTTCCAGGTGGGCAAGGCTAACAAGGCTAGACGTGTTACGGTAGCGAGCGACATGACACTTCCAGGCCTGACTGAGGCGGTGGTGAGTGTGTTTGTAGAGCGTTTCACCGAAGATGATGAAGAAGTCACAGCTGACTTTCAAGTTGAACCCGTTGACCAGTTCGAAGACAAATACCCACTTCGAATGACATCCACGTTGGTTGATGTTTACCGTGCACCAACATGCAGTATTATGATATTAAATCCTTTCTCCACTGAAGTAACTCTAAGACAGGACACTGAAATAGGTAAGGCGCAAAGGGTGGAGCGTATCGTTAGTGTTCTGGCCAAGGTAGAGTCTGAAGAAGAACAAGGTGACCATGGAGCCGTTCGCAGAGTAACGACCGGACATGAAACGACAGAGTTGTATCATACTAATGACATACCTGCGACATCAGAGAAAGCGTTACCTGAATACCTGACGGACCTCTTTGAGCGTTCCACGATAGGAAGAAGTGAACATGAACGGCAACAAATATCAAGCCTACTCATAAAGTACAGCGAGGCGTTTTCAAAAGATGACTGGGACCTTGGACTGACCCACCTTGCTGAACACACCATTAACACTGGAGATGCTGCACCTGTAAGACAGAGGCCAAGAAGAGTCCCGTTGGCTTATGCTGAAGCTCAAAAGCAAGCAATAGAAGACCTCTTACAGAAGGGAGTTATCCAAAAGAGTACATCTCCTTGGGCAAGCGCAATAGTGTTGGTAAAGAAGGAGAACGGAGCACTCAGGCCCTGTGTGGACTACAGAAGGGTAAATGCCTTGGTTAAGCAAGATGGTTTCCCATTTCCAGGGTTCAATACTGTTTGGACACCGTCGCAGGATCAAAGTACTTCAGTAGTTTGGATCTAACCTCTGGTCATTTTCAGATCCCTCTGAAGGAGGCAGATATACCCAAGTGCGCATTTGTATGCAAATTTGGGAAGTTGAGATGACTTGTATGCCGTTCGGGCTCAATAATGCTCCTAGTACTTTTCAGCGGACCATCGAACTAGCACTGCAAGGGCTGCAGTGGTTGACCTGTCTTGTGTAGATTGACGACATTATAGTATACCATGCTGATTTCAAGGGTCACATTCAACGGGTAGACGAAGTACTTGCGCGGTTGCAGGCAGCAGGATTGAAGTTGAAGCCTGAAAAATGCCACCTGCTGCAAACCAAAGTGGGCTTTTTAGGTCATGTCGTGACGCAAGAAGGAATTCAGCCAGATCCTACCAACGTAGCCAAAATACTTGGCTGACCGAAACCAAAGACCCCGAAACAAGTCAAGCAATTCGTGGCAACCGGATCGTACAACAGGCGATTCATCAAACACTTCGCTCACAAAGCACGCCCTTTGATACAACTCACGTGTAAAGATGCAGACTTTCAGTGGGGAGATGCGCAAGAAGCTGCATTTAACGCCATTACAGATGCTCTCGTTAGTCCTGAAGTGATGGGTTACCCCCTTAATGATGGTGAGCATTCTTCCTTGACGTCGATGCATCCGGCCAGGGCATTAGGTGGCGTACTGTCTCAACATCAACGTGGTCGAGAGCGAGTCATTTTGTATGCGAGCAGAGCTATGAACCATGCCGAAAGAAATTACTGCCTCACAGAACATGAATTACTGGCCGTACTTTACTTTGTCCAGTACTTTCGTCAATATTTGCTAGGTCGCCATTTCGTAGTTAGAAGTAATCACCAAGCGCTAGTTTGGCTGTTCAGTATGAAGGAGCCCAGTGGTAAAATAGCGCGTTGGGTAGAAATTTTATCTCCTTTTGATTTCAATATAGAGTAACGTCCAGGTACAAAACAGGCACACTGTAACGCGCTTTCGGGTTGCGAAAGTCCTAGAGATTGTGTCTGTGACCAGGTAGACATGAGCGAGCCCCTCAAATGCGGTCCTTGTTGCAAGTGTCAGCGGAGAGCCGAAACCATGTTAGCAAGATGGAGCTGCCCCGCTTCAGAAGAAAAGGTAGCTGGCGCGACACCGGAAAAGCGCAAAGACCGTGACGTTACAGAAAATATATCGCGTGTTGTGACAAGAGCCAGAGCGTGGATGGGAACCTACTCTCCTCAAGAAATGGCTAAACTACAGAACGAAGACCCCAGCATTGGTCCAGTGAAGTCCTTGCTTGAACACGGGCAACAGCCACGCAGAGACGCCGTATCCGACTGGAGTCCAGATTCGCGACACTCTACGTGTTAATGTGGGAACATCTCCACCTCGAAGATGGCATATTGTACTTAAAGAGTCCAGAGAATGGGGCGTTCACCAAACGACTGGTAGTGCCCAAGCAACTGAGAAACAGCCTGATCAGCCAGATGCTCGACACGATCGTTGCTGGTCACCAGGGGGTAAACGCACAAAGGCGAATATTACGAAGACACATTACTGGTATGACCTGAAAACAGATGTAAAGTTATCCGTCCAACATTGTGACGTCTGCGAAGCGAACAAGAAACCACAACGAACTCCACGCGCTCCAATGGGTCACCTAAAGGCAGGAGCTCCTTGGGGTCTGCTCTCCATAGACTTTATGGGGCTCTTGCCCATAACGTCTCAAGGCCACCGGTTCATCCTAGTCATGAGTGATCATTTTATGAAATACGTTGAAGTCACCCAGTGGCTGATCAAACCGCAGAAACGTGGGCAAATGCTATCGTCGAAAATTTTATTGCACAATGGGGCACTCCTCTTGCCATACATAGCGACCAAGGTGCGGCTTTTGAAAGCATCCTTTTCAAAGAATTATGTAATATCCTTCAAGTAAAGAAGTCGAGAACCAGCGTACGGAATACAAAGGGCAACGGTCACGTTGAGAGCTTCAATTGCTCGCTGATCAAAATGGTGAAGATCTACCTAGTGGGTAAGCAGTCCAGTTGGGACCAACACTTGGGCAGTATCGCTGGGGCATTCAGAGCTACGCCACACGAGTCGACTAGGTTCTCCTCAAACATGATGGGCACTGGTAACGAAGTCCGGCTTCCTGCTGATCTGGTTTACGCTGGTCCTCCCTCCGATTGCAACGCTGAACAACCGGCCGGTTACATTCGGCAACTAAGAGAACGTCTAGTCCGTGCCCATCAAATTGCAAGGAACCACCTTAAACAAAGAGCAAATCGCAGTAAAGAAACGTACGACCAGAAATCTACACTTCAAGAATACAATGTAGGTGACCCCGTGTGGTGCCTTAATGAGGGTCGCAAAGTAGGGTCCTGTCCAAAGCTAGTGTAAACGTATGAGGGTCCAATGTTAATTAAAGAGAAGAGATCTGCAGTTAACTTTGTTCGACAGCTGGACAGAGATGGACGCACAAAATTAGTGCAACATGACAAACTTAAATTGTATAAGGGAAAAAACCCTCCTAAGTGGTTCGCTTCTGCCAAACTGAAATTACACAAATAGCGAATTGACATCGACTGTGTGATTGAAGCATTAAACATTTGACAATGTTAACAATAATTTGTTTTGTAAATCGAGTTTTGAGCGTTTGCCTGTTTCGATGTTTTTCCATATTGTGGTCTTCGAACACTGGAGTTGTGCTATGTATTAACTCTGTTATTGAGACACTGAGAGTCATCATTTGACATTAAATTGCAAGTGAGATAAATGAGTTAGTTACAAATATTATTAAACATAACTCTTTTCCAGATGATGAAAGCAGCCAATGGTGGATTGTTGTATAGATGTATGTGGTGCAGAACCATCGATCGCAAGGGTCGGCTTTCAGAGCATGTGTTCAGGGACAACGAGTCCTTGGAAAACCTGCCGTTGTACTGCAAACTGTGCAAGTTCCGCAGTCAGGACTGTCTGAAATTCCACGAACACCTCATTAATTACGGCGACACCAGCAGGCTGTCGCGAAACTCGGGCCGCTGGTGAATTATCACGAGCTGCTGGTGAAGGCTCCAGCCCCGCGATTCGTTACGGAGACTGATATGCAGCAGCTATGTTCTACCACGGAAGTCAGGTCCGAGCAGAAAGAACCGGGATTACTGCCAGACTGGCTGGCTGAGATCACACCGGTTGCAGTCACGTCAAGTTTATCCCGACCCGCGGCGGTGTATAGCCCAACCCTCTACGCGGTGGAGCCATACCGGCCCTAGGCACCAGGGTTCAACATGCAGAGCATGCCAGAGGTACCAACTATCACCCGGTATGCGACACCACCCAATAGTCACCAGTTTGCTGCAACAGTGCTGTCACCCATCAATACCCAGGCAACGCCAAGGTACATTCCATTATTACCTGGTACGCCGTTACTTGATGAGGTTCTAAACATGCCAAGGTCTTATGTTAGACGTACCCCACAACTGTTGGGCCCTGGCGTGCACCACCACTGCGGTCCAGGTTGCAGTCGAGATGGCGGGCAAGGCAGTCCAGGTAGACCACGAGGACCAAATGCTGACAGAGTTAAGGCGGCTGTCCAGGGTGATAAATGAAAGCACGAGGGCATCCGTTGACGCAGCCAGAAGGGCCAATGACGCCGTCCAGGAAGTGCGCAGGATTGAAAGAAACATGAGGGCGGCCATGAGGCAACCGAGACTCCAGGTGGAGAACCACCAAGAAAAAAGCACATGAACATTAAGAAATGTTTCGACGCATTTGTGCCATTAGTATTAGAATATTATAAGAACTAGTACGACTTCGAAAGTTGACAATTTGTTCCATGATAACTCATTTGGCATTTATTGAACGTTGTATTTGCATAACTCTACGAACATTGGAAAATCGTCTGTTTATTATTGGAGGTTACACTACACCAAACTAGTAGTATAACAGCAGCTGGAATTACAGCTCGGAACGCAACAATACACGACATTCAGGAGAGACACGAAGCGAGGCACGATATTATATCGTTCAAATATCGCCCGAATATCGAAACACGAAGCGAGACACGATAATCGGGCGACACACGAAGCGAGGCACGATATTGTATCGTTCAAATATCGCCCGAATATCGAGTCTCGCCTGAATATCGTGTCTGGACCTTTGATCGCGAGACAAGATAATTGCGCGAGACACGAAGCGAGGCACGATATTTTACCGCGAGACACGAAGCGAGACACGATACTCGATAATCGTGCGATATTTGAACGATACGATATCGTGCCTCGCTTCGTGTCTAGCGCAATTCTCGCGTCTCGCTTCGTGTTTCGTGTATCGTAGTTTTAAATCTACCGCGAGACACGAGAATCTGGCGATATTTGAACGATATAATATCGTAGCTCACTTCGTGTCTCGCCGGAATATCGAGTATCGCGTCGTGTCTCGCTTCGAATCTCGTGTCTCGACCTTTGAACGCGAGGTACGAGAATTGTGCGATACACGAAGCGAGGCACGATATTTTAACGCGAGACATGAAGCGAGACGCGAGAATTGCGCGAAAAACCAAGCGAGACACGATATTTTTCTGCGAGATTTCGTGGTATGGGATACTGCGACAGTGCGAGATATATCGGAATCGGGTTAGAGCCATATGAATTATCGTGTCTCTACCCTTGAACGCGAGGCACAAGAATTGCGCGTAACACGAAGCGAGACACGATATTCCCGCGAGACATGAAGCGAGGCACGATATTGTAACACGATAGCTCGCACTGTCGCAGTATCCCATACCATTCTCGCTTATAAAACTTACATTCGCTTCATACATTGCAAAATTAATAAAATAAAATAAAATGTTTCAAGTTTAAAACTATTAAAACTAGGGATGGGACCGAATACTGAAATCAATATTCGAATATTCGTTTTAGGTATTCGAATATATTCGATTATTCGTTTTGTAAATACTACTTTATCCGGCACTCTGTCCGAATAAATACCTATCCGAAAAATTGTACCACGTGTACGTAGTTCTTTTACCTTGTTTCAGTGGTAAATGAGCGATATGACTTAGTGAGTGTTTGGAAAATATAAAGAAATGTAAAATATTGTTAAATGTATTGTTAATTAATGTGTTAATCGTTCCGTACACAAATTTCTCATTACATAGATTACACGTTGCCTGGGTTTTGTCTAATGACCGCGTCAAGTACTTCCAAGCACATGATGGTGGCATTGTTTATTAATTAAGACCCTTGTATGATATACGGTGTTGATATAATGGAGAATAATTTACAAGTGACGTATATTAAGATTGACCAGATCATGCTAATTTTGTTAAAGAAATTGATTGGCTGATAATGGATTCATTTTGATTGGTTTACTTAGAGAGTAATTGTAATTTACTGTAAACAAGTTAACCGTATAGATGTCACTTAAGGACAATAAACAACAATGTACGCCTTGTGTAAACTGTTAAACCGTTATCACAACATGGCCCAGTTTTGTTATTTGTGGATACAATGCGTCATATTTGCGCCTCCTACAAACCGTTAATTCGCGGCCTTTTTAAAGACATGGTCCCCTGCCAATTATCAATTGTCGTTCATTGGCCATGTTTGGCATGTGTTGTAAAAACGTTACACTGCCCCCGCCCACCTGCTAGGCAGGAAATACGACTGGAATTCATGTTAACTTTGCAATCAAACTGGAAAAAACACACGAATTTTTAAAAGAAATTTTGTTCTTAAAAAAATTTTTAAAATCGATTATTCGTATTGTTTTTGTTATATTCGAATATTTTCCGATATTCGAGTATTCGGTCCCATCCCTAATTAAAACTGAAATTTCGAAATTGACAACAATTACATATTTTGAAAGAAACACATTTATAACAAATCTGTCTATTATGCTGATTTGTAATTACATGTACTGGCAATTTATATTATGTTAATGCTATTTAAATAAAAATGCCGTTTGTGCCATAACCAATCAAAGAATAATGAGCAATTAACGACGTGAATTTCCCAGCCTATCAGAACATCAGTTTTACCAGTGCTAGTCCAATCGCAATGAAATAAAAAGTACAGCATTAAAGTTTTCTTAGCAACTGCGTGATTGATGTATACTCACATACATTTCGAATCAAATCCATCTAAGACATAAATGACGCATGTTACTCATGCTAATGTTATCTGTTTTATAATGAATACGTTTACAATTGTTCTACCCTCGGTGTGCGAACCCATCATCATAGTTCATTAGTCGAATATTTAAGAAATAATTTTCTATTTATCGTTGTTTATCGGCCAATAAAACAACAATTTGGAGTTATGATGCGTAGGGATTAAACCACGATCTAGGGCGTTAGCCCGATTTGTCCAACAGCAACGACAAAGAGTTGTTTATTGGCCGATAAATAACGATAATGCGAAAACTACTTTTACTACGCTCCGCTGAGAATCGAAACTTCTTTTTGCGTTGTTTATTGGGTAGTTTAACAACGATAATTGTGTTCTTTGTCTATAGAACAAATTAGCGAGAATAGTGTTAGAATGTTTGTAGAATTACGCGTTTGCTCTTATGTTTGAAGGCCTCATTGTAAATAAAATTACAATTTTTCACTCTTACCATTACTTTGTAACAATATGTGTAGTCTTAATGAGATACTGAAAACAAAGAGGTTATTATTATTATTATTATTATTATTATTATTATTATTATTATTAGTTACGATGCCTATAAAGAATGCACTACGAAATTGTTACGAATTTTGTGAAATTTTGGAATCGGGAGTTAGTATTTAGCATTTTGAACAGTTCAACACTTCTGTCACGAATTCCCGACTGCTCGATAATTGCAAGAACTGACTACAAACATTAATACAGTGGCATAGATGTGACATATGCATGTTTTTATTTATGTCGTTCCCACGACATATTAAGTCGTGGGAACGAGATCTTATCTCGTGGGAACGACATAATTATGTCGTGGGAGCGACAAATTAAGTCGTGGGAACGAGATCTTATCTCGTGGTAACGAGATCTAATCTCGTAGGAACGACATAATTATGTCGTGGGAACGAGATATTTTTGTCGAGGGAACGACTTAATGAACCAATCAAATTCAATCTAGCTCTCGCAGAAGAAAAACAATGTCTTTATATCTTACTCCAGCATTGAAATACGATATCTATGTAAGCGTCTCTTGTATCAGCCATTTTGAAATATGCTTCTAAACAAAGTGTATTCTGATTGGCTAATTATGTCGTTACCACGAGTTAATTATCTCATTCCCACGACTTAATATGTCGTTCCCACGAGTTATTTATGTCGTTCCCACGAGAAAAGATCTCGTTCCCACGACTTAATATGTCGTTACCACGAGTTAATTATCTCGTTCCCACAACTTAATACGTCGTTACCACGACATAATTATGTCGTTCCCACGATATAAGATCTCGTTCCCACGAGATAAGATCTCGTTCTCACGACTTAATATGTCGTGGGAACGACATAAATAAAAACATGCACATGTCACTTCTGTGCCACCGTACATAAACGAATCAGTTAAGAACTTCACGGACTGATTACGATTCAAATACGAATCCCAAAATTTATCAATGGCGATTCGTGATGTCTGTGGAAAAGGGGTACGCATCGTCTATTTCAGACTGTGTGTCTGTAAACAAGTCTCTCTATTCTCTGTTTCAGAATGCGTGTCGGCCTGTCGGGGGATGCCGGACGGTGACTACCCCTCCTGCGAGGGTTGTCTGTTCTTCACCACGTGCTCTAACGGCCACACGTTTCCGGCGCGCGTGTGCTCGTGGTTCGGAGGTCTCTACTGGAACGACAGATACAAGCTCTGCGACTGGCATCCGTCTTTCTGCTTCAAGATAAATTCAGGCTACCGTGAGTATAATACTTATCTTTGTAGCGCTTGTTTTCAACCAGGGCCCGTATTCATAACCGTTACGTTACTTAGGAAAATCTTAACTTACACTTCAGTGATCATTTCGGACGACACTTGCAAATTCGAAATAAATGTGAAATCTTTATCAAAACGAAAACCTCTTAATAAAATTGTATAACGTGTCCACAAATGTATTTCATATGCAAATGCTTGACGTAAACCTATTTTACACAAATGACTTGGTAAAGCTTGTGAAGTATCTGTGAAGCTCGATATATGGAAATTATTTTGTTGTTATTAGCTTGGGACGAGTTTGAAATGTTAGTGACCAGAGCTGGAAACCTAGTGTACTATACAAAAAACACACATAGACTTAATTTATTTGAGGCGTGTCGTAGGAAACTGGGCTTAATGCATGTGCGTAAAGTGTCGTCCCGGATCAGCCTGTGCAGTCCGCACAGGCTAATCCAGGACGGCACGTTCCGCCTACAGTGGATTTATGTTTAGAAGAGACTTCCTTGAAACAGAAAATAACATAAACGCGAAAAGTGCCATTCCGGGTCAGCCGGTGTGGACTGCGCGTGGCTGTGATAATAATTAGTAATTACAGCATTTTACTGACAAATAATCAAGAAAATTTAATGACGAAACAAAACAGCAGCTTTTCGAAAAATATATAATTAACGTCACTACCGGTCTTTCGTAATAATCTGTCGATATTTCAATAGAGGATTGTGTAATGGTTTCTGGGCCATCGATCATATATAATATATGAAGCATAACATGTGAATGTACACTAGGTGCCATTTCTGAACATTTGGCAAAAATTAAATAAGTAAAATCAATTGTACTCGTCATTGATGATGTTATATTATTTTTCCTGAACGAAATATTAAAACATTAGTTGATGATTGATATAATTATTTTTTATTTTTTATGTATTGGGATCCCTATTAAACATAAGTTTATTATAATGTCTACTTATTCATTATCGTTCATGTCTAATCAATTACTTCATTTTTCTGACGTCATCATTAGAGAATTTTAAAATTTATTAAAATATACGATCGAAAAATGTTTTGCTCGCCTTAACGATCGATTTGTACTTATTCGTTAACTTTGTTCAATCCGTACAAACTTGTAAAACGCTCTGAATATATCCTAGCTCTGAGGTGATTACCGCCGATAATGTTTGATTTTCGTAACGTCATCATTAATAAAATAACTAAGACCCCCCAAAATAAATTGTGTTTCGGGCAACAGTGTCCAAAAAGATAGGTAGGGTCGGGTTTGATTTTTTTAAAAACTTTTTTAAAAGACATATTTCGGTCAATTTTTTAAAATCTAAAATCTGACATACAAGGATTTCAGGGAAAACAATTGTCGCTTAAAACTTTAGGGTCGGTGGTTATTCGCTAGATAGGGTCGGGTTGCCCGAAACACAGAAATTTTTTTGTAGGCCTAAATAAAATACACACCACAAAACGCACGTACATTAACATATTTAATGAATTGAGAAATTGTCACGTGTTCAAAAGATCTGTAAAAAAGCCTCATATAGGAACACATTCAGAGAGGATTAGCAGTCCTTATTGTCCCCGACTGTTCTTCTGGTATGGTCAATAGAGAAATGTTTAATAGCATTTGGAATATATTTGAGGCGTGTTGTGGAAAAACCGAGCTTAAAGGATGTGCGTTAAGTGTCCTCCCGGATCAGCCTGTGCAGTCCGCACAGGCTAATCCGGGACGGCACTTTCCGCACAGGCTAATCCGGGACGGCACTTTTCGCTTTTATGGGATATTCTGTTCAAGGCATTAAACCCGGTTTTCCCACGACGCGCCTCAATATATTTTTTGCAATTATCAATGACAATGAAGTGACCCTGTTTCTTTTCTAGCCCTAATTAATAGCGTTAACAGGATGAAAAAGGATTTACCATATAATTAAACATCTAAAAAAACTTGCCCGTCCTCTCGATCCTTTGAGTAGCACCCTATATACCATGTGTGATCCTCTACAAAGATTGTTGAAATTATGCCCCTGGGGTTAGAACGGGCCACGTCCCGGGGGACACATGGTTTATATGGAATATATTGCAAAATGACTTCAAAAATCTTGTTCAAATGATGCCCCTGGGGTCAAAGCTGGCCACGCCCCGCGGGTCACATAGTTTATATAGACTTCAATAGCAAATGACTTTAAACATCTCTAAAACCGCAAGGCCCAGAGGTTTCATATTTGGTATGTAGCATTTTATAGTGGTACAGAGTGGTTCATGAATTGTCGACGTTATACATGATCGGTAAATGTAATTTAAAGTGCAGCTGATTGCAAAATAACCACAATTTATTAAGTTTTTGGCGACCAACCATCACGCGGCAATATGATTGTTTTGTGCACAATGATAACTATGTTACCTAACGTTTAACTTAACTTACCACAAACCATATGCAAGAATGTAGATTTTGCGGCTTATTAAGATTAGTTGTTACAATTTCAGGCTAAAACACACACTTATACGTCGCATTACTGTGATTGAATAATAATAATAATAATAAATAAAAATAATAATCGTAATCATCGTCACCATAATCATCATCATCATCAGCAGCAGCACCACCACGAACATCATCACCCTCATTAACACCGTCATCGTTATATTCATCATCATCATCCTCACATTATCGTCTTCTTTATCATCATCATCACCTACACCACCATCATCAGCACATCATCATCATCATCAGCAGCAGCAGAAGCATCACAACCACCATCACCATCATCATTATCACCACCTACATCATCATCACCACCACCACCACCATCATCATCAGAAGCACATAATCATCATCACCACCAACAATATTGCATTACTAAAATAACTCGCATGTTATATATAAAGAGTTAATACAGTTTTGCACCGAGTCATCGCCCTATGACACGTGTCTACTCTCCCGTGCAGGTCCGAGCTGTGTTCACCGTGACGTGTGCCGGGACATGCCGGACGGCGACTACCAGTCGTGTGCCGGCTGCACAGAGTACATCACGTGCTCCGGAGGCCACGCCTATGACGGTCGGCCGTGCCCGTGGCTCCTCGTGTGGAATGACCGCCGGAAGCGCTGCGACTGGCACTCGCAGACTTGTAAACCAAGCGAGGAAGAGTTGGAACGGAAAAGGGAACTTTTGAAAACGATGTATGGATTCTGAATGCATACATGTATATATGTAAAATGAAATATATATAGGTGTTAGTTAGGATGTATAGGTATTGTATAGGTCTCGTCATGAGTGATGATTTGTGTATGCTATTCGCTATTTAACGAACCCGTTTCAGATATCCCATGAAACAGGATACTGTGAAAACATTCTGCAGCGAAGACTGATGTTTAAGACAACGGGTTATACGAACATAATTTTAATATAGTATTGATAATGAAAATAGTGCATGTGATTGACTTGTGGTCTTAAATGTTATAGATTTTCCAGATGCCATGTCTCGGATATTTGTACGAGAAGTATTGGATTCGGGACTGAGTTAAAATATGCCAAAACCAGCATTGGCACTTTTTCTCAATTTTCACATTTTGCCAGTGTCTCCTACGAAACGTTAGACCTCAGCTTATGGATATCTTCATGGACATTTATATTTCTACCAGCAGGATCCAGTTTCTCAAAATTTCTTAAGAATAACGGGCTTTAGTCTCTTTTTTTTATCAATCAAAATTATTGTTTTAAAATTGATTTTACAACATATAATGTTATTTATCATGATTATCTGACATTGAAATTTTTATTCGAAATGTAATAGTATCTATGCACACTTTATTGAAATACGAAAATAGTGAGCTTAGGCTAATCTTGTTAAAACATACTTAAGAACTTTTGAGAAATTGGGGCCAGTTGTCGAAATGAAATACCGGTAATAATATAAACATAAATGACCTATTCATATCTTTGTTAAATTAGTGTCGGTCATTTTTATTGAAATAAATTATTAAGATGTTGTATATTGCATAGTTTTTTTTTACTGAAATACTAAATACAAATGCAATACAATACTATAACTGACCAGCTTTCGAGTATTCTGGATGAAATGGTAGAGGACTGTTTGGGTATCTGGTCCATAACACTCAGCTGGGAGATTATGGTACCGCAAAACAGTTGTTGGCATAGCGAAATCAGTGCCAGACAAGATTTGCAATCGAAGTGTCCCCCTGACATGATATTATGTTCACGTCTGACATGACATAATCTTATCATCCGACATGACACAGTCTCAGTGTCTGACATGACACAGTCATTTTGCCTGACATGACACAGTCTTAGTGTCTGACATGACACAGTCTTAGTGTCTGACATGACACTGTCATTTTGCCTGAGATGACACAAGCTTAGTATCTGACATGACATTATCTTAATGTCTGACATGAAAAAATTCTTAGTGTCTGACATGACACAAGTCATTTTGCATGACATGACACAATCTGTGGGCATGGCATAATACCTATGTCTAACATGACAAAATGTTTGTGTCCGTTAAAACATTATCTTCGGGTCTGACATCACAAAATCTTATAGTTTCTGACATGACACAATTTTAGTGTCTAACAAAACAGAAAGACAATGACTCGATAGGATCTTCACATCTCACATAACATAATATTAGTGTCTGACATAACATAATCTTCATGTATGACATGACACAAGCTAGTGTCTGACATGACACAATCTTAATGGCTGGTAGGCATTATCCTAATGTCTGACATTTTACAATCTAAGTGTCTGAAATGACATGATCTTAGAATATGATATGAAACAATCTAATGCTCTGACATGACATAATCTTAGTGTCTGACATAACATAATCTTAGTGTCTGACATAACATAATCTTCGTGTATGACATGTCACAAGCTTAGTGTCTGACATGACATAATCTTAATGTTTGACATAACACAATCTTAGTGTCTGACATAACATAATATTAGTGCCTGACATAACATAATCTTGGTGTCTGACATAACATAATCTTTGCGTATGACATGACACAAGCTAGCATCTGACATGACACAATCTTAATGGCTGGTTGGCATAATCCTAATGTCTGACATGTTACAATCTAAGTGTCTGAAATGACATGATCTTAGAATATGATATGAAACAATCTAATCGTCTGACATGACATAATCTTAGCATCTGTCATGACATGATCTTAGAATATGGCATGACACAATCTAAGTGTCTCACATGACATAATGCTAATGTCCGACAGGATAGAATATTAAGTGTCTGAATAACATAAACTTAGCATCTGACATGACATAATCTCAATCATAATATAAATGCGGAATACTTGACATGTTGTCATGATTACTAAGAACTATTTACATTTAAAATGCCTTTAAGTACAACAAAAGGGCCAAATGGCCCTGGGTCGCTCACCTGAGTTTCATTAGTCGAAAATTTTTCCATGTGTTAGATTTTTATACGGATATGGATATACTGATACTGACTGATGGAAATGCAGCCTTAATCATCATGGTTTAAAAAACTTGAGTAACAACAGACATTCAAAATTTGGGAAGTACATATTGAAATTGAAGCTTTTTCTTCAATTTGACCTAGTGACCTAGCTTTTGACCCCACATGACCCAGATTTGAATTCGGCCGAGATACCATAGGGACAAATAATCTGACCAAGTTTTATGACGATTGGGCAAATAATGTAACTTCTAGAGTGTTAACAAGCTTTTTCTTCAATTTGACCTAGTGACCTAGTTTTTGAACCCACATCACCCAGATTCAAACTCGGCCGAGATACCATTAAGACAAATGTTCTGACCAAGTTTCAAGAAGATTGGGCAAAAAATGTGAAATCTAGAATGTTAACAACCTTTTTCTTCAATTTGACCGAGTGACCTAGTTTTTGACCCCACATGACCCAGATTCGAAGCCGGCTGAGATATCATTGGGACAAATGTTCTGACCAAGTTTCTTGAAGATTGGGCAAAAAATGTGACTTCTAGTGTTAACAAGCTTTTTATTCAATTTGACCTAGTGACCTAGTTTTTGACCCCACATGGCCCAGATTCGAACTCGACCGAGATATCATTAAGACAAATATTCTGACCAAGTTTCATGATGATTGGGCAAAAAATGTGACTTCTAGAGTGCACGACGCATGACGGACAACAAACGACGGAAAAAAGGCGATCACAAAAGCTCACCATAAGCACGTTGTGTATTAATACCACTCTTACACTTGCTTTCAGTATACATCTGGGCCCATATTTATAAATATTCTTAAGCCATTCTTAACTTAAGTTGAACATAAGTAAAAATTAAAATTTGTGTTTAAAACACTATGCTTTGGAACATTTGAATGACTAATGCTAGATTTTAATACATGTTGAATTACATTGCAACTTATGTGTCAAAATTTTCCATAAATGCATGACTTTGTTAGAAAATCAAAAAAAAATGAAATTTGAGAATTTTAAGATTTTTCTTAATCTTCGACTAAGATTCTTTCTAAATACCAGCCCAGTATAATTATATAATTTTGAACACTTCTTTCAGAAACAAAGCCGTTTGTATTTTGCCAAATTAAATATTTAATAACTGCAGTCATGCAAATATAATGAAGTTTCACATAAAACATTTATAATAAAGAATAAATGGAAAAAAGTAAATCATAACGAGACAAAACGGTAAAATATTAATGGTAATTCATCTTCAAAAATGCATCTATCTTAAGGACTATTTTTTACGTCAATAATTTTAATTCAAAAGCATAAAATGTACATTAAAAGATGAAGATGGATCTGATGTTACTATTCCTTGAAAGCAGGTCCCACGACTACAAAAGATCTCAAGCTTTGTCTTAAATACTGAACAAAAAAGTGCAAAACTAATAGAGAGTGTTACAACCATTTTTTAAGGTCAGACTAAAACCGAGTCATAGGACCACTTCACAATGTAAGTTTAAGCATGAACGATTGAAATGCACTATGTATAAATCTGTCGTACCATCTCAACAAATCATGTTTTTGTATAGCAATGATTAAGCGTTTAAGATCTTGTTTTTCAACTGACTGACAAACTGAACTAACAATGCTCCACCTAAACATTACAGTTATCTGCCACTGAGGGATGTGTATCAATCACAGATGCAAATTACCTCATAAATCTACTTTTTATAGGTGTCAAAATATGAAATGCAACAATTTCATCATTTGTTACTTTACGAAAAAATGAATTTACATTTAAAATGATTTTAAAACTAAAACTGTACACATCGAGTGAAAAACTGGGCTAACTGATTATTTTTAAAGAAAAAATTTCTTAATAATAAACTTTATTTAAGAATATATTGTTTGTTTAATATGTGATAATAATATCACTTAAATGTCGTATTTCAAAATCATGTTCTGGCAATTTCTACAGGTAGCTGTAGACTCAGGATCAGTGCTTGTTTTAGTTTTGTTTTCATACTGAACAGAACAGTACAGAACAAAACAAATATTACAGTATTCATTACCATATCCTCAACTGTGTATACAATGATACAATTATTGAAATGTAACTGGTACTGTAGTATGCTTGTACACATTTAACTCAATATGTGAAGATATGGAACACTGAACAAGACCTCTTAGCATTAGAGATAGATTTATTCTTTCATTCACAAATTACTAGTACCCAGGATAGGAAAATATGCCCTAAATGATCAGCTAAACTTCATATGTGCATCACTGCTCAATAATACTCATGACGAGAAAGTACAAAATGAATATTTTAGAACAGTTAAGGCTCATTAAATTACATCAATGAAAAACAAAATATTGTCATTGTATTTATTCCGTAGGCAACTGATCTTCTCCCATTGCTTCTTCAATCTTGGTTGCCTCCCCTGATTCCTCAGGTTTTGGTGTGTCAGTTGCCTCCCCTGCCGATGTGGCTGCTTCACCGTCTGTAGCAGTTTTCTCCCTTTCAGACGCAGTTGCATCCCCTTCATCAGACGTCGTTTCCTTCTTTTCCTCCACAATAGTTTCCAGCCTTTGCTCAGCCCCTAAAACAGATGTTGATAACATCTCGTATATGTCATAACATAGTACATATGAGGCATGTTGTGGGAAAACTGGGCTGAATGCACATACGTTAAGTGTCGTCCCGGATCAGCCTGCATAGTCAATTTCAATAGGAGCCATAACTCTGTTAACATGTAGTGGTTTGAAGCCAAAGTCGAACTTGACTTCTATTTTATGATGTTACACATATGCACCAACAATAATTTAAATATTTTGAGCCTTTCATTAGTTACTGTCCGGAAACCGTGATTTCAGGGAATTTAAGTAAACAAGAGCTGTCAGAGGACAGCGCGCTCGACTATTTGAAGTATTTCAGTTGGTACATATTTTGGATAGTGAAAGGGGCATAAATTTGTTAAAATACAATATTTTTAAGTGAATCCTTGTACAGTTTATAAATTTTTGGAACAAAAACTTTAACCACAAAGTCTGTGTAAAAAGTGGGCTTACTCTGTCAAAATTCAAAACAGAGTTATGGGTAATGTTGCCCCTGATACTAGAGTTGATGACAAAGGTTAGTTCCAAGTTTCAAGTGAATAACTTATGTAGTTTTGAAGTAACAAAACTTTGAAATATAAAGTTGACCAGAAAATCTAAGTGAAAAAGGGGCATAACTCAGTCAAAATACAAAACATAGTTATGGGCAATGTTGCCCCTGATACTAGAGTTGATGACAAAGGTTAGTTCCAAGTTTCAAGTGAATAACTTATGTAGTTTTGAAGTAACAAAACTTTTGAAAATAAACTTTAAACAGAAAATCTAAGTGAAAAGGGGGCATAACTCTGTAAAAATACAAAACAGTGTTATGGGGAATATTGCCCCTGACACTAGAGTTGATGATAAAGGTATATTCCAAGTTTCAAGTGAATAACTTATGTAGTTTTGAAGTTACAAGACTTTTGAATAAAAATTCAGACGTGGATGCGTACGCCGACGCCGGGGGGTAGTAAGAAAGCTCATCTATTCTTTGAATAGTTGAGCTAAAAAGGGGCCATAACTCTGTCAAAATTTAGTGGTTTGTAACCAAAGTAGAACTTGGCCTGTATTTTATGATGCTTCACATGTGTACCAAAAATTATTTGAATATGTCAAGCCATTCCTGAGTTACCATTCGGAAACCATATTTTTAGGGAATTTAAGTCAAAAAGGGTCCATAACTCTGTCAAAATTTAGTGGTTTGTAACCACAGTGGAACCTGACCTGTATTTTATGATGCTACACACGTGTACCAGGTTAGATACCAGTAATTCCAATTCCCTTAGGGTCCCATTATAAAATGGTGAACTTTCCAAGCATTTTTCTAGCCTTTTCTTTATTTAAGATTGAGCAAGCATGTTATCAGTTTAAAGATGAATCTTTCCTCTTCCAAAAATTGCAATAAAAAAAGATATGTCATGTTACTTCTAAGAAAATGCATCTCGCCTGAATGCAGACACCCGTAGAAAACACGGCTTTGGCAGTCATATTTCGACAAAAGCCCCATACCACAGTAAACACACCCCAAAAGTTCACCTTTCAAGTTAGCCTCCAATGAAATACACCAAAATATTCCAGACACACATGGGATATAAGAAATAACCACAAAAGGCATGTCTGTGATTGCTAAATGGCTTTTATAACAGAAGAAAAAAGGATTTCTTTAGTAATAGGCACTACTTTTGAATGGACCATGGAGGGATTTACTGGTATCTAACCTACCAAGAATTATTTGAATATGTTAAACCATTCTTGAGTTATCGTCTGGAAACCATGTTTCTACGATGTTACACATGTGTACCAAAAATTATTTGAATATGTCAAACCATTCTTGAGTTATCATCCGGAAACCATGAAAACCAACAGACTGACTAGCTCACTCTGATATACCCCCACAAAGTTTCGTTTGTGGGGGTTTAATAATTGTGAGTGATTCTGTTCTTGAAAAAAAAAACTAAATGTGTCATGGACACGGAAGACCCCACAACGCGTGTTTGAACACATCTACAAAGGGCGTGTCACCAATACTAATTTTTTCCTACACAAATTAATTTTCATATATATTCTATAGTGAAACAAGAAACTTGGAAATATACAGATAACCAAATTTTTCCAATGGAATGCTTAAAAGTCAGCACAATAATGAAAGAAAGTTCTGGGTGAAAGGTGAAGGTTATACACCAATGGCTAGAAAATGGTGACCTTGAACTTGCAATCTAAAGCGAGGTCTCATAATATGGTATCAACATATCACAAAAGTTTCATTAAAATATCTAAATTCGTTCTCAAGTTATTGAGTGGAAACCATTTTTTTATTTTTAGTAATGGTGATCTTGACCTTGATCCCCCCCCCCTTGCAATCGCAAGCAACTTCTAGGTATAAGGTACCTACATCTAAAGTTTAATTAAGATCTCAATTTGTTCTCTAGATATTGAGCAGGAAGTGTTTGTCTATTTTTAGCAATGGTGACCTTGACCCCACCAACCCCATATGCAATCCCAAGCGAGGTCTCAATATGAGGTGTCTACAGGTAAAGTTTCATTATAATATCTCTCTGTGTTGTCAATTTTTTTTTAGAGGAAACCGTTTTTCTATTTTTAGTATCAGTGAAATTGACCTTGACTCCACCCACCCCATATGCAATCCCAAGCGAGGTCTCCATATAAGGTATTTATGTATGAAGTTTCATTAAAATATCTCAATGCGTTCTCAAGTTTTTGAGCACAAAAAGTTTTCCCTTTTTAGTAACGTGACCTTGACCTTGACCCCACCCACCCCAAATGCAATCCCAAGCGAGGTCTCGATATAAGGTATCTTTGTATGAAGTTTCATTAAAATCTCGATGCGTTATCAAGTTATTGAGCGGAAACCGTTTTTCTATTTTTAGTAACGGTGACCTTGACGTTGATCCCACCCAACCCATATGCAATCCAAAACGAGGTCTCAATATAATGTATCTATGTATGAAGTTTCATTAAAATATCTCAATGTGTTCTCAAATTATTGAGCGGAAACCATTTTTCTATTTTTAAAAACAGTGACATTGACCTTGACTCCACCCACCCCATATGCAATCCCAAGTAAGGTCTCTGTATGAGGTATCTATGTATAAAGTTTCATTACAATAGCTCAATCCGTTCTTGAGTTAGAGAGCGGAAAAGAATTTTTTTTTTTTAAAAAGGCAAAGGGCCATAATTGTGCCAAAGTTGGTTGCAGCCAAATTTCCTTCCTTTACGATCACCTGCATGTTAAGGTTCTTCAGCTGTGAAAGTTTGAGCGAAATCCTCCAACTGGTTAAAGAGGAGTTGAGTCCACAAAATTTCGGGAAGTATATATGCTATAGTGGTAAAATGACAAAGGGCCATAATTCTTGCAAATTTGGTCTCACCCAAAATTCCTTCCTTTACGATCACCTACACATTAGGGTTCTTCAACAGTGAAAGTTTAAGCGAAAGCCGCCAAGTAGTTAAAGAGGAGTTGAGTCCACAATATTTCATGAAGTATTTATAGTGGAAAAAATGCAAAAGGGCCATAATTCTGCTGAAATTGGTTGTAGCCGAATTCCTTCCTTTACAATCTCCTACACATTAAGGTTGTGAAAGTCTGAGCGAAATCCACCCAGCCGTTAAAAAGGAGTTGCGTCCACAGAATTTTGGGACGTAACTACGTATATACGTACGGATGGACGGACGAGTGCAATGCTTAATGCCTCCCACTTTGTGGGGGCATGAAAAAAGCAACAATCCATAGTTTCTCATATGATATGAAAAAGTCTGAAAAGTACAGTCATTAACATAATGTCAGCAAGCAGAATTATCAAGTTATTAAATTACTGAGATTTATACCCATCTTTTCCTGACCACAGAAACTGCTTAAAAAGAAATATAAATGTTTTGGGGAAAAAATGTTACAGCTTTTGTTTTATATGAAATAATTATGTCTTAGACTGATGTTTTACATTTGTGTATGATCTAAAATGAAGTGATACAAACTAGAATTGTCACATGAGTGACGGCTATACCCCCACAATATGGCCTTGTCACAAAACTATGGCATCCATTCAAAAGAAATGGACAGAGAGATAATGCTTTAATTTGTGAATGGCTAACAGTGTATTTGGAAAAATTTAATTTCAATAGGAGCCATAACTTGGTCAACACTTTAGTGGTTTGTAACGAAAGTTGAACTTGATCTGTATTTTATGATGTTACACCTATGTACCAAAAATAATTAAAATATGTGAAGCCTTTCATGAGTAATTGTCCATGTTTTTCGGGAATTTAAGTAACAAGGATGCCGTACCTGTGTCATAATTTAGTGGTTTGTAACTTAAGTCGAACTTGACCTGTTATGATGCTACACATGTGTACCAATAATTATTGAAATATGTCAAGCCATTGTTGAGTTATCATCAGTAAACCATGATTTTAGGGATTTAAGTCAAATAAAGAGCCATAACTCTGTCAAAATATAGTGGTTTGTAACCTAAGTCGAACTTGACCCGTGTTTTATGATGCTACACATGTACATCAAGAATGGGTGAGTCCAGTAGAGAGCCAGTAAGAGTTATCCCTAGCGAGCCCCTGCTAAATAAGAGGTATACCTGTCTGCTGCTGGCTAGTGAAAAGCAACACAATCTTATAGTAATCTATACACTTTTGCTATTTGCATAAACAGAGGATATACATTATGTGAAACAAAAAAGTTTATCAGACACTAATATTTGCAAAAATATTTTGAAATAGTGAGAAATAAAGCCTTAAATATCTTGTGAATTTAAACAACAAAGGAATAAGAGACAAATAGAAGGTGTAAGGGTAAATTGGGGTCTAGTAAATTTGTTTGCCATAGATGTTTTATATAAATGAATTTACATTAATAGCATGTTATTAACTTTACTAAAAGATAATTATTATTCATTTTGGCCCTTGGTTTTAAATTCAAGTGTGATATAACAAAGAGGAATTCAAATTTTGTAATTACGCTTATCATTTACAAGGCCTAAAATTACTGCACCACACATTTTACCAAACTTAATAATATTTGCTTATTATGATGTGTTTAGATTGTAATTTTATGATAACTTTACCAAAAAGGTAACCTTAACTATTCTAACATTCTTTCCTCTGGATCTTTCTTTGTCAGTAAACAGATTACATTGAAAGTGTTATATATATTTTTTTACATTTCCACATTTATTTAGTGCTTCAGTGCTCCAGTAACAAATTGTATTCTCATTTAACTTAGCAAATGGTTTAATGCCTGGAGCATTTTGAATTTTATAAGATTAAAAATCTTAGTTGATGCACGATCCTATTTTAAATATTTGATTTTCATGAACTGGAATTTTCTTAATTACCACCACCACCACCACAACTACCACACAACCAATATCTTCTTCATCATCGTGATTTGTATCATCATCATCATCATCATCATCACCATCATCATCATCACCACAATCACCACCACCACCACCATCATTTTACTTATAATAATATGTTTCATTGGAAAGTAAGAATAAATGATTTCATAACAGGCATGCAACATTTTAAACGAAGTATCAAGGCCCAGTTTCAGGACCTATACAACTCGTGTCCAAGATGTATCTGTTGAACTTAATTTAACACCGAAGAATTCATGTAAAGTGAGACATTACCACAAAAAAAGACACAACTTGATAATGAATATCCATTGACACTTTTCAAATCACCTCAGTGTTACAAAATTAACAACATTTGATTAAGTGTTATTTTAATAGATGTATGCAAAACAGTCCCCCCAAAAACGTTTGTAATGGCCAATTTTCTAATAACAATAATTAAATATGTAATCTGACTTCTAAATTCAGCAAATTGATCACACAATGAGTTCAAAGTTTAATGATATAAACTTCATCTTATTATCACATGATTAGGATTTTTTCTTGTTTCAAATTTTGAACACATTTTTGACACAGATATTGTGACATAATGTTTTACCGGTACCTTCTGTCTTGTCAGCAGTTTGTGAAGCGTTTGTATTCGTATCTGCGGGCTCTGGGGTCGGTGGCTTTGGACGAGGAAAGATGACCTCAATCTCGGACTCAATGTCCTACATAGAGACAATGTATGAGGCGCATCGTGGGAAAACTGGGCTTAATGCATGTGCGTAAAGTGTCGTCCCGGAATAGCCTGTGCAGTCCACACAGGGTAATCCGGGACGGCACTTTCCGCCTACAGTGGATTTATGTTTAGAAGAGACTTCCTTGAAACAGAAAATACCATAAAAGGGGAAAGTGCCGTCCTATATTAGCCTGTGCGGACTGCACAGGCTAATCCGGGATGACGCTTTACGCACATGCATTACGCCCGGTTTTCCCACACCACGCCATATATGTAGTTTAAATGTTTTAGAAATGAAAGTTAGATATGTCAGGAGTACAGTATGATTTGTACAACAAAGTACTCTACGGATCAGGTCAGAAATGCGTCCGAAGAGACTTAATGTCCTATACAGAGAAAATGTTATAAATTACGACTGTGGGTGTAGTTTAATGCTACAGGTCTTTATTATGCATATTGTAAAATAGTAGCTAATAAATCAACAAACACCGAGCCAACAAGAAATATAATGATATTATGTGTTTACATGTAATTAAAAGATTTCATTTACAAATTGTATACAGTACTGGTATGTGCAATTGAAACAACACTACAGGTGAAAGACCAAAAATACATATGCATACATTATATATACACATGAAACAAATATTGCACATAAAGGAGAACTGAACTGGTGTGAAAATCAGATAACTACTGTAGAATCACGTGAATTCAAGGGGTACAAATTTCTGGCAAAAGCGCTCGCAGGCATATTCGTGCGGTCTTAAATTCCCACAAACCCAATTTTGCAAAAAAGATCAGTTGTGTTTAAAAAAAAAATGTATCGATTGATCGGTGTAATGCCTGACTGGACAGAATGCAAGTAGAGAGTCCTATTATAACAGCTTGTTTATTGCAAGTGTATCATTACTGGATTACACTTAAAATTAATAACAGGGGTCTACTTAAGAAATAATTGACGGGTAAATGTTGGTTATTGCGGTAATTACCAACGGTTTGGAGTTCCGATGCGTAGGAATTAAACCACGAGGGCGGTAGCCCGAGTGGTTTGATAACAAGCATCGGAACGACAAACCGTTGGTTATTAACACAATAACAAACTGTTACCCGTCAATTATTTCGATTCTAACACGATCTTATATAAAATGCGTATTTTTCAAGGTTATGAATATATACTTATCTATACTCCGCAGCATTTTCCAAGAAGTGCATTCACACGTGCATTGTGACGTCAATAAATCATAACAAAATAAAATGACGTCAGCTTTATTGAACTAATACTGTTAAAATATCATGCCAAAAAGTGCAAATTAAAAACCTATTAACAAAACGTAAAAGTTTTTGTGAACTTAAGTATAAAATATGTAGTAGAAATGTGGTTTAATTGCGCTACTAAATGCAAAAATGATTTGTTTGTCACAATTTGCTATCGCGCGTTTAAGCACGTGCATTTTACGGAACAATTTCTTCGAATTTCCGGAACTATTTTCAAAACACTAAGCTCTGCCCATACTTTGTTGCAGAATAACCCACAGTTATTTTCCTTCTTTATCTATGGACCACTAGCCGCGTGCCATGGTAGAATTCTGGATAATAGTGAACATTAGACGAGGTCAAAGATAATTTATATCACGTCGTGTCAATCTGACAACATTTTGTTAATTGAATGCAGACTTTAATAGAGGCTCCACATCGAGGGCGCTTATTCTTTACTCAGTATGTCAACTTGCGAAAACAAACTCTCAACTTGTGCACTACCTGTTTTATTCCACAGTCTTAGGTGCATGTATTTGCAAGTGTCTTGAAACTGAGACTGTACCTTTAATATTTTGACTAAATTTGTAATCATTAAATATGCAAACACACACAGTCACTTATATATAAGAATTTCCCCGTAAATATCCGGTTTACATCTACTTAAGTATACCTTAATAGTTTCCAGGATTTTAGCCTTGACCTCTGCAGAAAGGTCAATGTCTTGGACCACATTCCAGTAGCCCTTGGGGTGAAAGGTCACAGGAAATGAGAACACCAGGTCCTTAGGGACCCCATACCAGCCCTCGGACCAAACACCTGTTGAGAGGAGAAGGAAAATTAAATACATGTATTTCTAAATGATAAAACTTCGAGATAAACATTGTATTCTGTTTAAAGGAACTTGCTCACAGATTTTTCGTACTTTTGAAAAAGGTCAAGAAATGTCTTTACTGCGAAAACTACAGTATTTGGAATAATCTAAAATAAATATTATATAATGAAAAACAAGTTAAATAAATAAAAAAATTTGCCTTCACCAGGACTCGAACTGGGACCTTTGAGATAAAAAGTCTCATGTGCTAACCACTCGGCCATTTTAGACTTATACATTTGCTGGTGTATTTTTAAAGCTATGTAAATGATACACGTGTTTTCCAAAATACCGATGAAAAGCATTACAAATGCTTTATAATTTTTTTCCATTTCCATTGATGATTATCCATAAATGAAACAATATTTCTGATATATTTCTTAGTCATGAGTGTTATTTCGCATGTTTGTATGTAATGTAAAATTTCTTTTTGAAATCTAAGACAACATTTTGAAAATTGTCAATTTGCCAATCTGTGAACAGGTCCCTTTAAGTTTAGATAATTTGATGTTCTGGAGCGGTATTCATAAAGCATCTTAAGTTAAATTTTACCCTTTTCCTTAAAACTGGAAACTTCCTTAACTGCATCATCCCATATGGAAAAAGTGCAGCCTGCATTAAGATATGACAATGACATCATTATTAATATATATGAGGCGCATAGTGGGAAAACCGGACTTAATGCATGTGCGTAAAGTGTCATCCCAGATCAGCCTGTGCAGTCCGCACAGGCTGATCCAGGACGACACTTTCCGCTTTTATGGTATTTTCTGTTTCAAAAAAAGTCTCTTCTAAACATAAATCCACTGTAGGCGGAAAGTGACGTCCTGGATTAGCCTGTGCGGACTGCACAGGCTAATCCGGGACGACACTTTACGCACATGCATTAAGACCAGTTTTCCCACGACGCGCCTCATATTTTAAAGAATATTGGCAACATGTGAATGTGTTTATTTACTAAACGAATACAATTCATTAAAATTTTACACTTAAGTGAAAATATTTAAGAAATTACTTAAGATGCTTTGTGAATACTGGCCCTGGAATTCTAAAACTTTGTATACTTATTTATTGTTATTATCATTCTCTTTCTTCTTCTTATAATTATTATTTATTAATTTTACGTATTAATTACTAGAAAAACAGTTCTACAATTTACATTGTTAATAATATATAGGTACACAATTTTCATTAAATCTCAAATAAATAACTTTTTACAATGCAGTAGAATATGGCTTATATTTGACAACTTAACCAAATAGATGTTGGGTAGCATAACTGTCTGGGCAAATATAGACTAGTTATTCTTATTAGTAGATTAATTAAAATGTGAAACTTAAAGCTTTAGGGATTACTGTTCTAATTCAAATAATTTGGCCCAAGGTAAATCTCTTCTAATGAAAATGGAATGATTTTTGAAAGCTGAATAATATTTTACAAGTCAATCATTTCATGACAACAAGTTAATTCTCAGTAGTCCCTTTAGCATGCAAATGAAGTCTATTCAAATACATATGTGGCGCGTCGTGGGAAAACCGGATTTAATGCATGTGCATAAAGTGTCATCCCGGAATAGCCTGTGCAGTCCGCACTGGCTAATCGGGGACGACACTTTCCGCCTAAAGTGTATTTATGGTTAGAAGACACTTCAATGAAACAGAAAATACCATAAAAGCGGAAAGTGCCATCCCGGATTAGCCTGTGCAGACGCGCCTCATATAAATTATGAATATTACACAGTTTAACTTTTATCCAAAACAAGTTTTTCCTATGGTAATGATTCAAGTATCTTAAAATGAGGCGTGTTGTGGGAAAACCAGGCTTAAAGCAGGTGCGTAGTGTTGTCCCGGATCAGCCTTTGCAATCCGCAAAGGCAGATCCGGGACGGCACTTTCCGCCTACAGTGAATTTATTTTGAAATGAGACTTCCTTGAAACAGAAATACCATAAAAGTGGAAAGTGTGGCGTCCTGGATTAGCCTGTGCGGACTGCCCTGGCTGATATGGGACAACACTTTACGCAGATGCATTAAGCCCAGGTTTCTCACGCCATGCCACTCATGATGATTTAATAACCCATACCCAGCGAAAACATCTGTCCTGATGGAGATCCCTGGCACCAGTGCTTCAGAGTGGAATTGACAGCGGTGGCGATGGACAAGGTGGCTGGATGGTTCAGAGCCTCCTCAGTCCGCAATTTCTTTGTCTTTACAAGCTCCAGGAACTCTGTCTCGAGCCATTTCTTGTCGTACACCATTTCTAGCGATGGCAGTGAAAAGGATTCTGGGCCAATGATGGCCCCGTCATAGCCGTGCACTCTGCTCTTTGAGATGTCAATGAAGTGCTGACCGTTTGGGTTTCCCCACACAATCAAATCCACCACTCCGGAAGTGTTAACTTTCAGACGTTCGCCAATCACAGATTTAGCATGATTTTCAATCAGTCTCGACAATGCAACAATGTTCTGTCTCTGAATTGTAGGCGCATTTTTAATCATCATGTACGCATTGAAATTAACAGGTCCGAAGCCAGCAATAAGCACTTTAACAGAGGGCTTTGCAACAGCAGCAATAGTTTTAGCATAGCTGACAAATAAATCACAATTCTGCTTAATCCAGTCTTCCTTGCTCCTCTCTCCCCTTGGAATGTCATCCAGCAGGACGATGAAACTGCAGCCACTGAAGGCCACCTTTGCATCGTGCTCCACTACGACACCCTTCAGCAACCCCAGTGCCAGGTCCACAGTTTCCATTTTCACGCCGTTCAAATACTCCGCTTTATCCGGCTTGTCCAGCAGATGTATGATAAGCTCAGTGTTACAGCCCAGTACGTCCCCTCTGCACAGTGAATCGATCATGTTGTAGCAGATATTGGATGACGCGTTGGTAATACACACATGCAAGGGCTGGCTGAAGGCTTTGAATGCTGCAGTTTCCTTGTCAATCTCAGTTTTGCATTTTACATTTTCCGCTGCAATTTGTCGCATGTCATCGCTCATGAGGTTGGACTCAATGCCGTAGTATCCTTGGGCGTATTCCTGGAACTCGTTTGCCCCGCCTATGAGGACTCCCTTGCCCCCTCTGTCTATCAGCTCTCGCCATATCAGGGGGGATTTTTCATGTCTCCAACCTCTTGTCTGACAAGTCTGTGCCAGCCACGACTGCAAGTAAATAATGTATTTGACAACATACCCAATAGGAGCTTTTATTGTGTCGGTACTAGTATACTTGTTCTTTATTATTTCACCGATTTACATAAAGACCACTTGGTTACTTTAACAATGTACTTATGCTCATTACTGGCATACCTCAAACAACCCCTTTAATGTATCTTAGAGTCTAGAGTGACTGTACGATTTTGTACGAAAAATATAGTGATTATCATGTCATCATTTATTCGAAGGAAGTCCGTAAATTAATAAAAATACAATAAATGTTAAGAAAAAAATTACGTTCGAAGATGCATATTAAGAGAGGACTAAAATACTTTTACTGCGCAGCGAACAATTATAGATCATGTATCTACAGCGTCTCAACTATTCAGACAAATTGTTGGCGCAGTTGCAGTTCTTATTGTACCAATTCATAATTGAATGTTAACGTTGCTGTTTGATAAATGAGTCTATATCAACATAATTTTTTTTTTGGGATAAATTGTCATTGTTGAAGTTTTTTTTTAAATTATATAAACATGTATTTTATTAGTGGGTAACGAAAGAGGCTTTTAATATACAGTACAGATTGTCTAGAGACAAAAGACAAATACATAATCTTGATATAAATTTGTAAATAAAGGTGTATTTCAATGAATTAAAATTTCAAATTGCACTGTTTCACCAGCGTGTACATGGTACATTCATTAGAAGGCAACACAGTGGCCATCAGTTCTGTATACATTGACAGAACAAAGTTGTGCATGATTAATTATTAATGTCTCAATGTTTGACGAATACCGAGCTATGTTGAAAGACCTAATACTGCTGATAATTACCTGCCATTCATCCTGTGTCTTCACTATTTTATGCAATTTGAAATCTGGCAGATTGATCGCTAGTTTGTCGCCTAGAAGCTCTGCTCTCGCATAGTACGGGCAGTCTGCTTGTCCTGTAGATAGTAAAGAGCAGTTAATTGAGTACATGGTTTAATGCTGTATCAGCATAAAAATACTTGAGACTTAAGTTTAAATCTATTTATTTCAGCTTGAATTTGTCAAAAGTCTTATGAGTAGAACCAGTAAAAAGCAGTTAATTTAGTACATAGTTGAATGCCGTATCAGCATAAAAATACTTGAGATTTAAGTTTAAGTTTAAATCTATTTACTTCAGCTTGAATTTGTCAAAAGTCTTAGAGTAGAACCAGTAAAAAGCAGTTAATTTAGTACATAGCTGAATGATGTATCAGCATAAAAATACTTGAGATTTAAGTTTAAGTTTAAATCTATTTATTTCAGCTTAAATTTGTTGAAAGTCTTAGAGTAGAACCAGTACTTAGGGTCTTTTTTAAGAAACATCATAATACTGCTCCACGAGCAGGGACTGAACTCAGGATTCCCCAATCACAAGGCGGACACCATATGAGGTGTGTCATGGGAAAATCTGGCTGAATGCATGTGCATAAAGTGTTGTCACGGATTAGCCTGTGCAGTCTGCAAAGGCTTATCTAGGAGGACACTTTCCGCCTACAGTGGATTCATGTTTAGACGAGACTTCCTTGAAACAGAAAATACCATAAAAGCGGAAACTGTCGTCCTGGATTAGCCTGTGCAGATTCATATACATTATACCACTTTGACTCCAGTAAGCTTCATTTAGACACGCAAAGAGTACTGTGTCATTTTCAAAGTGTGCAAGATTACCGGACACTGGAATTGTTAAAAAATGGTGCAAATTATTTTTGTTTTGATTCGGATTGTTTTTTATTGAATATTTCAGATATGTTTGTGTTTCTAAAGGCAGGTCAGACTGTCGTTTATGTTCAATAAAAATTAAATTGCAACACTTTTTCAATCCAATGTTTATCACACAGTTGGTGCTTAACTGCGCAAGATTACCAGCATCGTATAGGATTCCTTTCCAAAACATAGGAAAATAGGAATCAGTTGGCAGACTGTAATTTAAAAAACAAAAAAAAATTATAAATAAAAAAAGAAATAATTCAAAGAAAACAAATATATGTGATTAAATTGTTTGGCTTGGTCATGTGTTCCGAATTCATCTGCTTTTTGTATGAGATATGTTATTGTTTGTTGTCATCATTTAGACAAAGTGAAAAAGAATATTCATAATATGTAAGATTTTACCAGCAATAACAAACTTCGCCATCTTGGCTTTCTCGTTGCTATGGTCACTAGGACTAAAACCAAAGCTTTCCGACTTTAAGACGGGTTATTAATCTACAAACGCTTGATTAAGAATGACAAGCTTCTCTCATAGACTGGTTACAACTTACATAACAATATGGCGAAAACAGAAAAACGTGGACCACCAGAAAATGTTGCGCTATCTGAAACAAAACAGAAAGAGTTTAACCAAAAGGTTATGAAGGTGAAGCAAAAGGTACAATCATTGGGTATTTCATAAGTATCTTACGCTGTTAAGTGTTTTATCGATCTTGAAAGTAATTTGTCATGCGTTTTCGCGATCTGTTCATTTTTAGATTTTGTTTTGGTAATTTATTCCTGCACAACAGTGTTTAGTTGTACATTAAATAACAGTGTGTTTTTCTATTTCACCTTAAAAAAAGAACTTTAGACTGAATGCTTGAATAAAATGTTTTTGTTTTGTAATTAAGTGTTTATTTTAATATGATCTTGAAAAAAAAAATCTTATACAATTGAATCGACCGATTGCAATGGGATTTATAACCATGCATTCTCAGGCCAATTTCCAACACCATTCAGTGCTACAGATAATATTTCAGGCAAACAGTTTGTCACTTTTTCATTTTGTAATCAAATCGTTTTTTTATTGACCACCTTTAAGACAAATTAGTTTTTATCAATTTTTAAATAGTTTTCAGTCTATAGTTTACAATTTAAAAATCAGCTTTATTCCGTCCATTACACTTTTGCTTGTTGAAAAGCTGTCAAATTTAGTTCTCTAGTTCCTAAATGGTTGCAAATTACAGTTATAAATGAACATTAAATGGAGAATTTTACCTTTGAACAATAATTAAATTACAAAATCAACATTGATATACAGAAGTTTGTTTTTGTTTTTCAATTTAACCATGTTTTTCTTTCAGTACTCGTTCCAAGTCAAAACAGTTACAATCTCTGTTTCCCAATTCTTATTGCTTGCATTTTAAGCTAGAATATCTGGTTGACAATGACGCAAAAGTAGGGAACCAGACAAGTCAAAGCGGTCTCTATTTTGATGCGGTGCTATAGTAATTATTTACTTAGACAAATAATCCTTGTCAACAAAAACAATAAAAATGTGGTTGCAATTCGTTTCATGAAATATTAATTAGTTTTTTAACAATCACTTTTAAAAATTAAACCATTTTCTAGAAAATTAATTCGTTTTGACAAAAAAACTATGCTTATCTATAGCACTGACCATTTACAATGAAGTCCTGGCTTTCGGAATGTCAGACTAAACGCATTGTCCATCAAATCTTGTTGATTGGCAGTTTTTACAATAATTTTCTGGAAGCACTTGCCCATTCGGGCATTAGCAGTACAATTTCAACTTGTCCAAATCCACCTGAACTTGTCCAAAGTTAGGAAATAAATCCAAGAGATTACCTAAACAGTTCAAATGGTAGTGATATTGTTCATCTAGTCAGTAGTATGGAAAGAAAATCATGCCAAAAAATTCATAATTATATTTTTCCTGTAAAAAATCTGGAAATTGTTGCATTTTTGGTATCATCTAATTTCATAATTTTGCGTTCTTCTTGTACATTTCTGGTCAATATTTTACTTGTCTCGGGCTTCGCGTAAGTGGGTTATTTCGAAGACTGGATTGTCATTATGGTCAGTGAAGTGTTTCAATGTCGAGGGTCGTGTAATAAAACAATACTTTTATCTAGAATTGAATAAAGGCATTGGTACAACAAATAAAAAAAAACATGGGAAATTATAAAGAAAGCAACATTGTTTTACTATGCATATTTACTTATTAGTGGTCAGAAACTTATTTAGTGATTTTAGTTTGTAAATTAATAAATGTATTAAATATTTCAAACATCAAATACTGCACAACGTGTTTCATAGACGGCCCTCAAAATGACTTGTCAAGTTTATTACCAGTGATATTACTGTTAGAAATACCGTTATTAATCAAAAGCATGGAACTTGTGAAAATCACCTGTGTCTGTTTATGAATAGACAGACATTTCATCACCTTAGTTCAATAACTCAACAAGTGCTTATATTTTACACAGCAGATATTGAATTATTGAACTAAGATGACGGTTTGTCTTGGCCGTCGTAAAATTATATATGTGTCACACAATCGCACACTTAGATCCCAGCCAAAACAATGGTTTTATGAAGCTAAATATAGATTCACTTTCACTTTCAAGACCATGAAAGCAAGGCTCGGATTGGTTGGCTGAAAGGTCACCAGAAGATAACCTTCTATTGGTCGTCCTCAGATCCTAAAGTGTAGCATATTTTAGGATGTGATTTTTAATGAGATTGGTGTCGCAGCATGTTTTAAATGTTTATCTTTTTCCTGTAGAAATTTGTGCCAGAAGAGGGCATGAAAGGTGTCGTGTACATTTCACATCTTCCGTGGGGCTTTGAGGAGCAGCCTATGAGAGAATACTTCAGCCAGTTTGGTGCAATAAAGAAACTCAGGATATCCAGAAGTAAAAAGGTAGATTTGAAACAATCATCACAAACACATTTGCTCACTGTCTCAGATGGTGCAGGTTAGCATAGATAGGTGAAAGTCTGATTAAGTCTTGCTAATTTAACAATAAACCCTATTGCTCCTATCCCCCACACAACATAAACACAGAATATCTTGTAGTTTGTTGGTAAAATTTTTGGTAGAAAAGTTTGTTTTACAAACTATTTTTCATGTTGCAGTAAAAAGGTATTTTAATGAAACTGCCAACACATGATAGCATGCGTTGATATAATTATAGAGACAGATTTTTATGAAGATTGGCCAAGTCATTTCACTCCAGAGTTATATAATATGTTATACTTTTTATGCCTCTGGCACGTTGAGGGAGGCATATAGACTAGTGATTCCGTTAACTAGATTTGAGGCGTGTCGTGGGAAAACCGGACTTAATGCATGTGCGTAAAGTGTCGTCCCGGATCAGCCTGTGCAGTCCGCACAGGCTGATCCGGGACGTCACTTTCCACTTTTATGGTATTTTCTGTTTCAAGAAAGTCTCCTCTAAACATAAATCCACTGTAGGCGGAAAGTGACACTATGCACATGCATTAAGACCAGTTTTCCCACAACGCGCCACATTTATCCTTTTTGCCTAGCACCAACACCGCTTACTACAACACTTGGATACTTACAAAGTTGTTGCTTTTGGCCATTCATAATCCACCCATATCACCCAACCTCGCTTTGACCTTGACCTATTTTGGACTAAGAAAAATTCTAATGGGCTATTTCTTGGTTAACAAGATTTTACCGTTTCTTCTAGCACCAGCACCGCTTACTACAAGGCTTGAAGCACTTGGATACTTACACAGTTGTTGCTTATGACCATTCCTTATGATCAGTTATCCACCCATATCACCCCACCTCACTTTGACCTTTGACCTAAAATAAATCAAATGGGTTGTCCAGCACCAACCAGGGGCATCTTATCGAACACAGCTTCTTGCTTCTACATAAAATCATAGTGTGGGAGTATTCAATACTTCCAGTGATAGCCGATGTTTACTATTGATATTACTTTTTTTTCTGTTCTAGACTGGGAACAGTAAAGGCTATGCCTACATTCAGTTTGCACATGATGATGTGGCAAAAATAGTGGCAGAGACCATGAACAACTACCTGATGTTTGGTAAACTGATCAAATGTAAGTCCTGGTATCTCACTAGATTTGTTAATAAAGATGTAAATGTTTAAATATTTAATCAAAATTATGTTCAAAATATGTTTTGTTTAGATGCTTTTGTAGAACTTGGTAATTTGCACAATCTTGCATAATAATTGCGACATTAACACTCTGTTTCAGATTTGATTTATTGTTTGTTAAATTGACTGTAAGGGGTCAGCATTGTTTTCTGTTGACCCATATTAATAGCTGCATTATTGCAAATTATATGTTGTTTTTACACTCTGTAAAAACATGCATTTCATTTTAGAAAGAAATAGCTACTTTCTACTTTGTTTGTTCCTTTAATTTATGTTGATGCATTGAAGGTAAGCATCTAGATAAGCCACATCCCGAAACCTTTAAAAATGCCCACAGGCCGTTCCGTCCCCACACGTCACAGCAGAAGGCCATCAGCAAGAGGAACCAACCGAAGTCTAAGGAAGTACTTCGGCGCAACAAGAGCAAGATACTGTCCGGGTTCAGGAAGAAATTGGCACAACTCGCCGAGGCAGGCATCGAGTATAAGCTAGATGGAGTGGTGAGTTTATGTCACAGCATTCTTAAAGAGTGTATGTACGATCCTACGACAGATGTATTGACATTGATCAATTAAAAGAAGATGATAAAGTTTATTACCATATACTTAAGTAAAAATGAAGAGTTAAGAAGAATCATTGTTGTAAAACGCATGCTTGGCTTATTTTTAAATCACAAAGTAGTTTTCAGCTGTACAGACAGAAACTCAGATACATATATATACGTCGACTCAACAGTTGATTTAGGTTACACAACACTAATAAACGATGAAAAAGTCAGCACTTGTATTTGTTGATTTATTCGATATTTCAAAGTTTTCTTTGCCATGTTTATGTTCATTTGTCTGCTTTCATGTTATATTGTCACTTTCATCTGCTTATTTGGACATTATTTTATATGAATGATCCAACATACACACTTTAGGTGCAAAACTATGTCATCTGATATTGCTTTATACTGATCTGTCCTGTACTGGTTGTTTTTTTTTTATAAACATTTGAGGCGTTTCGTGGGAAAATGGGGCTTAATGCATGTGCCTAAAGTGTCGTCCCGGATCTAGGACGGCACTTTCCGCTTTTATGGTATTTTCTGTTTCAAGGAAGTTTCTTCTACTCATAACAGCACTGTAGGCGGAAAGTGCAGTTCTTGATTAGCCTGTGCGGACTGCACAGGCTTATCCGGGACGACACTTTACGCACCTGCATTAAGCCCGGTTTTCCCACGACACACCTCATTTTACTTGTGTGCATGTGTGCCAGAATATTGGGAAATGTGAACAGGATACATTGTCGTGTTTGAAGCCTGTTCTCTGTTATTAATTTAATCTGGCAGTTTTTAGCTCCACTTTTCGAAAGAAAAGGCAAGCTATTCTACTCGCCCCGCTGTCGGCGTCCAGGCTAGGTTAAAATTGTTCGGTAAGCTAGTCTCTCAGGAAGGGCTGAGGGCTTTCATTCAAACTTTGAACATTTATTCCTCGTATTAAAATGAATCTATAATAGGCCATGTTTGGTAACTCTAGTTTGAACTTTGTCAGAATTATGGGCCTGTATACAGTTAGAAATTTGTTATTTGGATAGGTTACAGTTTTTCGTTAAGCTAGTTTCTCAGGAATGACTTGAGGGATTTCTTTTTTAACTTAAAACACTTATTCCCTATATTAAAATGAACTCTTTGGCAAATTTTGAAATAGTTTGAAATTTGGCAAAATTGTGGGCCGTTTTATACTCAGAAATTTTACATGCCCGTGGGTGGGGTGGCGGAATCAACTTTTGATTTCCACTCTCTACATCGAGAATGAATCTTCTTACATATATACCCTAAGGCCGCTTTTTCATGTATGTGTGAACCATTATCCATGATCGTGTCTGTATCCGTCGTCCGCATGTAGCTTTTCCAAGTGTGCGTATCTGTAGTGCGTAATATGTATGATATTATGTATACAGTCGTTTATAGTATTTATTATTTATAAACAGTAAAATTATATTGATTTACGAAATAATACTCGATTTAGTGTTGTTTATCGGCTAATAAACAACAATTTGGAGTTCTGATCCGTAGGAATTAAAATATATATTCATTGTGATGTCACTTTTATTGAAAAACGCTCAACGAATGATGTCAGAATCTCAACAACATTTTGCGTTGTTTATGGGTGGTTTTACAACATAATTTTGCCTTGTTTATGGGTGGTTTTACAACATAATTTTTGTTCTTTGTCTAATAAAGTCTATACGATATAAACAACTCTAAGTAAAGTAGTACTATGTGTATGAACACGTATACATTCTAGTTGATAGCTAAAACACAACATTACCTTTATAAGCCATTAGAAATGTGCTAAATAAAACAATAATCAGATTTTGCAGTGTGATGTGGTAGTACATGTTTTTGAATGCTGTTCAGTTTGGTAATTGCAATTACAGTGGAGCATTGTTGATTTAATAATGTCAATAAACTGGTTGTAAAATATTTTGGATGAAAAGAACATGTTATGTAAGAAACTAATCGGTAATCTTATCCTATTGCAGACACTATCTTTTAAATATTAAGACAATGTATAATATATACTAAGAGAATATATAATATATACTATGCAAATATATTAATATTCTTCATAAATATTGGCCCTCAGTAGTTTACACTCGTGCGTGAATGTTTTCATGTCCGTGAACGTCTAGGATGCGGACAGGGACGTATACAGACACGGATACAAATGGAAACGATCCTGCGTATTTCAACAGGAGCGATATTTTATTTTATGGAAACGGAAGCGGATCGCAGATTACAGATCACACGCACATGGAAAAGGGGCCTAAAGCAATACTTTACTTTGGATTGCATTTCGGGTGGGTTGGGTGTTGTCAAGGTCAAGGTCAGTGTTACTTAAATTAGAAAACAATGTTTCTGCTCAATAACTCGAGAACAAATTGAATATTTTAATGAAACTCAACTTTTATATACAATTTAGCGAGACATTGCATGAGATTGCGTATGGGGTGGGTGACGTCAAAGTCACTGTTATAAAAATTAGAAAAATGCTTTTCACCAGTAACTCGAGAATGAAATTAACTTCATTTAATTGACCCCTACTTTCCAAACAGTTTAGAAAAAATGCCAGTTACTCTGACAATTACAAGAAAAGTCAAGTGCATTGTCCTCCGACAGCTCTTGATTTTGTTTACTGTATTCTAGGCTGGTGCAAAGATATAAAAATTACGAAATCATAGAAGCCGTATTGGTCAAATGTATGAAAATATTTCTCATTTTCAAATTATTTCAGAAATCTTAGTAGCTGTTGGCAATTCTGGTTACTGTGAATACTTACTTAGGTATTTATATTTATGCACAGGCTTATCCAGGGAGACGTTTTCAAGGAAGGTGCTGTCCTGGATTAGCCTGAGCGGACTGCACATGCTGATCCAGGAAGACAGTCTACGCACATGCATTAAGCCCAGTTTTCCCATGAAACGCCTCAAATAGTATTTTGTGCGTTCAGATAAAACTGATCCTTGTTTCAGGACGTCACTGTTCCTGTACAAACCACAGATCAGCAGAAGGAGAAGAGAAAAGCAGACGAGGAATGGAAAGAAATGGCGGGCATTTCTCCTAAGAAAACCCCCAAGAAAACGCCCAAACAACTAAAGACTCCGTCATTGCTTCCAAAGACTGTGGACACTCCATCAGGAAAAATGAACGTCCTGATTGAAGACAGTAGTGATGATGAGATATCATTTAAAACTCCGCCGCTGTCCATTAGGTCGTCAAAACTGGAGCTTGTTGAAGTGACCTCTGATTCCGAATGTACGCCATCTACCCCTCAGCAAAAGACTCGTAAAATGTCTAAGGCAGCGAAAAGCAAGGGTAAAAGTCCTTCTGGTAGACAAACACGGTCAGCAAAGAAATCTTCTCTTAAAACAGCACCGGCTTCTCAGAAGAAAAAGAAATTGCAACTTTGAAATACTTATTAGCCGGATTTTTCAACGAAAAATCTCGGCATATAGATTAGCGAAAACTGGTGGGTTGGGCGTGCGGGCGGGCCTTGTGATGTTGTTAACAGTTTGCGTTAAAGTTTCGTGTTCCTGTCATATTTGCAAAAGTTCTTGGTCAATCTTCATGAAACTTTACAGAAATGTTCCTTGTACCAAACCTGTGAAAATGGTTCCGTTGCACTGCACAAGATGGCCACCAGAGCCAAAAATAGAATTATGTCTAAACGCCATTTTCTTCTTAACCTATGGCTAGATTTTCAAATAATTTTATACAAATGTTCATTTAGTGTTTAGTGTTCCCCTACTGAACTTATTCAAATGGTTCCGCCTCACTGCACAAAATGGCCACTATAGCTAAAAAATAGAATTTGCGTCAAAGATTTGTATTCCTGTCATATTTTCTAAAGTTATTGATCAATCTTGATGAAACTTTACACTCTACTAAACTTATTCCAATGGTTCCGCCTCACTGCACAAAATGGCCACTAGAGCTAAAAATAGAATTTGCGTTAAAGTTTTGTTTTCCTGTCATATTTTCTTGGTCAGTCTTCATGAAACTTTACAGAAATGTTCCTTGGATGGTCCTCTACCAAACCTGTGAAAATGGTTCTGCTTCACTGCACAAGATGGCCACCAGAGCTAAAAATAGAATTATGTCTAAACGCCAATTTTTTATAGACCTATGGCTAGATTTTCAAATAATTTTACACAAATGTTCATTTAGTGGTCCTCTACCAAACTTATTCAAATGGTTCTGCCTCACTGCACAAAATGGCCACTAGAGCTAAAAATAGAATTTGCGTTAAAGTTTTGGATTCCTGTCATATTTTCTAAAGTTCTTGATCAATCTTGATGAAACTTTACTGCATACATTTTAGATCATCGATATGAAACTTCCATACTTCACCAACATTGACTTGTACATGTACCCCTATTGGGAAAATAAAAAATCCGGCTTTAATCGGTTTCCACATTTTTCTCTTGTGTATAAGAAATGGTTCAATAATTTTTTTTTCTAGCGAACAACACAGAACACTGCGAGAACTGTGGAACTGTTGTGATAGCAATGCAGCATTTGAATCATCTGATTAGTGTTTCCCAGTAATATGCTTGCACTGGTACGCAACATCAGAAAATAATGTGTGGATACACAAGTCTTAATTTATTTGCTCATGTATGTCACTGATGTTGGTCACTTTATGTTGAACATCTGTGTTTGTGATGGGCCAAAAAAGCTGATGTGTATTGATTTGCATTATGGATGTTTTAATAACTTATTAAGTATAATAGTAGTATTGTTTTTACTTGGATTGTGAGCAAATAAATGGAATTATCTTTTGGAAACAAGTTAGTTTCTGACATTGCTTGGTGGTAAATCATTGTAATAGTAATCAAAGAAAATAGGCCTATAGGGAAAGTGTCATTTTGTATTGAAGCTGAGTTATACCAATGTCTCGTATTTGAGTGGGTATTGGTGCTTTAGTAAAAAGGGTTGACCTTTGATCTTTATTCTGAAGACATTTTTTGTTTAATTACACAAATACTTGTATGTTATTCCAGTATACATCAGATTCAGGTCGCAACGTATACATGTTAGTAGTGGTATTTGGATAAGTTATAACCGAGGCATTCACCTTGCTGACGAAACAACTGTGCATCCGTACGCTGTCTTAAAACGTATTAGAGGCTCCGGGCCCACTTACAATTAACACGATTTCGAACATAATAAAATTCTCATTGTATTCAGAAATGAAATATACAAAAACATAGTGTTCCATGCATTATCACACTGGAAAACAATTTTATGCGTACTTTAAATTTTCTGAAAATGTATATTTGTTAATATTGTGAATGCCCTCGAGACGGAATTCAGACCTAAATGTGCAGAAAATAACTGAATAAATTGGTTTTGTATCATCAGTACCATTTAATACTGATGAAGTATTTACATTTACTTGCTATGAAACACACGTACGAGTAATGCACATGTTTTCGGGTTCGGACAGTTCATTATGGTTTTACACTATTCAGGTAGGGAAACCGACATGTTGATAAAACAGTTTACATGGTTGGCAATATTTTGTCGGACTAAGAAAACGGTAATTAATCTAATGTATTATGACGTTATAGTGTAACAATCAGTAGCATTGTTTATTTAATTAGTTACTTTCTACCAAGAAAAGTAGCTAATGTCCTTCGCAGGGCGTTAACATTTGATGCAACGTTTTCTGCCATGACTAAGTCCGTTCGTGAACACAAGACGCTCAAAATGCAGTGGCTCTTTCTGTACAGAAGCACGCATGCACATAATACTCGTATTACTTTTCAAAAAGTTACAGGCATTATTTCGTAAAACATTGGTAATGTTGTCAACAGCTGAAATTTATCTGAAACACTGATCACACACACAACACAAAATACACAAAGTGACGATCTAGCATATATAGAATTTTGACGTTTATGGAATTAAGTCGTACTAAATTTTACTTTTGAGAGAAGTTAGTCCACTGCTGTGAAAACCAGTACATGTTACGCATTCGTCTAGCAGCGTTTAATAAAAAAATGGATCATATGGCATTTATTTTTAGCTCGACTATTCGAAAAGTAGGTAAGCTTTCCTACTCGTGTCGGCATCCACGTCTGAATTTGGTTAAAGTTTTTATTCAAAAGTCTTGTAACTTCAAAGCTACATAAGTTATTCACTTGAACATAGGAACATACATTTTTCATCAACTTCAATATCAGGTGCAACATTCCCTGTAACTCTGTTTTGCATTTTGACATTAGGTTACGCATGCGCAAATAAATTCCTTCTTTGTTACATATAAAATATTAAATGTTTGATCACAGTTTTCACCATGACCAAGCGACTTCCCAATATATCACCATACATTGTTGGAAAGATAAGGCCATAACCTTTTGAAAAAACAGCATGTCAAAAAATTCTATACGTTGTAACTCAAAATATTTACCTTAGAATAAACCCACCGGTTTTGACAGGCATGGGGGCTGCCATTTTGTGCATGAATACATGGACCAAAAGTTATGAAGCTATGAACCACTAGACATAAAAGTAGTGCACAAAACAGCCTTTTTTTCTTATTGCTTACATATATACCTTTAAAATGATACCAAAACATATCATTAAACTGTATTTTACAAATTATATGCATCCTGCACTCAGCCACATGTGCTTATTATCTAACTGACAGCATGTAACCCTGGGGATTAGATTTCCGTTTTGGTGTAATTTGACCTTTAAGAGAACCCAACCCTTTCAAATTTGAATAAAAACCACATTTTTCATCAGTCTGATCTATTACGAGAAAGAACACGAAGTCCTATTACACTGGTTTAAGATTTATTGAAAAAAATAATAATTGAAAATGTCACATATAATGGCGTTTTGAGGCAAGAATTAAGACAGAAAAAAATGTACTTGGGTACGTCTGGAAAACATGATGTTAACTCAGAATTAAGCATAAGTTTGAGTTTTAATAGGCATAGCAGATACAATATATAAAGTCAGAAGTGAAAACAATCTTCATTGGCATTCTAAATGTTACAGAATAGGTTTTTAGTCAGTTTTGAACAATCATTGTTTTTAAGTTTCTGCATTGTTGGGGGTAAAATCCATATAAATGTAGCATTTCAGATGCCATTTGACCCCAGAAAAGGGTTTGTTTACATAACAATCAACAGATTTGACCTCCTGTCACACAACAAAACAAGAAATTGACCCCAAAATGTCAATGCCAGATATAAATTAACAGTCTTCTGTCACACCTGAACCTGTGGGTGGGTCAGCCGCCTGCAATCTTCAATCTGTTCCAGGTACTCTCTGCTGAGTAATCTGTGAAAATAAAAAGGTTTTCTGTTCATGTTTACTGAATATTGTGATTGCTAGTGTAACTTAGATACAATAAGTGTACATATACACTAGTTTACTAAGTTTTATTTACTGCGATAAGGCTAGTCGCTATGCCGGCTTCAGATTGTCGAGCTCATGTGCGAACAGTTCAGTTCTAAAACGGATTTGAGAGTCCCAACAAGGGTTACACTCTTGCTTTTCCTACTGGTGTTGATAAGAAGAATGCCAGGCGGGAAAAGAAAACATTAGATAGTAGAATACATGACAATAATCATGTACTAACCTTAAAAAATACCGATGGTACGGGCACGACTGTGTCAGCTTGACGGCCCTGCCCCAACGCTCCAGTGTAGTTGACACGTAAAGTAGTTTTGATGACGCGTCACTTCACCCAGACTTGTATACCAATGAGTTGATGGTTCCGGCTGAGGTCCTGGTTCTTTTCAACACTGCATTTAAAAAACATACTCAAATTAAACCAAACTGTGATGGTGATTTAAATTTCGATGCCGCTATCTCCATTTGGTGGGGTCTAGGTTGGCCTGAGCGGCTAAAGTGTTTTATGCATGCATTTAATGTATTTTTCAGCTGAAAGCCTGATTGAACTACAATTACAAAATTACGTATGAACTAAATAGGATCTGTTAACTTTGCAAATTAGGAAAATTGGTATTATTCAAAGTAGGCAGGTCGGACGGTCATCATGGCCAAAGCATCGGCCCGTGCGGACACGACCTTTGCGGCGCATTATTGTCAGTTACAGGTTCTTAAACTATATATTCAGGATTACGACACAAGGCATTATGACATTAATGAGATAATTGTTGGAACTAATGCAAATTAAAGTCAAAATGAAACTGAAAAACAACACGATGAATATAATGGGTCTCGGATTGCCACTCTGGGGGACATTTTGCTTTAATTTTCCCATATTTACCCCCTTAATGCCCCCTAGAGCAGCCATCCCATAAAATACAGCCCTAAATGGGGTCAAGGTGGCATCTGGCAGTTATTTTTTCCAGTACAGCGTGTTTGTAAAAGTCCATTTTCAAAATCTTAGCAGAAGGCTAATATTCATTGAAGTTCTTAAAGGTTACGCATGCGCAAATAAATTCCTTCTTTGTTACATATAAAATATTCAATGTTTGATCACAATTTTCACCATGACCAAGCGACTTCCCAATATATCACCATACATTGTTGGAAAGATAAGGCCATAACCTTTTGAAAAAACAGCATGTCAAAAAATTCTATACGTTGTAACTCAAAATATTTACCTTAGAATACAGTCACCGGTTTTGACAGGCATGGGGGCTGCCATTTTGTGGATGAATACATGGACCAAAAGTTATGAAGCTATGAACCACTAGACTTAAAAGTAGTGCACAAAACAGCCTTTTTTCTTATTGCTTACATATATACCTTTAAAATGATACCAAAACATATCATTTAAACTGTATTTTACAAATTATATGCATCCTGCACTCAGCCACATGTGCTTATTATCTAACTGACAGCATGTAACCCTGGGGATTAGATTTCCGTTTTGGTGTAATTTGACCATTATGCCCCCTTTTCACAGAGATTTTCTGGTTGAAGTTAATATTCAAAACTCGTAATAACTTAGTAAACTACACAAGTTATTAACTACATAAGGTTTTCACTTGAAACTTGGAATAATTTAATGAAATAATTGCCATAAATCAGTTTTGTATTTCAACAAATGTATGCCCCTTCCACTTTCCAAAATATGTATCAACTGAAATACATCGAATAGTCGAGCGCGCTGTCCTCTTACAGCTCTTGTTTATCGCATAATTACACCCCGGCATCAGTCGCCCGATGTAAGATTTACATCATCGATTACAATATCGCAGGTCAATTTAATTTGAATCTAAATGTCCAGCTCGGAACATACAGGGTATAAACAATAACAACTGTATTGAAAAGTCTACTTATTTCCCCCCACCATGAACTTCGATACTGGGATATAGTCTGTGCATGTCCTTTACCGATGAAAAACGTTGCTTATGGATAGACAGATTTATTTGAACATAAAATGTACAATTGACGAGGCAAGTAAAATATTTAAACATATAACGAGTAATAAGTATGCATTGATATTGCCATGTCAGTCGTCAACATAATATGTCAAGGATTACACAAAAAGAGTTAAAATAAACTAATTCCATTGTGGTTCTTAAATGGAAACTCGTGATATTTTAAGTTGAGAATGTTTCGTGTGCTTTGATCCGTTATTCGCTGTCGCCGCTGCCCGGACTGGTCTGCTGAATACCAGTTGTCGGATGTTTGCTCGCGTCAGTTGCCCGGCTTGATTCGGCGCCGAGATAGTGCGGGAACGAAATGCCGGGAAACCGAGCGTAGATGTTCCACGGTGACCTCATAGCCTCGAGTGATGACCTCATCGGCGAGTACGGAGACCCGAACTGACCGAAGAGCGTCCCGCTTCCGGCCGATGTCTCGATGTCGCTATGGATACCGGAAGTGAACATCAGCGCCGGAGGGAAAAGAGAATCAACCTTTCGTTGCCCATGCATGCTTTTGTTGAGAAATCCGACGTATTTAGACATGTTGCCGTCATAGACCGAACACAAGTTTTTTACTGCTGCCCCACTCCAGGTTTGAAACCATGAGTTTACACTTTCAGATTTTTCATCATCTACCTTGACTTTCGGTAGTCCGTAAGCACGTGGCAAAGAATCGCGGTGCGGTGGCGGCGTCTGTACCCGTTTAAGAGCTCGATCTTCCAGGAGCAACTTCTTGTTACGGTTAACGTCATCAGTTGAAATGCGAGTTACGGGTTCCGTCTTTAAATGCTTTGTGGAGATGGCATCATCTGTTGAATATGATACAATCTAGTAAACCCACTTGTAAATTGGACGTCTCTGTGCAAAATAAGCATATGAGGCGTGCCGTGGGATAACCGGGCTTTATGCATGTGCGTATCCGATTTTATGGTATTGTCTGTTTCAAAGAAGTCTCGTGTAAACATAAATCCACTGTTGGCGGAAAGTGTCGTCCCGGATTAGCCTGTGCGGACTGCACAGGCTAATCCGGGACGACACTACGCACATGCATTAAGACCGGTTTTTGCCACGACACGTCTGATATCATTTTGTTAAAATAAATATGGATATAACACACATGCTAATTAGCATACAATAATTTAAACCCGACGCTTTAACTCCTCAATTGAAGTACAGTCAACGTTTATTCGCACATAGTTATGAAGCATAAGATACATGTATGTGTACCGGTAATTTCAGTTCAATTACTATCATCAAGAGACTCAAATATATCCATTACAATATCGCGAGGATATCTATCAGCATTAGCAAAAAGTCATATAGCGGTTAACGTTTGCAACAGAAATGCATTCCGAGCAGTATTTACTTCAATTTTGCTTGAAATCAACACTGCCTTAAAATGAATAACCAAAATATAAGCTTAAAGGGACTATGCCACCGACAAAATGGCGTCCTATTTCTCGAATATTGATATTATATGATAGAAATGCGTTATACTAAGACATTAATAAATAATTAATAAATAAATAATACTCTGATATACAACGAGTTATTTAATAAAAACAAAATAGCAAAATAAGTCTGAAAAATTAAAACCCCAAGCGGGTTTCGAACTCACGACTTTGGAGCCATACGAAGAAATGACAGTAGACAGCAATTTAACCAACTGCGCTATCATTCTTGGTTATGAGTTGTGTGTAAACTAGAGTTTTACAAAATACTCAAAATTCTGAAGTCAAAATGTAAACAGAAAAAGGGCCAAACAAACCTGACCCATATTATAAATAGATTTTTATCTCACAATGCGCATATTCTTTCCCCATTATATATACCCCGTTGAAACCGTTATTATATGCCGGAATTAATATTCAAAACAACAACATATGTTTTTAAGAAATTATCCCCTTGAGGCCCTTTTTGATGATATAGTCCCTTTAAACGGCAGCTTTTCATACATGTACGTCATGGAATTGAATAAAACGGCACTTCAAATTCTTTTAAACACATAATTTAATATTGGATAAGTTATCAAAGTTTACAATTATTATTTTCTTTGCCCAACAACATGATATTAATAACGATTAAAAAGAAAATGAAACTTAACATGTGTCCAAAGGATACGGGTGTCCCCACATTCAACTGGTTGTCACAGAACCCTATGCAATTACTCTACCCAGGTTCACATGTTCACATGCTGACGAATATGTCTATTAAGTTTCATCACTTTATCAGTTATACTTTTGAGGTACACGTGACACAAGTAAAAAAAAAGTCAAATTTTGCATTAAAATGGCCATAACTCCGCGGATCTATGACAAATCTGTACCAAAAAAAATAATCAGGTGCACAAATTCACATGCTGATGAATATGCTTATTAAATTTTATCGCTTTTGAAGTTATACTTGTTGAGTTATGCGCGACACAAAAATCCGATGGACGGATCTGCAGGAGACCCCCTGGCCCGTACAGAATCTCCAGATCCTTACCTTCCTGTCTGTCTGACCCCGGCGCACGTTTACAGCAGGCTCCGCCCACGTCTACCCCCACCCCCGGGGTCACATGATCCTCGTTGATCTGCAGTAGACCCCCAGGCCCGTACAGGATCCCCAGGTCCTTAGCCTCGTTCTCTTCCTGGGCCTTAATGTAATGGACATTCGAATTTAAATTAACTGACATTTGTATCAAATCATTTAACTTGGATGTCATCTGATTAGCTTATAAAGGAACATGGACTTGTTCACAGATATTTGTATCCTTAATGTATGCCATTGAACATATAAACTGGGGAACTAGACCTAAAGTATCTGAACTAAAGATCTCCTGTATTGTAACAAGAAAAGCATAAAAAAAGAAAAAAAGTGCTTCCACCTGGGCTCAAACCAGCGGCCACCGGATTAAAAGTCAGACGCGCTAACCGCTCGGTCAGTCCGATTTATACACATTGCGGAGTATTGTTTACTAAACATGTTAGTTAGTCACGTGTTTTCGATGAAAACAACCCAAATAATTCAAATGAGTCAATCGTTTGGCGTTACAAACGCTTAAAATAATTGTAGCCATTTCAACTGATGATTACTCATTTACAAAACGATATTTCGAATATATTTCTATGTCAGGAGTGCTATGTCGCTCCTTTATATACAATATTCTCTCTTTTTTTTTTTTTTAAATCTATGACATTTTGGAAATTGTCTATTCGTCAATCGGTGAATAGATTCCTTAAAATTTTTAAGTTTAATTACTGACATATAAGAGCATGTGGTGATGCTTATGATGGGAATACTTCTCAAGAATAGCGTGGGATGAACTTAAATGACAATATTCTCTTGTTTATTTTTGCAATAATTGCCTATTACGGGACATTAAAAAACAAACAATTCTACATAGTCTACAGTTACTAGTACTAATTATGATAAAGTTACTGTTTTCATTTTCAGCGAAACTTGTTCGATACGATTGTTCAAAGACATTCATTTTAACTTCTAAAACATGCTGATGCACATGCAGTCAGTTATGGCACACCACATCGGCGTATTTTGAACAGGAAGTTAAATAACTACTGGGTAAAACGTATTTTATCATGCTATACCTTGTCTCCCGTGTAATACAACCATTACAAATATTTTTATCTTACACATGTGTAAGATAACATTTTCTGTGTTTTCATTGGCTAGATATTCTTTGACAGACCAATCGCATGACGTTATTTTGGTGAAATGACGTCGTCAACATGAAAGCCGTCATGCCAATACACAACTTTCAGGATTATCAACATGTTTTGGTAAAATTAGACAGTTTTTTTTCGGTTAAAACCGATCTGGCACTCGTTGCCATTTCATACCATATTTTATTAAACTCGTCCAGGACATTTGTTAGTAAGCTCGCCAAAGGCTCGCTTACTAACACAATTCCTGAACTCGTTTAATAAAATATGGTATGAAATGACAACGCGTGTCAGATCCTATATTTCTTTAATGAGTTGTCAGAGAAAAATATTAAGTATTTTGATATGCTGTCTGTGACCAATCTTGAAATAAAACATAGTTTACTTGATATCAATACGTAAATTTCTGATTTTTGTTGTTGTAAAATAATAAAATAAATGAGTCGGGTCGTGGGAAAACCGGGCTTAATGCATCTGCGTGAAGTGTCGTCTGCACAGTCTAATCCAGGACGACACTTTCCACTTTAAGGGTATTTCAAGGAAGTCTCTTCGAAACATAAATCCACTGTAGGCGGAAAGTGTCGTCCCGGATTTAATTAGCCTGTGCGGACTGCAATCCGGGACGACACTTTTTCGCACATGCATTGTATTAAGCCCGATTTTCCCTCGACACGCCAATAATTTATTTTAATTTAATGTTGTAGGCATACTTATTCTCGACCAACAGTTACACAATCAAGTTGTCAGTACTTGGCGTTTTAAACTATTTAAGCACATAGCATATGAAGCACATTTTATTTTTATTTCCTCTTGACTTATATTTCCACTTTTATTTGTCATATACATATGAGTACTAGTATTATATGTGTTTTTTCCCAGTGAAATATAGAATTGTGTTGATGAAACCACCCTAAATATTTCCACCGCTGGAAGTGAGAAAATATAATATTATACTTTTTTTTCCTCTATATTGGCAATATAACATAAAACCGACTTTTCATATAATTTATTTAAAGACTTTCGCAACAAAAAGAAAATGATTGGGTTAATTTCTCCTTTTGCTTCATTTTTTCTTTATTGTTTATAGGTTACAAAATACTAATTTCATCTCCAATGTCCATTCAAAATCAATATTTGTAATAGTAAAAGTCCATAAAGCATATATTATAATCAAAAACATACTTATGCAATGTATTTCCAAACACATTTTGTTCAGAAATGATCCATTAAATATCTCCATTCTATTGATACGTTGTTTTAGTGGGATCAATTCTTCACAAAATACTTCAGAAAATGGGAAAAGCCCCATATTTGGCACAGTTGCAAATAAAGGCAAAACAAAAAAAATGAGCATGAGACCCAACCCCAAAAATCCAAGATGGCCGACAAATCCAAGATGGCCGACATATACATACATAGTTTTTAGCAATAGTAAATGTAAAGGAAGATATCTATATAAAACACGTGAAAATGATGAAATTATTATCTAACATGTTTAATCTTAATATAATTAACCTATTTATATTAATATTCATATAAAACATCATTTATTTTTAACTTCTGCTGATCTTTTATGTCATTGTATGGGTAATTTATCATTAAGGCTGTAAAAAGTCAAAGTTATTCTTATTATAATTGTCATATCCATAAATGAAACATGAACTATTAAATAAACACTATTTAAAACATATTTAGGTATTTAATTTGGTATAGTGGATAGACAAATTACCTTAAAAAGCATAAATCATTAAAACACTCATTATTAGTTGTCTCCCTTTGTTATAGTTTTGCCATGTATATCAGTTGCAGAAGACAGACAACAGCTTGTATATACATGTGCATAAAACCTCAACAATCATGGCGAGGAATATGTCAATGTGCATGTAACTCCTTTATAAATATATTTAATGAAAATAAGTACAAACTAAATATCAAAATCATTTCAATAAAGTAGTTACTTTATTTGTTAGCTGTGGCATTTTTTTCATGTAAATATGTTAAGCTTAAACCTCGCACACACTTTGTGAATGAAAATACAATATGTCAAAAAAATCTGGAGTTTTTTAAATAGGTGTAAATAACATACAACTGATCACACTTCTAACGCAGCACGTATAATTCTAACTTCTCAGAAGTTATTAAAGGGACTATGTCATAGAAAAGGGCCTCAAGGAAGGGGGAGGGCATTTCTTTTTAAAATCTGAAATTTAGATATTAATACTGGTCTAAAATAACGGTTAAAACAGGGTATATATAATGGGAAAAGAGTGTACGCATTCTGAGATAAAAAGCAATGTATAAATTGGGTTGTGTTTGTTTGGCCCTTTTTCGGTTTATATTTTGGGCTTCAGAATTGTGAGCATTTTGTAAAACTACAAACATCTCCTTACCAAGCATGATAGCGCAGTTGGTTAAAGCGCTGTCTACTGTCATTTCTTCGTTTGGCTCCTAATTCGTGAGTTCGATACCCGCTTGGGTTTTTATTTTCAGGCGTTTTTGCTAATTTGTATTTATCAAATATCGTATTGTGTATTATATTATTTTTATTTATTTAATGCACATGTCTTAGAAAACGCATGTCTATCAAATAATATAATTCATAGTGCAATGGGAAGCCAACTTTTCGTTGACATATTCCCTTTAATTTGTGTTCCAAGAATATGTTGTTTAAAATCATTATTAACGCTTGTGCACTGAAATCATTCATCCATGACGCTCAGTCACATCTGGGACAGATGCACTTGTTATTGATTATTTTAATTTATTTTCATCGTGCATTAATCGATTATAATAAAAATTCTAGGAAACCTTTACAAATTTATTTATATTCCAAATTTTGACGCAATCCCTTGATAAAAAGTTGAGAAATAGTGAAAACTAAAAGTGTTGCGTTTAAAGTGTGATTGTGTGTATATACACACGTTGGAGGTGTATATACATACGTTGGAGATCTTGACTTGTCTTGGCCGCTTACCACTCTAAGCAGTTGACAGGAATCTACACCGAACAACCAGTTGACATTTCTACATTGCCTCCATTGTTTAAAGAACAAACTGAATATGTTGCCATGATTAAGTATTCAATGACTATTGTAAACAAAACATAACACATTAGCTTAAAGTTGTAGGGCCAAATTCCTTTCATTGCATGTGATAAGTCTAGCTTTGCAATTGCTTAACATATATATACATGTGTAATAAATATGGCCAGACCGCGTGTGCGAAAATTGCTTTGTAATGATGTTAGGTGGATTACACGTACATGTAGAAATGTAGCTCTCAAGACTCTTGGTGATTGGCTTGAAAACAGTGGTTGGACCTTTCTGAGAGCCTCCCATGTGGGTAAGACAACAAGTGACAGCAGCATTTTTGTACTTATTGTGCATCAGAAGTCGGTCATGGAACTACTCTTGATGTGTGGCTAACGCACAAGGAAAACATATATATAATGTTTCTTTTCTGGTCAGTCACTTTGAGATTTTAAGTCACTGTTGTAGTAACTGTTTGTGCTTATTCATTAAATGGCTACATTTTATATAAGCAACTGTTCGATGAGAAACATAAATTATCTACCAAAAACAAGACTGTTGTTCTCTTTTTTCCAGGTTGTATGTTTCTTGCCAAGTCCGGTATGGCAACCTTCATAATTTCTTTGTCCATGAAAACATGGCGTGTCCACCTTCTCTATAACAGTTTGGTAATTTATGTATGGGGATAATGTATGACCTTGTATCCTTTCCATAAATAAAATATGCAACAAAGGGAAAGGGTGTTGTTCTATTTCTTAGCTTAGCAGGTTGTGCTCATGGACCCCAAAGATGGTGTTGTTTTTTCTACTCAAAGTGATGGTGTTGTTAATTACAGTATAGTAGATTAGCACCATGTGGTCCCGAATAAGCGGGTGAAAAACTCATGTTGAATGTGGCTGATGTGGCGATGCAGGGCTACCAGACTGCTATGATCAAAAATGTGGATACATACAAGTTAGTTCTTGCCGTAGCAGTTTGTTATTAGATTTCAGTTTCTGAATTGTGGATAGCTTTTGGGGCTGGAAGAAATCTATAGATATATTACAGTTCACGCTATTTCAAACTAACTAAATTTCTCTCCCGACTACTAGTCCTGCCGAATGGAGCTGGATCCGAGTAAAGGCTGACAAATGGAGACCTGTTTGGTCTTCATTGCCTCAAGCTGCAGTGTCGTGGTTCTCGGGTGTGGTTGTAACACATAAAATGGCTGTTATGGAAGATGCAAGGTTGAATCGCTCTGCACAGCATTATCAAGTGCAATTTGCTATTTAAATTATTATATCGTTCCCTATTAATTCACAATATCAAATCTATGTCGGAGATTGTCATGACACAATGATACCTATTAAATCCCTTTTTAGAATAAACGACGTGGTATCAAAATGATAAATTTATTTGGCATTAAATGGTAATTTATTTGCTGATTTAAGACAGCTAATATACTTTAGTTTATGTATGTATATTGTTGACAATTTGTTCTTACAGTGATATATGTTGTAGCAGTATTTATCTTTAATCCTTTTTTACAGTAATCTGATTCGAAAAGCATTGCAAGATAACTCTGTTTGTGGGGGCAATAGGTTGTCATTGCCATTGTAAAATAAGAAAATATATCATATTTGAATTTTAATGATGATAGTTTAGATTTCATGTGTATGATGAGTTATTTCAAAATCCTTCAATTCACGACAAGCACTATTTATTTTGCAATTTTACTACCTCAAAGTATTACCTTTATGATAGCCATCCAATTCTTGAGATCGACACAACGGCCTATCTCGGTTAACATAAATTGTGACAAGTTATTTGAAAATCTTTCCATGCATTGGGAGGTTAAAGCACGGACACGCAGTATTTTGGTAATAAAGCGTTATATTTTGACCTTTGACCTTAAAGTGTGACCTTAACCTTTACGGTAAACATCCGGTTGTTTTGCGCGACATTTTGTCTCTTATAAGTTAACATTCTTGCTATTTTGGAATCCGTAAAAGCATGGGGAAGTTAGAGCTCTGACAAGCGATATTTTGACAATAACATACACTTTTATTTTGACCTTTGACCTCAAAGTATGACCTTAACCTTAAAGGTAGCCGTACAGTTTCTTATTTAGGTTAACATTTATACCAAAGTATTTCAAAATCCTGCCAAGTATTGGGAAGTTAAAACCCGGATACACCGGCATTTGACAATAAAGTGCTCAATTTTGAGCTTTAACCTCAACATTTGACTTTGACCTTGAAGGTAGCCATCTGATGCTTGTGTGAAAAACACCTTCTCATTACAATTAACATGTGTGCCAATTAATTTCTTAATCCTTCAATGCATGGGGAAGTTAGAGCTCGGACAAGCCTTATTTTGACAATAAAGTGCTGTATTTTTACCTTTGACCTCAAAGTATGACCTTGACCTTAAAGCTAGCCATCTGGTTCTCGCGGCACGCGACACACCGTCTCATTTAAGTTAACATTTGTGCCAATCAATTTCGAAATCCTTTAATGCATGGGGAAGTTAGAGTCCGGACAAGTTTCGAATCAGACGGACCGATGACAGACAGATGGCGGCCATTTAAAAAATGGCCGCCTTCCGCCATTTTTACAGATATAGATTGTCGTTTGGAACAACATAGGCATTTGATATAAATGAAGTTTCAGAAAGCATTAGTAGTTCGAATTTGACACACTTAAATGTCCAGTCAAATTCATTATTTAAGCAGTAAATGTAGATAAAGCGTTTTTATTATCGACATAAACATGTATATTGCCAAACAAAGCATGTACAAACATATCAGTTGAAAGAACTTTAACCTTCTTTGAAAAAAAACTATCCTATATACTTAAAACATTGATAAAAATCCAAACTGAAAAAGGGGCTTCGACAGGTACCGTATTCAAAACCCAATATTTCCGGAAGGAGGCCGGTGACCCCTACTTTTTAAGACTGTTTTAGTTTCAGTATACAATGACGCATGTATATGGGATCTTTTAACAAAATCTTTCGTTTGGAACAAAAGATATTCGTGTATTTGATAAATTATTGATGTTTTTACAGGCATATTTAATACAAAATTAACCTCGTAAAGTGTCCATTACAAGTCATTTGTTCAATGATCCTCTTATAATTGTTATAACTTCTGCCAACTTATTTGAAAATCCTTCAAGTTATTGCCTGGACAAGAATCTTAACATATATACATATACTTGACCTTAAAGTGTGACCTTGACCTTGGACCAAGGCACCTGGTTCTTGCATGCGACACCGCCGCATAATGCTTATCACTTATGCCAAGTTGTTTGAAAATCCTTCCCTGCTGGACAACATTGTGCTCCGGACATGGTCTATGGCCTACATTCTTCTATTGGACCTTTGACCTATTAGTGTGACGATGACATTATACAAAGGGACCTGGTTCTTGTGTGCAACACACCGACACACCATGCTTAGCACTTCGGCCAAGTTTAAAATCCTTCCCTGCTAGACAAAATTATGCCTCAGACAGTATCTATGGCTTAAATGACCATTCACCTTTAAGTACGACCTTGACCTAAGACCCAGGACCTGGTTGTTGCGCGCGATTCACCGTCTCACCATGCTCAATACTTGTGCGAAGTTATTTGAAATTCCTTTCAATGCTAGACAAAATTATGCTCCAGACAGTGTCTATGGCTTAAATTCTTAAATTTGACCTTTGACCTTTAAGTCTGACCTTGACCTTGGACCTAGACACCTGAGTCTTGCGCGTACACACCGTATCCCCATGCTCAACACTTGTGCCAAGTTATTTAAAATTCCTTCAATGCTGGACTCAATTATTATCCAGATAGGGATAGAAGGCTTAAATTCTAATATTTGGCTTTTGACCTTTAAGTGTGACCTTGACCTTGGACCTAGGGACCTGTTTTCTGCGCGCGACACACCGTCTCACCATGCTTAACACTTGTGCCAAGTTATTTGAAATTTCAACCATGCTTAACAAAATTATGCTCCGGACAGGGTCGATTGCTTAAATTCTTATATTTGACCTTTGACCTATACGTGTGACCTTGACCTTGGACCTAGGGACCATGTTCTTGCGCGCGACACACGTCTAACAATGCTCAAGACTTGTGTCAAGTTATTTGAAATTTCTTCCATGCTGGACAAAATTATGCTCCGGACAAGGGATAAAAGGCTAAAATTCTTATACTTGACCTTTGACCTTTAAGTGTGACCTTGACCTTGGGCCTAGGAACCTGGTTCCTGCGCGCGACATACCGTCTCATTATGCTTAAAATTTCTGCCAAGTTATTTGAAAATCCTCCAATGCTGGGCAAAGTTATTGTACGGACAAGAATCCGAACATACGTACATACGTACACGCGTACATACGTACACACGTACATACGGACGTACCCACGAACATGGTAAACTCTATATGCCCCCCCCCCATCATTAATGGCTGGGGCATACAAATCTTTAAATATATAACGAAACGACAACGACGCAGAAATTATGGCACTATTTTAACATTATATGAAATAAATCAACAAATATCCTCTATAATTTATATCTCCTTACCTGTTGTCTCCGTAGCGCCACCTGGGCGGCCATGACCCGCTGTCGCTCGGCGATCAACGTGCACTTAGCGCAGAGGCAGTCGCGCCACCGGCAGTACCGCTTGTGGCCCTGAAATTACACAACGTGTTAAGTGTTTGTTTATTATAGTGTTACCCCTCGCGATAAAGGGCCAGCCAGTTTTGACTTATGAGATCTTTACTCCCGATTCCTATCCTATATGCCGACCGCTTGGCAGGAAGACAATCGGTACCCTTCGATATAACTAGCTCGTGGGTAGGCAACCGGCCATATCTGAACAAGCCCTGTGCGAGACTCGAACCTTCGAGCTCCCGCTCCGTAGACAAACGCCCTAACCACTAGGCCGTAAATGTATATATGAGACACCTTGATGGTAGAGTTGTTGCACCGGTTGTGCGGTCTAGTGCTAACAGACT